>CM027471.1:14743453-15173854 GCA_015776775.1 Magallana hongkongensis
ATGTCATACCTATTACACTGCATGGTCAGTGTATTTTTTCCAGATATACTATGCATATGTTAATGTAAACACAGCTATTACTAG
Source organism: Magallana hongkongensis (assembly GCA_015776775.1). Lineage (NCBI taxonomy): Eukaryota > Metazoa > Mollusca > Bivalvia > Ostreida > Ostreidae > Magallana > Magallana hongkongensis. The sequence goes on from CM027471.1 coordinate 14,743,538, forward strand.
TACATGTATGTAAACACAGCTAATTATTATTTTTTTTATTTCAGCTCAAAACAGACTCTTGTTACCACATGGCTTTTACCGGTACCTGTTGATTCTTGTGGGTCAGCTCCTGAGATTAACCTGTCACCTCTATCCACATGCATATTCCTTGTGTTCTACAGACTATTTACCGGTAATTCAAATTAAATCCGATAATGCATGAACAATAATGGAACTTGAAGAAAGCATCATGCCATGTTGTGGTTTGTGTTTGATAAGAAATTATGAAAACAAAATTAAGGCTGTTTATAAAGAAATTCATAATTGCTGTGAAAATTTGTTTTTCAATAAAAGTATGCAATTATGTATCCTTTATTTTTTATTTCATAAAGATATTTAGATGTGTTTACATAATTGAAAAATCCCTCCCCCCCCCCCCCCCTCTATTTAATTGTCTGCATTAAGATTACATGTAGGATATGTAAATGTACATTTGACTTTGAAATAACATCTGCTATGATAATTACTTTTGAAATGAACAAGAAACAACCTATTTCTACCTTTCTAAGGTATATATGCATAAAAAAAGTAGAAAAACATGTCAAACTTGAAAATTTTTCATGGAAATCAACTCGATCTGTCTCCAGCTACCTGGGTGTGTTTGAATTTAATTTTAATTTAAGGCAGATGTCTAACTTGTAGGTTGTAACTTACTGTTTTAGCATGGTTAGAAGGAGACTAGAAATCAGAATAGATTAGATATTCACTAAATATGATTGTTAGCTTACTTTTTTCATGAAAACAAGAAATCACAAGCAGGACAGCTGTCTATTTGTTAATTAAAATGGTACAAATCATACAATAAACAAATAAAGATCAAATTTTAGAATCATTGATGATTGTTTTCAAATATGTGTGAGAAATTACTCAAGGAAATTGCCACACGTTTCATAAAATTAGGTAAAACATTTCAAACCATGACTTTTTATGAAAATCAAAAGATTGAGGGGTGGGGGGTATACATGTAAGGGTATTTCTAAGTGATGTGAAGCTTTTATTATGATTATATCATGTAGGCGTATGTTGTATTGAATAAGGTTTCTTTTTAAAGGTGGTTGAACAAAAGTTGACCTCTAAAAGGTCAGGTAAAGATGTTTTACTATGGAGAACCCTGTAAATCTGTGTTTACTAAAGGAAATTGGAAATGGTGGGTTCACTTAAATGGCCATATTTTTATTAAACCTCAATGGAATTGGCAATATGTGGTATTCTTTTTCTCAGAATTGCATTAGCTTTCTTAGTCTTTTCATAAAAATGTTAGTGTACTAAGTTAAAGGTACAAGGAACAGTTTCGGATAAAGTACCGTCAATATTTTTGTAAAATTGAGAGTGACTGTACTTGAAGGTTTATCATTGTTGCGTAGATTCATGAAATGAATTTTAATGATTATCAATAGTTAGAGGGATGTCTCTTGTTGGAATTGGTAAGCAATATTAAGGCCCCTAATTTTAAGTACATGAGAAGCAGAAATAAATTGTGAAACTTGTACCTCTGTAAACTATGTCGCATCGTGTTATTTCATTTTACTTGGAAGGAAAGTAAATATAACGCCATCTATGACTGCCATGCTTGGTAGAGTCTATTACTTAACCCAGTAATAGACTCTTCCGCCATGCTTGTTTACCTTGAAAGTAAGAGCAGGGTTTACATCGAACAGAGACAAACATTCTGGATTTTTCAATTCATGTCAGACGCGGAAGAAAAAAATTTCTTAACTGTTTGAACGAGTGTGAGCTACGGAGAGTTAATATCGAAAGGTACATCGAAAGTTTTTTTTATAAAAGATACCTCGATATAATTTGTTTTTTTTTTTAAATAAACAGAACATTTCCGGAGTTATGAGCGTTATCAGTTTTCTGTTTAATACTATATCAAACATGGCGGATATATTTGGACTGACTTACAAAGTTACGTATCGGTCTCATACAGGAGTGAGGACTGCAGTATATTATTAAAGAAGTAATTAATCTTTTGATTGTAGTTGATGGAAATTTTTAAAAAATCAGTATATTATTATTTGCTTAAAGATTAAATGCGCACCCAATTCAATGGATACTCATGCATTAAGTGTCAACTTCGAGCGGACATGTTTAAGCAGTCTACACATACACCCACTTCGTAATACAAACTATCATATATGCTTAATACATTGTCTATGACGTCTACGAATATTCGAATACGAATCGAATAGTACTCACGAATATTCGAATACTGATTTATGGTATTCGTTTCAGCACTACTGTGGAGTGGGACAATAAACTTGCTATTGTCCAAATAGTCAGTTAATTGGTATTTCATTATACAGAAGAAAACTTTATTTGTCAGCGATGCAGAATTTCTTGATGATAAACAAATTAGAGTTAAATCAAACTTTGTATTTAATGCGGCGATCTTATTAGGTCAGAGGTGTTCCGAGTTTAAGGTGATATGGGACACTTCCATGTTGTGACGTATTGTTTATCGAAATAAACAATAAAATAAAGTGTAATTATATAAGTAAATGTAGTTTCTTTTCAAAAATGGTCACCTAACTCCTTAGCACAGTGGGTTAGAGGGTTACTAGGAACCTGTAAGTCATGAGTTCGAATCCCGCTGGGGTTTTTACAATTTTTACCTTTTCAAATAATTTTAAAAGCTATTTTTTGGTTAAATATTGTAAAATTTGAAAATTCTAAACCAGTGAAAATTTTTCAATTATATAGTACTTTAATCCACATTAATATCGACAGATCTATGTCCCATACTACCTTAAAAAGGAGGGAAATCAAATTTTGCTGATGAATGGTTTTGATGACTATTCACCATGGGCAGATAGCATGGATACTATTTTAAATTAGATAAAATGGCATGTTTATGCGGGCGCCTTCTAGTGATCAATTTGTCCGTCTGTCCATCCGAGATGGCTTGACAGGAGCATAGCTTCTCTCCCCTTGGCCCAATCTGGCTCATACCTCATCCACAGGGTTCCTTTGGTTGAAGGATGTGCAGTGACCTTGAACCATGTTTTTAGGTACAAGGTTAAGGTCATAGCAGAATTATATATATAAAATCCTTGTCTGGGGCATATCTTTTTTCCCTTTGGTCCAATCTGGCTAATACTCACAGAGTGTCTCAATGGTTAAACGATGTGCAGTGACCTTGCATGAAATTTCTAGGTAACGGGTGAAGATCATATCGGATCATGCAAAAATCCTTTTTTGAGAGCATATATAATTTCTACTAACCCCTATTTGGCTTAGACTTCACAAAAGCAGAGCGTTTGAGTAAAGGGTGAAAGGGTGTGTAGTGACCTTGAACCTATTTTCAGTGAAAAGAAACTGTGAAGGTCATAGCAGAATTATATTTTTAAAAATCCTTGTCCGGAGTATATCTTCTCTCCCTTTGCTCCATTCAGCCTCATACTTCACCCACATGATGCCTTTGATCAAAATATATGCAATGACCTCGAATGATATTTGTAGATGAAGAGTCAAGGTCATATCAGATCACACAAAAATCCATATTTTAAGAGCATAGATATACTCTCCTTTTAGCCCCTATTTGGCTAATATTTTACCTTTACAGAGTTTATTGGTTAATGGCGTGCAGTGACCTTGAACCAAGTCTGTCAATGTGAAGCCAAGGTCATAGCAGATCTTTTTAAAATTAGTTTTAGACAGTAGATTATTTTCCAAATATGCTTAATCTTGGTCAGATTGAACAAAAATGCATGTATGTTAGGGGGAATGAAATTGAACTAAAAGTTCTATGCCAGCTGGAAAAATTTCAAGTTATAGGTCAAGGTCAAAGCAGAATTCTCTGAAATAACATAAGCGGGGCCCTTTGAAATGTTCACCATTTCAATGTTGTCTGGTTCATAGTAATTTTACCTAAAAAATATTCACAGAGGTACAGTAAAGTAAACTTTACATCGATAAGTTTCTGACAATTAATGACGCAACGAGCACACAGTACGAAAGGTCAACCCTTTGAAAAGCAGTGAAGAGAAAAAGTTGCTCAGAATTATGTTTTAAACAAAATTGATTTTTTACGTAAATTTTAATTTTGCATTCTGGGTTAAGAAACAAGATGTTAGTTCAAGGTAAAGTAAACTTGTAGTCTGGTACCCTTCCCACAATTCCGTTCGCGCACTCTCTACAATGTAGAGAGTGCGCGAACGGAATTGTGGGAAGGGTACCAGACTAAGTAAACTTGTTCCTAAAATGAAGTCAAATTTGTTAAGTCGTACTTAAACACATTGTTTTTTTTTTGTTAAGTCGTTCTTGAAATGGTTAAGGGTTTTTGGTTAAGTCGTACTTAAAAACATTCGGATTATGTTAAGTTGTACCAAGAATCATTCGATTTTTTTTTATCTTTTTGTACTTAGGTTTCTTTGTTACTAGATAAAGAACTCTGCTTCTTAGACGTACTTCTAGCGTTGCTTTCGACATTAGCGGAAAACCCACTCGTTGCTTTGCAACGAGCTTTGCTCTAGTTATTATTCTTTTTTTCCTTACACATTTTGTGCAGGCGATTTCTCGGAAATGGCTGATTCGATTTCCTTCAAATTTTCACTGATGATGCCTCGCCATCTGAAGTTTGTACCCCCGTGACATTTTTTCAAAATTTACTTCCGGTCGCAGGTTATCGCCGTTTTACGATTTTTTAAAGTCAATTTTGTCTCTCAGGTTTCTAAAAAACGAGTAAAGATATAGGGCTGAAACTTTCAGAGATGATAGATCTATCGTTTTTCTGGTGCACCTGGGTCAAGAGAATGTCAGCCGTCACTTCCGGTCGTCACCGGAAGGAAATTTGAAAAATTGAATTTTTCAACTTTTTTATTTTTGAATATTTTTTTTTCAAATTTTTACACCCGATAGTGACCGTCTTACTGATTTAGAATATGTAATTTATTTTAAAATCGATCAAGGCATTCTCGAGAAATTAAGCGTCAAAGTTCCGAAGCGAGAGTCCGAGTAGCTCAGTCGATAGAGTCGTGGACATGGCCAAGGCGACTCGGGTTCAAGCCTCAAGTGCCGCAAATTTTTTTTTACTATTTTTCGCTTGGATGTAAGTTTTTATCTTTGAATTGATAAGTTTGATCTAATCTATTCAAAAATCGGACGGGAGACCCACTCGTTGCTCGCAACGAGATCGAATCTAGTTCATTATTATTATTCTTCCTCTGACTTTTTTTGTGGCTTATATCTCAAAAACTATTCAACCGATTTCCACGAAATTTTCAGAACTTGTTTGGTATCGTAAATACTCGAGGTTATTAAAATTTGAACTTATGACGTCACTTCCGGTTTCAGAAATTGACGATTTTGTAAATTTTTAAGGGTCATTTTGTCCACGCATCTCCTCCGAAACTAATCAAGATAGAAGCTTGAAATTTTCAGGGATTGTAGATAAATGTATGTAGATGTACCCTATTGCCTTCACTTATGAAAATTGTGCAAGGCTTCGAAGCTCGCCCGAAACTGAAAATAAGCACCAAATTTTTCCACGAAATTTTAGAACATTTTCTGTAATATCTTTTGATGTATACATATTTTGTTAAATAATGTAATGCAAAAGATATTTATTTTTGCAAGACCTTTAATTAGATATCAAGGAAAAGGGGCTGGCCCCTCCAATTAGGGGCCAGGGGGGCTCTAAAGTCTTCTTACAATAACCTTTTACTTAACAATAATTTGTTATTAATCATAGAAGCAAAAATGTTTAATGTACATCTGTTTATCTATACAGTACCATGGCTAAGTCATATATTACGTAATTAGGGGTTTCAAGGGGCCAGAAGTTCAAAACTTTGATCATTTATATCGGAAAAAGGAGAAACATTTTGAAAAGCAATATAGAACAAAAGTTGCTCAAAATAATGTTCTGTACAATATGTCATCTTCAATTTTTTGTTGATGGCCCCATTAAGGAGTTTAAGGGTCGGCCCCTAAAACACATTTGTACAGATATCTCGAGAACGGTTGACACTTTGTGAACACTTGTTGAACAAAATATGTTTATATTTGCAATACCTTTAATTTGATTTCAAGAATAAGGGGCTGGCCCCTTAAATTAGGGGCCAAGAGGGCTCTAAAAGCTTCTTACAATAACTCTTTACTAACAAAAGTTTGTTATTAATTATAGAAGCAAAATTATTGACTGTACAGCTGTTTATCTTTACAGTACCATACCTAAGTCATATTTTAGGTAATTAGGGGTTTCAAGGGGCCAGAAGTTCAAAACATTGATCATTAATATCTGAAAAAGGAAAACTATTTTGAAAAGCAATGTAGAACACAAAAATGTTGAGAATAATGTTCTAAAGAATATGGCAACTAAATATTTGTTGTTGGTGACCCCGATAAGGAGTTCAAGGCTCGGCCCCTAAAACAAAGCTGTTCAGATATCTCGAAAACGTATAACAATTCGTGAATATATGTGAACAGAATTTGTAAACATTTGCAATACCTGTATTTTATATATAAAAAAAAGGGCTGGCCCCTAAAATAAGGGGCTAAAAGGGCTGGTAAGTCTTTTGTGATAACTTTTTTGTAAGCGATAATTTGATATTTTTCATTAAGCAAAAACAAAAAACTTTTTAAGCTTAATCTAACGCTGAAATTCGTTTTAAAATCGGACCATGAACTACAGAGAAATTGGGGGTTAAAATTTGATTTTTCCGGAAATTTTCATTACGCGTTCTCGGTTTAAAAAATAGCGTAAAGTTAAATGTAAAATTAATTCGTACCAAAAATAATCCTGTCAAGTCGTACATGAACACATTCGGGTTTATTTTGTTAATACATTCTTGAAATCCAAAAGGTTTTTGTTAAGTCGTACTTAAAATCATTTGGATTTTGTTAAGCCGTACCAAGAATTATTCGATTTTTTTCTTATTGTTTTAGTTACTCTTGTTATTGGCTTAAGAGCTCTGCTTCTCACAGGTACTTCTAGCTTTTCTCTCGACATTAACGGAAGACCCACTCGTTGCTTTGCAACGAGCTTTGCTCTAGTTCTTCTTCTTTTTCTTCTAGACGTTTCTTTAAACTGTAATATCTCGCTTGTTTGTCGTTAGATTTTATTCAAATTTTCAGGATTTATTGGAAATGACAATAGCTTACTATAGCACAAAATATTGTGAAATCGCTACTTCCGGTTTTGAGTTATTCCCCTTTGAATATTTTTTTAGTGGGTCTCGTGTACCTGCAAAGGCTCCGAGTTGATCCGTAGCAAGTAGTTCTAATTTACAAATCTTTAATGAAGACATCTTAAACGTTGTCCTCCTAGTTTTACATGTTTGATTTACCCAGTTTACTTCTTAAAAAATTACATCGAAATTTATGTTTCAAAAAATGTTAAATTTTGCTTATATCTTTGCTCAATAACTTTTTAGTAGTAAATTTTTTCTAGTCACATATAGAACAAAAGTTGTGCAGAATATTACGAGCTTTCATATAATACCATAAAAAAGGGGCTAGCCTCTACAATGAGGGGTCTAGATCCCTTAAAAGTCTTTGCCTCATAACTCTAAAACGGTAAATTTTTCGATATGGGCGTCGCTGCAAAAAATGTTGTTTGTGACTTTATTGATGTCATAAAACTGTTTTTGTGTTTGGGTATTGCATAATATGAGTATAAAAAGTAATACGTGTTGACCAGTAATCGCGGCAATTTGGCCAAGTGAACGAAACTCTCCCTTGCCCGCGGCCGAGAAAATCGGTCACCATGGTCGCGGCTGGGCTACCTAGCGGTCAGCGGTTATCTAATACACGAGAGTTGCGTCTCTCAAATATGAGTTTATTTAGCCGCAAACTCAAGAATTGTTTTTAAATTAGTTTTGATTACACATAAAAGTTTATGGACTAAACGATTAGGTGTCAATTAAGAAATCGTTCAGTTAATTAATAAAATCAATGTCATTCTCAATCTAAAGCAATATCAGACATAGATCAATTGTGGGTTTCAAGTTTGAAATAAAGAACTTCTTTTTGATAGAATATGGTCATTATACTGCACACTTTTCAAATCTTGTTCGGTTAAGAGCTGTGCGTGTCTATGCGTTGTACTTTTACGTATTCTATCCTTCGTCCACGGCCGAGGAGATCAGCCACGGCTGCACTACCTAGCGGTATGCGGTTATCTAATACATAAGTTTCGCACATTGCGACGCACACTTAGATGAATATGAACGTGTGTGAGTTTATATAGCCGTAAATACAAGAACTGTTTTAAATTTATGTTATAAAAGTTTGTCCATCTTGTATTTATTTTATTAAAAATTTGAGTGTAAATGAATATTAATGAACGATATTACTCCAAATCGGAAACATCGTCAGACATAAATTAATGGTAGGTTTGTATATCTAAAAAATTTTACCCCCCCCCCCCGCCCCCCCTCCCCCACAACCCCACAAATATTAAATGATGATCGTCCCTCGCACATGGCTGAGGAGATCTAGCGCGAGTGGACTAGTGATCCGCGGTCGGCTCGTGTCCTTCTACATGTACCTTATCACGCGTTCATGTTTCATATTTTGCACGGACAGAACTATATTTTATTATGTTTTCAACTATTATATAGGTTTAAGATGAAAAGATAAATTTATTTTACTTGTACAGTTGATTAAGCATTGATTTAATTATACGATAGCGTACAAGGAAGTTTAAAAATCAAGTCAAATTATAATCAAAGTTCCATGTTACATGTTTGCGGTAGGTGCTAGCACGATAAAAGAATGTCCTGAATTGAGGCATTTGATGATTATTTTAAAGAATATTTACATGAGTTTTAAACAACTTAAGATTAGGTTCTATCGTTCACATATTAATCACTCTGTAGTTTTTTCTACATGGTTGTTCGTTTCAGTTTTCTCCTCAACGTGTTTCATTTTTCCACCCGTTTGTTTATTCGGTCAGTCTGTCTTATTTCCATTGCCACGTGTGACCGAAAATCTTGTGTCGCTTCTCAGAACATATGTAATTGAGTAACAGTTGAAAGGGTGCTTTTATAAACAATAAGACTATTATTCGAAGTCAATCATCTTCACATTGAAGATGTGAAATCGTAACCTGAGAATGTGGCTAATAAATTAACCTGTTAAACACGCTAAACTTCTATAGTTATGAACAGAATAATTTATAATGTATTATAATTAAAAGTTTGAAGTCAAAGGAAATTTTGTTCTTGGGAAATACGACTACATTATGCAATGCAGTCGATCGCCATAGAAATCATCAAAGTACTGCAAGTGTCGACAGATTTGAAAGACCATGATAATTCACTTGACTTGCAGACTATAATATAGCGACATATCTGCCTCCCAAAAATATATGCGCTTCTCAAAGTTACACTTAAGTGAGATAGATGTGCGTTATTGGGGATTTTTTTTTATTGCTAATTGATTGAAAATTGATAAAAAAAAAAAAAACAACTTTTAATTGAAGTTGTGTATTATGAGGTTGTAATACTTAGTACAAGGTTAGTTACAGCCAGTGGAATACTAATTTTAGCTGAACAATGAATACCCAATATATTAAAATACAAGATAAATAATTTCCAGAACTATAATACTATGCATGTGTATATGAAGGTTGCACCCTGATTTGTATGGCTGTAGGTGGGGAGGTAAAGGTGTATCGATGTACATACAATGTATGACTGCACATACGGATTCCGGACCGTGGGTACAGACGATACCCATGATAGTCCTTAAAACATCAATGCGCAGTTTGATGTAGAAACTGACCAGTTTCATAACTTCTTCGAATTTCTCTAACACGGACTGTCTAATTCCTTCCCAGAATTACAATTTACGCAAGCGCAAATGATTTTTTTTTTTCAATTTAATTAGTCAACCCACTGACTTAAAAATAAGGATTTTGCATATTGTTACATTGTCGAGAGAAGTAATATTCATATCTGTAAATAAGGTTATTTAAATCACGTTACATAGCGTTGTCTCTATGAAACAGCACCATCTGGTGTAAAATTTAGATTCTCGCTTTTGCATAAATTCTCCCGCTGATCTTTTTTTTTTAGCTGATTATATATTATTTTGAACGTCCAAGTCTACTCGTATCATTAATTAATATCAGACGACACACATTTCCCCGTAGAAAAGTTCAGAGAAGCCATCAATTTTGACTAATTACTAAATTTTGTCAGCACGTAATAATTCTAAACTTGCACATAGTCTTCAAAAATTTAGAAAGATTTAAATAAAGAAGTTATCCCATAGAAAAGGTTAGGTGTTTTGTAGGCGGGTTCGGTTTTTAAAAAAAAATACAATTCTTGATATGAACCATGAGTACATACTGTTTATAACAATGCTTGATACCCTTTGAAAATTTAAATCGCCATTAAACATTAATTTTTTAAAGAATTTTTGAAACGATTACACAAACTGTGTTCGACAAATAGTTTTCCTAAAACATTTTCTTCCTTTCTTTTTCAAAACACGTTTTATATACAGACTTTCAATCACAACACGTTTTTATAACAAAAGCAGAACTGAAAGTTTAGTCATTATAATATTTTGACACCTAATCACATATATTTTCGACCCGCAGCAACAACGGAAGACCTACTCGTGGCTTTGCCACGAGCTCTGCTCTAGTTTCTTGATATTTTTGGAAAAAACTTGATATACGTTAAATGGTGATTTCCTTGTTTATCCATCTTATAGATTATATCATTGTTAAGAACTCAAAACATATTGTTTTTGTGCTTTTTAGCACGCCCCGAATTTGCCATGTTTTACAATTTACTGTATCAGTTATCGGCTTTGCGATAATAACATAGTAAAATCCCTGTACATGTTGATTTGATACTCTGCATAATGTACTTTGAATTATGGCCCTTTTTAGGTCAGACTAAAGGTAGAAAGGTTAATAATACATTAACAAAACTCATAAAATTATTCGTTTGTTATCATACGGTAATACACAAAATCGTTGACTTTTCAATACACAATATTGTGCAATCAGGCGTTCAACTGCGCTATGAATCTCTTAGAGTTTAATTATTTCCTTTTGTTTGTACATGTAATACATGTATGTATTGATATTATGTCAAATCAAAGAAGGTATTTGGTAACGTATCAGAGAGATGCCGCAATCTAGTTTTAACTTATTACGTCACTTCCCCCACTGCCGAAAATGCAAAGATGTAAATCAGCGGTAACCAATGATCGTTCAAGCTCATGGTTAAATCATATTTAAGAAAGTTTTCAAGCAAACTTACTTTTCTTTATTCGAAACAGACGACTGAATTGAAAAATCTCGGATAGTCGCGTGCTATAAACCCGAACTCTCAGTTTAGCCGATAACTGGTCTTAGCCGATAACTGGTACAGTACCAGTAATGGTTTAGAAGTCACTTGGAACTGCTCGCACAAATTTTAACGATAGCGTCCCCTTACCCCTCATATTGATTACAATGTAAAATCCCCGTAGAAGTTTTCTTTTTAGCTGTACATTGAACCATTATACTCAAGGATGGAGTGACGATAAAGAGACTGTAATGGAGGAGATCGTTACTGCAAAGGCTGATCAAATAGCAGAAGTCAAGGCTGTCCTTGAAAAACTCGATGGTAGCATCACATTTGCCGAGGGAACCTTCGACATGTTCTGGGGGACTGGTCTGGACAAAGAGGCCACCCTATACACAAAAATCAACAAATGGCCTGGAAAAAACAAACTTCGACTCTTATACCAAAAGCTGGCTAACAAACACACCCGGAAGCTCAGGAGTTCTTCCTTACCCCGGAAAGGAGCATCGGCCGAGGGCCAACCGAACATTGAAGACTTTCTAAAAGATCTTCGAAGGCAGAGAAAAAAGAACGACAAGTGCGACAAGGGTGACAATCAGTAGTAAGTCAGCAATGTAACTCTCATAAACCTATGAACGATACGACATTAACTTTTTTCTCATTAAATGTTCGAGGTTTAAATACGTACAAAAAACGAACAATTCTTTTTGATTGGCTAAATGATGTGAAATATGATGTAATATTTTTACAAGAAACTCATTTTGTAGAAAATCAAGAATGTATATATAATTCACGATGGTTTGGTGAAATAATCAATTGCTATTCAGAATCAGTTTACAGCAGAGGAGTGTCAATTTTACTCAGGAAAAATAGCAATATAGAAATTATCAATTACCATAAATCACTAGACGGTAGAAGATTATTAGTCAACATAAGATATAACGAAAAAGTGGTAACTTTGGTGAATATTTATGCCCCAAACAACGAAAAAGATAGGGCTGATTTTTTCAAACGATTAATTTCTTGGATTAATAAAAATTCTCTAAACTTAGATAATGTTGTACTATGTGGTGATTTTAATTGCCAAATTAACAACGAATTAAGTGATAAAACTGTTAATATTCTAAAGAAAATTTTAAAAACTCTTAGTCTAAAAGATAGTTGGATATATTTTGGAAAAAAATCCGAACAAGGTTTAACTTGGTGTGATGGAGATAATGTCCCAAAAAGTAGAATAGACTATGTTTTCCTTTCAGATAGTTTATGTTCCATACTTAACAATATTATGATAAGAAAAGCTCCCAAAGTAGAAAATAATAGATTAACAGATCACATGGGGATAACTTTTAAATTATGTACCTCTGAAAATCCTAGTGGCGTAGGATATTGGAAACTAAATACCTCATTGCTTAACAATGAAAATTTTTGCAAACAACTAAAACAATATATTCGAGAATATACAACAGAAATACAAGACCCTGTAAGTAAATGGGAACACCTTAAAATACGAATAAAAAACTTTTGTATAAACTTTTCTAAGAACTTGGCTAAAAGTAAGAAAAATCGTATAAACTTCATTGAAAAGCAAATAGGAAAACTAGAATCTCAGGAATACTCTGAAATAAATATGAACTATAAACGTTTATTAGAGAAAGAAATAGATGATTATTATGCGGAAAAATGCAGTGGAGCTTATGTTCGCTCTAGATCTGTTTGGTTAGAAAAAGGGGAAAAAAGTACCTCTTACTTTCTAAATCTAGAAAAAAGACAACAAACAAATAATACGATTAACAAAATAAAAGATGAAAATGGAATAGAATATACGACGACAACAGAAATAATAGATGTTCTTATGAATTTTCATGATAAACTGTATACAAGCAATGATATTGATATAGTTGATATTCAAAATTATCTCGATAGTATTAATTGTGGAAAAATCAGTGATAATGAAAAGGAAATGTGTGATGAAATACCAACATTAAATGAATGTAAAACTGCAGTTGAAAATATGAAAAATAATAAATCTCCCGGACAAGACGGTTTACCGGCAGAATTCTATAAAGCCTTTTGGGATGATATAAAACATATCTATTATGAATCTCTAATCAAGAGTATAGAAAATGGAATATTGCCTTTTTCACAAAGAAACGCGATAATGACTTTAATTTTCAAAAAAGGAGAAAAAACTAATCCCAAAAACTACAGACCCCTTAGCTTAACAAACACAGATTATAAGATATTTGCACACGTATTAGCTAATCGTTTACAAAAAATAGCAAGTAGATTGATAGGACGTGAGCAAAGTGCATATATAAAAGGACGTTATATTGGAGAAAATGCTAGACTAATACTTGATGTTTTTGAATATTACATGCACAACGACTTAGATGGAATATTACTCTTTGTTGATTTTGAAAAGGCCTTTGATTCAGTAGAATATAATTTTATGTTTAAAACGTTAGAAAAGTTTAACTTCGGAGATGAATTTATAGGAATGATAAAAACATTGTATAATGACCCAGTCTTTAAAATTAAAAACAATGGTTGGATATCGAAATCATGCACAATGCATAGAGGAATTCGACAGGGGTGTCCTGTATCCGCTCTCTTATTTATATTTGTAATTGAAATATTAGCAATTAAAATTAAAAATGATAACGATATTAAGGGTTTAACTCTGAATAAAAATGATACTTGCAATGATTTAAGTTTTAAAACCGTTCAACATGCGGACGACTGTACAAACATGCTAAAAGATACAAACTCTTTGAGAAAAGCAATAGAAACAATTACCGAATTTAGTAAGGTTGCTGGACCTAAACTTAACTTAGAAAAAACAGAGTGTATGTTAACTGGTTCATTTATCGATACGTATTCCAACGATTCTCATATACATGGAATAAAAATAACAAAGACCTGTATAAAATCGCTCGGTATTTACCTGGGACATGATAAAACTGTATGCTATGAAAAAAATTGGATAAGTAAACTAGAAAAACTAGAAAAAATACTAAGTGTCTGGAAAAGACGAAATTTAACCATATTTGGTAAATGCACTGTAGTCAATACCCTAGCAATATCAAAAATATTATATAATGCCAATATTTTAGAAAACCCTAAAAGTGACTTTTTTAAAGCTGCTTCTAAACTTATATATAACTTTATTTGGAAAAAGCGAGACCGAATTAAAAGAAATACTCTAATTGGCAAAATTGAACAAGGTGGAATAGGTGTTATTGATATTGAAAGCAAATTTCATGCTGCTAAAGCATCATGGATAAGTAGAATATTAAATGAAAACAGTGTTATACATAGAGCACTTAGTGCAGTTATGAGACAATATAAACTTACTATCTCTGATATTTTAAAAACAACAGAATACAAATTTTTGGAATCATCATTTTTCAAAATGCTGAAACTTCCTGTTTTTTACGGAAATGTATTTTCAGCTTTTAACAGATGTAAAAAACAAAAAAATGTGAATACGCTAAATAGAGACGAATTCCTGAGTCAATTTATATGGAACAATAACCTTTTCCAGTATGAAAATAAACCACTATGTTTTGAAAATTGGATAAAAAGTGGAATTTTGTATGTTAAAGATATTTTTGATGAAAATGGAGAGTTTTATGATATGATGTACTTTACACAAAAACTGGTTAGAAAAAACAATATCTTATGTGAATATATCATGCTTAGAAAAGCATTTAAAGCTTATAAAGAAAAATTTGACTGCAGCTATTCAAAATACGTCAAAATCAAGCATTGTGTATCTTTTTTATTTCGAAACAATACCGTTAATTCAGTTAACAATGTTAAAAGTAATTTTTACTATTCATTGTTTATTGATAAAAAGTTTCAAAAACCAATATACGAAATTAGATGGAGAAAAGTTTTTAACGACACATTATGTCTATGGGAAAATGTGTATATTGCAAAAATCAAAGAAATATATGAAAAAAGAATCTCAGAATTTAATTACAAACTCCTCCATGGTATATTGAACAATAATGTATGTGTCAGTAAATGGAACAAAACTGTCTCTCCATTGTGCGAAGTGTGCAATGTTAACGAGGATATAAAACACCTTTTGTATGATTGCAAAATTGTCAAACATTACTGGGAGAGAATAAGCATGTATTTAAAATTTGATGTCACATGGAAAATTGTTGTACTAGGTTTTTACAATGAAATTAGCGAGAAAACTTCTTTTTTGAATAACTTTTTGTCTTTCATTAGTTTTACAATATATAAATATAAAATGAAATGTAGAATTCAGAAAGAAAGAATGTGTGAGCAAGACCTAAGGCATAAGCTTAAAAATACTCTTTTTCTCCAGAATGTAATTATCACCAGTATTGGTAGAAATAAAAACGATTTTTATAAAAATGTTGGAAACTTTCTATAATTTCAAAACAGTATATGAAGTACCATATTTTTGATATATGATATGTGATACAGTAATACGATGTATGTTTATGATGAATACTAATTATCATAATTATTGTACAATAGATTTAATATGTATAACAATAGTTGTTTTTTCATGCATGTAAAACTATGCTTATTACACAGAAGATATATTTATACGATACGAGTATCAAAATATGTATGTTTTGTGATGAAGAATGATTTTAATAAAAGATAAAAAAAAACCATTATAAGCTAGAGGGGAACTTTTGTTTGCTGGTTACAATTTTTAAAACGCTTAATTATTCTTGGATAAGAGGAGTTGAGTATGAATACTATGAATGCATTAATTCAGTGTGTCATTGTATCAAAGAATTTATTTTAAAACGTTTTAAATGAAAGACATTCAATTGGTTAAAATTACAGATTCTTCAGTAATCCTATTTCTCATTCTATTAGAGTAAAACACTTTAATTTCAAATAACCCGACATTTACAAAGTCACGAACTAAAAAATCAATGAATGATAATGAAAATTTAGCATGCCAGATTTTTCAAAGCGTGGTTTAAAAAAGATAATCCTGCTGAGATACTTTTGTCCATTCGATATCATGGGTTGCATGCTATTCTTGTTTAGTTAATCCTCATTTAAAAGATACTTAACAAAATAGTTGTTACATGAGTGTGACTGTACTCTTCATGCGCGGATCTAGAGGGGGTCGGGGGGGGGGGTCCCGACATCCCTCCCCTGGAAAATGAAAATTTGTGTAGTAAAAATATCGCAAATATGCCTCGGAACCCCCCCCCCCCCACCCCCGTTAAACACAATTATCCGTCGGACCCCCCTCCCTGGAAAAAATTGTTGGATCCGGGCATGCTCTTAAGCATATGTTTCTTCTTGATAAAGTAAATACATTTCTGCAAATGTTACCAGATGGCCGTATGTATATGAAATATAATTTTATGATTGTATTTTGTTTTACGTTAATTAGTCATTAGCTTGTTGTGCACTCCATACGAGATAAGTGTATAGTGAAAAATGTTAAAGGTCGTTGACCAAAAAGGACAACTGCGTAGTTTGAATTCGTGGTGTCAGCGGAATGACCAGGAAGAATAAAACTCTCGATGATAATTGGACTTTGGAAAGCGGTCAACGGGTGCAAGACTCTTAATTGTAATTAACCTTCAACAATGGACTTTTGATAAGTCACTTATGAACTGTGACCCGAAAGGATGTATTAACAATTGCTTATTCTATTTTACTGATTTGTATTCTTATGCTTTGATTAATAATTTGTAGATTGATTTTAGACCACTATACGATTACAGTGCTCAATAAATATCAAAAAACATGAACTGACTTATGATTTCAAAAGTCTAAAGAATAACCACAGAAGGATCACAGATATACTTATGGTAATTCATGACACTCCCAATTATTTTTCTACATGTACCAACGCGTTGGTTAGTTTAATTTTTTGTTGATGGTTTATCTCAAAGGTAGTATAATTTTACTTCATTAATTTAAATGTGTAACTTGCATTCGTCAGTCTCATCAGTCTTACCTCGGTTATCTCTGTTGACTAAATGTATGCAAATTTGATAAAACTAGTCCACATATAGATTACTATTACAGGAACCAGTACAAACTGATATGTTTATTAACAAGATGTTTCACTGTAAAAAAAAAAAAGAATCCGTGATGTCAAATCTTCGGACACATATTTATCTACATATTTTATTTTTAATTATTCCATGTTACAATATATTAGTACAATCTTGGTGTAAAAATGTAAACACTCTTTGCATTTTATATTATTCGATATACATATACTTTGAGAGAACTACATGTAAGAATACATCACGTTATTGAAATAGTTACTTTTTTGTGAGTAAGTACATGTAATTGAATAAAGCAGGAAATACAAATTTAGTCAGGTTTTGACTTAAACTTCATTTGCGTTTAAAGAAAAGTCTAAATTTTATTTTTTTATTCTACGTGTTCCCAATTTGGGAAGGCTATGCATGAATGTTATTGTTATATTCTCTCATGTTTGGAATTACAGTCTAGAATGTCTTATGTGACCATCCAAGGGAGTTATAAAGTCGCATAAGACAGGGAGTCACATAACGCAGCCCAAGACTAACCTCACAACCTATTTATATATCATTTAGCTATCAATAATACTTGGTACCAAATAGCTAAATTACATATCTTTTATCTTCAAACTGGTCTTTAATAAACTGAATTTCAAAATTCATCTTCTTCAAAAAGATTTTTAATTTTGTCCAGATTCACTTAGTGTATATATTAAGGGGAGCATATTGATTAACCCAGGCATCTTATTATTGTTTCGAAGAAATGGACTACATGTACTAGTATGCAGTATGTTTTCATTGTTTTGTATTAAATTGTTTCTATTAATCTGACCTGAAACTTGTGTTTAAAATACACATTCGATGTCGGACTCGTACTCCGCCATGTTTGTTATTGAGCAAGAACACTCCCAATATCTTCTTTATACATATGTTATTTACAAGATTTCTTTACAAATATGTAGATGTCCATGTATTATAATGAGTTTGGCCGAGACGTCTATTTACTAAGTAACAATAAACAGATTAACAACCAATGTTTATAGAAGTTTAATTACTGAAAAGCCGCCATGTTTGTTAATACAGGATGCGACAATTGTCGTCATTAGAGATATAGCGGGAATCTTGAAAAACCTCACGTATGGGGTAAATGATAATAACTGTTATCATAAAGGCGACAAATACTCTAATTAGTCATCGAAACAAAACTCTGCTATACATGTCAGCTTGGGACGCCATTTTATTTTGCTAGAGGCTTAAAACAGCATACACAGCATTTTGGGACCAAAAGAAGGTCCCTTTTCACGTAAGGCAAGGGGCTGGGGGAGGGTCGCTTTATGCATATTGTTGCTTAAGACAGAGAGTCGCTTTGTACAGAAGGACGCTACGGCAGTCTAGACTCTACTACATGTAGCATTTTGAGGCACGTGTATCTATATTGTAACTACATTACCATATATATCAGTTCATGCACAGAAAAATACATGACAAAGTCACCAGTCACGCTGGACTTTAGATTGCGGAAAGAGGAAATACGATGACATCAAATTAATAAGAGAAAGTTCGTTATCAAAATTGAAATTTCAAACAGTTTGAACCTTTACTCCCTTACCTAATGATTGTTCTGCGCGGGTAAAAGGTACGTATCTTATATAAACACATATTTTGTTGTTGTTGTTGCTCTGGTTGAATTTAAATATACCATATTTATGAACGCTGCAAAACAATCTTTTATTAAATTAAACAGTAAACAATCATAATTTGAATTGATAGACAAAATGTGTAACAATGTAAAGCTTATCAATTTATAAATATTGCAAGGTTATTAAAAGGTTTACACTAAAAGTACAGAGAAAACATCATAGGACGATGTTAGAATTATTTATTATAGGTAACTAATGCTTTTCGAAACATTTTGAAAGTCACAGGAATTGTACGTCTGCATCGTTCCACTGGATCACGTAGATTTCAGATATGTCAGTTAAATGTTGTGTGAATTACAATCTATTTTATTGGAAAAGAGGAAAAATACGAATCATGTATATATAAAAAAAAAAAGATGTACATTGTACTATAGTTATTTGCAGTTTAACTTAAAAAAAATATTCACGAAAAAAGGCTTATATAAGTTGTGCTTTGTGTACTGTCCTTGGTCTTTTGTTCACTATTTTTTTTCTCACTATTTTGCTCTTTTATTTTAACAGATTTTGACAATAATTTTTAGGTCAATATTCTCTATGCAAATCACAAACGTTTATCAAAATTTTAATTGCATTCTGTTTAAGACTATTGTTATTAATTACAGTGCAAGCAATGGACGTCTATATGCTAAGTATCACAATCTGTATCAGTTTTCTCTTTGAGGTAAGTATTATGCTTTTATGATTTCGTATTCATCTTTGCTTTATATTTACTGAAGGTTGTATTTTTGACTTCGTTTTTTTCTAATTTATAGACATCTTCATCTATGAAGTGTGCCGAGTCTATCCCGACAATATCCACTGTTTCCCGGTGCCCTTCCAACGCCACGGAATGGGAAATAGCGGCAAAAAGAAAAGGCTGTAATGTCTTGGCAAGGATCCAAAATTGCACACATGCAAACAAGTTTGTATATCATTGTGTTCTCAATGAAGAAGCAACGATGTTAGTAGAAGTCTGTGCACCAACGTTCTTTCTGGCAGGTGAGGACAGTGCCATATCCACAAAATAGCAAAACATGAAATAACTGAGTACAGATAGTGATAACTGATGAATGATTATAAATTATATGTGTACTTTGTAAGTGTCGGTGTCCTCATCATGAGTATAATTAATACTAGTAATTAAAGTTAAAATTGTTTCAACCAATTTGTAAACTATTAATAGATTAGGTATTTCGCTTCAATCGGTATTGACGTCGAAGTTTTTTCTAATGTTCCGGGCAATTTATCACACGAGATGTAATTTTGTTTCAAATTTATAGTACATATACATATGCAGTCCTTAAAATACACACACAGTATAAGTTTAAGAATATTTAACTGAAAGGTCATTTAACTAAACATGACGCTTTTTCACACTTACTTAAATTAGATATTAGCTTTGTTGTGTTTCAGAAGAGGTTAAACGGTACATTAACTTTTAACTGTTCACACGAGGTCTATTGTAAATAAATAAAGTACTAAATAAGTAAATAGATAAATAAAACAGCCATAATTTTCAATTGATGTATTCAGATGAAGCATTGCCGTGCAATGTTTTGAGTGAATGAATTACTTTTTATATTTGCTTTTTAATCTGCATCATACGTAAAATATATAAATAGGAATAAATCGGCAATTAATCATGCATGCAAGAATGCGGTATTAAGATACAATTTTGTTTAATGTTCTTCTAATTCACAAGCGTATTGTTCAATTGTTTCTTTTTCAGGTTACTGTTCTCGTTACAGCGAAATAGACGGAAAATTTATCAACAAACCTGATTTAGATTGTACAGTGTTTGATCCTCCTTGTCCAAACAGATTTTCATCAAATGAATCTTACAAGTGTAAGGAGTTAATGGTGTGAAACAAGGTTCCTCTTTACACTTAAGGTGATATGGGTCACCTTCATATACTTACGTGCTTCCGAGTTAAAAAATAAAATAAAATGAAGCATAATTTTATTAACTTTTTTTCTTCCAAAAAGTGTAACCTAACAGCGCAGTGCAAGGGGTTAGAGCGTTAACCACGAATCTGTAAATCATGAGTTTGAATCCCGCTTGAGTTTTTGAAATTTCTACCTTTTCAAACAATTTCAAAACATATCTTCTGGTCAAATCTTGAAAAAATTTAAAACGTTGAAAGTTTTTAAATTAAATAAATAAATGTACTTTTTTCCACAATACTATCGACAGTTGTCCAATACCACTTTTAATATGTACATGTATTTATCTGCTTGGTTTATGTACCGTACAACTTGAGCTTAAACAAAAGAAACAATACAGAAAGTAACAATACAACACACAGATCTTGAATTATACTTTATTGTTTGGATTATTTTTTTAGATCAAAAGTGCTATGAGAGAGTTATAAAACAACAGCAGGAAAAGTAAGAAAATATTTAATATCCATGATCCGTTGTTTATTATAACAAAACGTAGCGATTGACTTTGTGGAGCGATTATTTTACATAAATAATTTACATGTTTAATACTGTAGAAGCACATATTTTCGTTGGGTGAAAATTTTGTTGTTTTTAAGTGAAATAAGATTTCGTTGTCATTTAATTTCGTCACATCGTAATCTCTCGTAAACATTAATACTTGGGTTAAAATTTCGTCATGGATTAAATTTCGTTGATTTATACTACCAACGAAAATAACGAAATTAAATCCTCAACGAATATTTCTGCTTCTACAGTATATATGTATGTTTGTAAACATGTTTTGTCTTATAAATATCTACTAACATACACAAACTCTTTTGTAGAAACAGTGTAAATCAATATGTTCCATTGGTGACCGTCCTGGCGATAACAATAACTTTGCTGATGGTTCTAGCAGTGGGTTTTAAGCTAAAATGGAAAAAATGTTTATGTGGAAAGAAAAACAAAAGCACAGAAGGTAAACATTAGACGATATATTTTTGTCGATATTCTTTTTAACTCTTAAAGTATTGTATTGATATTCAATATTAGATTGATGAAAGTCAGTTATATTTTTATACAGTCAACAAGCATATATTGTAGTCTTTTGTTAACATCATTACTTTATCTTATTTTCGTATGCACAAGTAACAAAATAAGTACAAAATCTTTTGAAATAATTAACGCTCGATCATATGCTCTCAGTACATTGAATGAAATTGCCAAACAAATAACTTTACTTGTTTCATACTAGTATGCTATCAACACATTCTTGTATTCTATTCAATTTTATTATTTAAATAGTTCACCGTTCGCGGATTGTCATTTTTTCATGTATTGAACATTGAAGCATTTGTTAATTTTGGATTATTTGCTCAAATGTTTTACTTTCCATGCCCCCCCCCCCCCCCCACACACACACACAATTTAAAAATATATTGACTTTGTAAATTGGCAAAACTTTAATTTAAAAAAAGACTTAAAATTCAATATTAATATACATGTATACGCAGCACAGTTAAGGCTGTCAATAAATTCCATTCAGACAAAAAGTACGGGAAATGTGCATTATGACATCACAGTATATTACAAACCTCGAAAGTACTTATTAATCTATTTCTTAGTAAAATTAACTTATACTTATCTTTTAATTAAAAACAACAAATGCTATTACTTACAATTTTGATGTCCGTTATATCGAACACACTGAAAAATAAGCGAGATGTCGTTCTCGCTGTACTACAAAATATGACGTCTCATATGCTTCAAAATGACGCATTAAGTTAAATCATTGAAGGCTATCGTGCAGTTTTATAGCGAAGAAAAATAAATATCATACATTAACGGAAAAGTATAAATGAATATTTTGTTTAAAATTATTATTAGTAGAATGCTACCTATATAGTCTTATTTTCATTTTGTTAAAAGTATGCATAGTATAAAGAAGCCACCTCGGTTTTGTATAAAATATCGTATATCTAAAATCTGAGTACCTAAATAAATCACTTAATTGCAAGGGCATACACTAACCTGATCCTGACAAACTTTTACATATGAATTTGAAATATGCTATGTAACTTAAAAACTTCTACGATCCTTGTAAAATCTTACAAATTAATTATTTCTTAATGAAATTAACCCTGTGACCTTCAAAATTATTCAGCATATGCATTATAAATTACGGTGTCTACTAACAAATATTCTTATCTTAAAAAGTTCGCAACGTTTTTCAAAATCTACGATATAACATCAAGTTATTTCATAATTCAGTTGTGAATTTTGACATGATTATGCCCTTGCAATATTGAATTTTTTAAAGGACCTCAAAACCACAAATTCATCTGCTTGTACCATGCGACTGCTATATCACGTGACTACTATGAACATAAAATATTGTACTGTTATATATATATATATTAGAAATATATTGCATTTGAGTGACTGTTATTGATTTTAAAAAGGACATGCCAGTTTAACTAAAGTATACGTGTTTTCATCACAAAAATTTGCCCATATTTTTATTGACCGCCTTAACTGTACTGCGTATCATTGTATGGTCTATTTTGTTCAAAGTGTCACAAAACAACAATTATGTTAATAATTGTATTTATGTGTTGAATGCTATACTTTTATTTGCTGATTTATTGTATTTTTCATGTTTATGTTTGATTAGATAAGTTGCATTTCTTTCCCAGGCCTTGTAGAGGTCGTTGGCCATATTATGTAATTTCCCTGCAGTGGTCACTGTCCATGTCTATTTTTAGCCCAAATTCCTAGTCTAAAAACCTCCCAGTGACCTATTATGTAATTGCTTAAAATTCCATGGTGTAATTCTCCCCAAATTTAATTTAATAGCCAATCAAATTAAGCGATACGATCACGTGGTTTGATGCGGTCAGTATCTGACCAGTGAGAGTAGGGTCATTCTGTCTTCATCTATGAGAGTGTTAGCACGAGTAATGTTTTGATACAGTAGGTTTTTGAAACGCAGTTTTTAGTTTTTTGATGTATGCGATATCGCATGATTATTTCTGCTGGTTCCGGTTGGGGTACAATATGTAAACAATGAGTATTTTAAATGTGTGCGTGATTGGACATTCTTACATCAGAAGATTAAGAGATTATTGTATGCAGACAGAAACAGACAATCTGAATTTGGACCCTAAAGTGTTTAAAGTATCATTTAGAGGAAAAGGCGGTTTGAGATTAAGCCAGTGTGTCTTCAGGGCGGAGATTCTGCATTTTGACTCAATTTCTGATGTGGTGTTTTAACAGATTGGTGAAAATGATATCTGTGAAAGTACAAACAGTGAGAAATTAGCTAGGGATATTATATCTGTTGGACAGTATTTAGGAGATGGTGTTGTAGTAAAATTAGTGATAATAGGCCAGTTAATTCGCCGAATGCAGTTTGCATCATGCCAAAATTTTAACGTCTTTGTGGTTCAGAGTAATGAACATTTGAAACGTTTTGCTGAGCCCCTTGGTGGAATTTATTTCTGGGGACATCGGGGGTTTCGGAAGGACTTTCATTATTTAGGCCCGGATGGTGTCCATCTGCTGTGTACCCCTGCCGAGGACCAGCCCATGAGGAAGTTTCGCTGCAGCATTAGGAATGCGGTGATCCTGCACTCAAAAGTTTTGAGGCCAGTATGATTTTAGATCTTATGTGCTACCACTCTAGAATAATGATATTCAATGATATGTGAATATATATATCCATATTTATATATATTTACATTTTATTTGTTTTAATTAAGACAGTGTAGGGGCAGTTTATGTCTTAACTCCCTGAAATTTAAATGCGTGATTTTTTTTGCATGTTGATGAGTATCAGTTCAAGTTTTACCTTTCATTTTGAACAAAGCGTTTTGGCTGGAACTGATAAATTTTATGTTTGGTGAGTTTGCATACTAAAAAATGATGAAGGAATATTGGGTCTGTGTTACCCATATGGCCAGTGGGACATGTTTCCTTCCAATTATAAATTTAATGTTAACATGTAATTAAAAATCATGTTCAGGCTATTTAGTTACATGAATGTTTGAATCTACATGTACTAATAATGATGAAGGAACATTGGGTCTGTGTTACCCATATGGTCAGTGGGACATGTTCCTTACAATTATGAATTTAATGTTAATAATGTTATGTAATTAAAGTCATGATGGACTATTTAGTTACATAATGTTTGAATCCACATGTACTAATAATGATGAAGGAACATTGGGTCTGTGTTACCCATATGGTCAGTGGGACATGTTCCTTACAATTATGAATTTAATATTAATAATGTTATGTAATTTAAGTCATGCTGGACTATTTAGTTACATTATGTTTGAATCTACATGTACTAATAATGATGAAGGAACATTGGGTCTGTGTTACCCATATGGTCAGTGGGACATGTTCCTTACAATTATGAATTTAATGTTAATAATGTTATGTAATTAAAGTCATGATGGACTATTTAGTTACATAATGTTTGAATCTGCATGTACTAATAATGATGAAGGAACATTGGGTCTGTGTTACCCATATGGTCAGTGGGACATGTTCCTTACAATTATGAATTTAATGTTAACATGTAATTAAAGTCCTGTTGGGACTATTTAGTTACATGAATATTTGGATCTACATGTACTAATAATGATGAAGGAACATTGGATCTGTGTTACCCATATGGTCAGTGGGACATGTTCCTTACAATTATGAATTTAACGTTAACATGTAATTAAAGTCCTGTTTGGACTACTTAGTTACATGAATGTTTGGATCTACATGTACTAATAGTGATGAAGGAACATTGGGTCTGTGTTACCCATATGGTCAGTGGGACATGTTCCTATTAATATGGATTTTATGTTAACATGAACATGGATATCAAAATCTGTGTTGGTATTCGCTTAACTATCAGGTCAAAATACCAAGTACATGGTTGAAATCATCTGTTAATGCAACAGTTATTATGAAAAAATGCTTATGGGTTAGGCTAATCATATATGTGAAAGGATAGGATTCATACTTATTATTCTTTTTATATATTTAGCCATTATGCCACCCAAAAAGAGAGCCAGGAGAGATGATGTGGCAACGGGAGGAGTACCACCACCAACACCACCAACTGAAGTACATAATGGGAAAAAAGGGCAAAGAAGAACCCTAAAACAGGCGGAGACTGGCACTGTTTATGTGCTATCAAATCTTGATTATGAACTTCTGGCAAAAGAAATTGTAAACCAACAAAAAACTACTAGTGAGAAACAAAACATCGGCGAAAGTGTTGGGCAACCTCCAATGGTGAATTCTGTTGAGGATACTGCACCAGTAATTGGGGAAACTATACCGGCCGCTGCCACAGTTCCTGCCTCTGCGGCTGCCACAATTCCTGCCTCTGCACTGGGAACATTACTGGATAATGTGTTCACAGGTGAGCCCGCAGGCAATTTCTCTCAGAATACGGGTAGTAGTTATGCATGCTTTAGTAGCCCTCAAATTCACTTATCAGATTGTGTGCTTCTAGGAGCATCAGTTTCCTCCAAACTGAAACTTAAAATTTGGAACAATGAATTTGTTGACTTAAAAAATTTATTGCCGACCTCAGGAGATGAACCCCTTTCAATTGTGGTACAAGCGGGGAAAATTGAGCTACAACAAGCGGCTTCACATAAAACACCTATTACAATCCATCAATGGACAGATGCTTTTCTGGTATTCAGTACAATTTACTTACAGAAATTTCCCCATGAGGCATGCAATCTGTTAAAATACATGGGGACCAACCCTGGAGAATGTATGATGAGTCATTTAGGAAAATAAGAGAGACATCCCTCCTACCGTGGGAGAGAGTAGTAACAGAGTTGCGACTTAAGGTAGCCTCTATGGGTTTAAAGTCTCCTACCCAATTCCAAGCGTATAATGGTAAACAGCAGCCCTTTCGGGGAAAACAGTGCTACAATTATAACAATGGGCAAAAATGTAACTCCCTACCCTGTCGATTCGCCCATACTTGCCAAGCCTGTAGTGGACACCACCCCCGATTTTATGTCATTTATTAAAAATGACGAAAGTAAAGAAAAATATAAACAACATAGTAGGGGATCAGACCCAAAACTGTTCACCCAAAATGTTAAATAACTTATCAATATGCTGATCCCCTTAAAATACAGAAAAACAATATTTTGTTCAAAATTATATACAATATATACAAAACCAGCAAAAAGATGGCACCTCAAAAATAAAATATGCCATATGCAAAATAACAATAATTTGTACATGTATGCAACTTTCGAATATTGGAGTGGAGAAACGGGGATGGTGGTGGGTGTAACAAAACATTACTTGTGCTAACACTCTCATAGATGAAGACAGAATGACCCTACTCTCACTGGTCAGATACTGACCGCATCAAACCACGTGATCGTATCGCTTAATTTGATTGGCTATTAAATTAAATTTGGGGAGAATTACACCATGGAATTTTTAGCAATTACATAATAGGTCACTGGGAGGTTTTTAGACTAGGAATTTGGGCTAAAAATAGACACGGACAGTGACCACTGCAGGGAAATTACATAATATGGCCAACGACCTCTACAAGGCCTGGGAAAGAAATGCAACGTATCTAATCAAACATAAACATGAAAAATACAATAAATCAGCAAATAAAATTATAGCATTCAACACATAAATACAATTATTAACATAATTGTTGTTTTATGTTTTCTCATGCTGCACAACCTCGCCGCAGCTCCGTTTTTGCTGTCTGATAAATGAACTCAACACTTGTGCATGATGAAATATGTCATTTATTAAAAATGACGAAAGTAAAGAAAAATATAAACAACATAGTAGGGGATCAGACCCAAAACTGTTCACACAAAATGTTAAATAACTTATCAATATGCTGATCCCCTTAAAATACAGAAAAACAATATTTTGTTCAAAATTATATACAATATATACAAAACCAGCAAAAAGATGGCACCTCAAAAATAAAATATGCCACCAAATGTGAATTGCATAATGACAATTGGCAATTCCATTGTGCCATCCAAGGTGAAAAGTCCACTGAAAGATTGTGCGGTAATTTCACAGATATTTTCATGCATCTAATGTTGTTATACTGTTTAAGTATACTAAAGAGATATCATAAATAATAGCGCATATTAAAGCGCAGTCTCAGAATATGTAGTTGATCCTGAGTTATAGATGATTTACATGACACCCACTGCACCCCTGTCGCACACATACAACCAGACTTACACCTCAAACAAAAGGGTAAACACCGACAAATGCTTCGACTTTAACTTCAAAGGTGCATGCACCAGGCCAAACTGCCAGTATGTACACAGATGCCTTAGGTGCAATAATGCACATTCCTCTAACACCTGCTCTTCTGGTACGCCTACACAAGCAACCAAAGTTAACAAGCCATTTCGCTTCAACACACCAAACCAAGGTCAACCCCCCTACCAATACAACAACAACCCCCCAGCCAAATTCCCTCGACACACCAAACAATAATAGCTTTTGGTCTCTGGGAAGCACCCCAATCCTCATTAAGTCCATTTCACAGTATTTACAACATTACCCAGATAAGCAAGCCGCACAAACTTTAGATACTGGTTTACAGGAAGAATTTAAATTGTTGTATGCAGGACCTCGACTTCCTATTTTTTCTCACAACTTAGTATCAGCCAATCAATACCCAGATATTTTGCAAACAAAAAACTCTAAGGAGGTGGATGAGGGACGCATGGCTGGCCCCTTCCTACAACCACCCATGCCCAAAATTCATGTCTCACCAATCGGTTTAGTTCCCAAAAGCGACGGCGGTATGAGAATGATAATACATTTATCTTACCCACCGTCGTCCAGCATAAATACATACATAGACCCTAAAGATACAACAGTAACCTACACTTTCTTCGACACAGTCGTAAATACCATTAGCAAATTGGGAAGGGGGACCTTGTTGGTAAAAGAGGATATAAAAAGTGTTTTTAGGCTAATACCCGTATACCCTGGAGACTTTGAACTGCTAGGACTTTTCTTTGGGGGTGCTTACTATTTCGATAAAATGTTGCCCTTTGGCTGCTCAATTTCGTGTAAAATTTTTGAAACATTTTCTACATTCGTCGAATGGTTGGTCAGAAGGCAATCTGGTTTAGAACCACCCACCATTACCTAGATGATTTTATTTTTGCCGATCGGTCCGATACTTAAATTATTGTCATATGCTAGTTAACACATTTCATAGCCTATGTACATATAAGTGGATTCCACTAAATAAGGCCAAAGCACAGGGGCCTACAACATCACTTGTGTTCTTAGGTCTGGTCATAGATACAATTCAAATGCAAATTCGCATACTACCACCAAAGATTCAAGAAATGTTGTCAATTCTCACACATCATATTCAGAAAAGAACGATTACCATCAATTCACTGCAGAGCATTGTAGGTAAACTTAATTTCTTTGCCAGGGCTATACCAGGTAATCGAGCATTCAATAGACGTTTTTATAATGCTATGATTGGTAAGGTTCAACCCTATCACCATGTTAACATTACCTCTGCAATGAAGTTAGATATGCAAATGTGGCTCGACCTCCTGACCAATTTAATGGGGTTGTATATTTCCCGGATTCCGAATGGAGTTCTCAAGAAACACTTAACCTTTTTACAGATAGCTCTGGGACAGCTTCATTAGGATGCGGTTCACATTTTCACAATCATTCATGACATTACATTTTTAGAATTAGTTCCCATTGTTTTTGCATTCACTATTTGGGCTAAAGCACTCCGAAACAAAAACATAATCTTACATATAGACAACATAGCTCTTGTACACATCATTAACAAACAATCAATCTATAGAGTCATGTTTCTTATTAGGCCACTCATGCTTGTCACTATAAAAAACAACATTCAGTTCAAAGCCCAGCATATTCCTGGCAATCAAAATGGTATAGCAGATGCAGTATCTCGTCAACAGTGGGACAGATTCAGGGAACTCGCTCCAGCAGCAGACCAGCTACCTCAGCCCATACCAACATCCTTCCACAACGTGCTCTTAAAGATGAAATGAACCGCCTTCTCATGTGAAAGAATTACTATTCCAATTAATGAAAAGAAAATTTTCTGGCCAGTAGCATGCATCACCATTTATGGTATTGATGTTGATTCTATTGATATGATGAATCGGCTGCCACCAGACAAACTAGACAAATGTAGGACTCTTGTGTATCAGTTTAGTAGGCGTAAAAACGTTACTTTGCAGGAGCTTCAAACTTTAATTGGGGTCTTAAATTGTGCGTGTTTGGTAGTAGTTCCTGGTAGGGTATTTGTACTTCGTCTGATTGACCTGAATATAGGTGGGGAAAACCTTATTATCGGATAAAGTTTAATAATAAGGCAAGAGCTGACTTGGCCACGTGGCTAGATATCTTCAAAATTTCAATGGAAAATAAGTTCTTCTAGAGGAACGGGAATCTGCAGATGTCATGCGACTATTTACAGGTGCTTCTGGTTTGTAAGGATTTGCTGCTGTGTTTAGATCAAAATGGTTTGCTGATGAGTGGACACTAACTCTTCTACCTTTGCAAATTGCAGTAAAAGAATTTTCAATTGCTTTGGCTTTGGAAATTTGGAGTTCAGAGATGGCAAATAGAAAAATCTTATTCATGTCAGATAGTATGGCGGTGGTAGAGGTAATCAATTAACAGTCTAGTAAGGAAAAGTGCCTCATGCATCTACTTCGGCGTTTAGTATTTTTGTGTTTGCGTTATTCTTTTTCTGTTTGTTGTTCAGGGGGTCAGTACCATACTTGATCTACATAGTACTCCTTCCGATAAACATGACCTACCCCAACTGTCGATATTGGTTGCTGGCAAAGAAACCGGCACTATTCTTAACGAAAAAAACTGAAATAAAAGTTTTAAAGGAGTCGCCACAAAACGTACGGAAAAGAAGAAAAACAGAGTTTTATTATTTTTTCACAGATATTTTTATTAAAATATAACATATCAAATATGAAAAATATGCATCATAACATTTTCCTCTTTCAGACAAGCAGCTAAGTAAATATTTTCCCCAAGAAACTGTCTAGTATTTTTTTTTATAAGTTTTGGCATGCAAAATGTTAATAAAAGTACATTTTTTAAAGCTTCTCTTTGATTGAAATCCTTGTAATGTTAAAAGAGTGAAATTAACAGGAAACAAGAAGCGACAAGATAATCTAATTATTAATTTACAACATACTTGCTCGCTATGCTATTTACGTATCAATTTCGTGCTGAACAGATTGTAAAAAAAAAATCTGTTTATCTTTACTTGGAAGGAACAAACTACAAATAAGTGAATAAATCAAATTAATAAAGCTTCACAAACTGTGACACATTAGACATACTTGAAGAACTAAAGGTTTTGAAACAAATAGGTCTTTTCAATATTGCTAATTGAACGACAAAACCCTATTGGAGGCTTTGATACGTTTTTCAACTATTTATTTACACGGTCATCAGGTAAAACTAAAATTTAAGGTAAAGTTAACAGATTCAATATCAAAACATATACAATTAATGAATTTATTATTTTTTCCAATGTATTTAATGATTTTTATAAAGAATTTCAAAACAACATTGAAATGAACGATTCACCTGATATAAAAAGCGACCATTTCTCAGGTATTTTCATGTTTGTACTTTTGTGAATCGTGTTAAAGTATATTTAAAAGATTAAATGAATTGCATGTTTAAGACATGATTTACAATATTACTGGTTCAGTGGCATGATCCGATAGGGGAAATCGCAACGCGATTCAACCATTTTTATTTAACTAAAAAGTGAAATAGAAAAATGCAACTGCAATAATATTATCATTTATGCTCTCAGATTAATGCAAATTCTTAAGTGAAATATTATTATTACCAAAATGTTCATACAGAGGAGATGGTGAAAGAATGCAAAAACTTGTCAGGAGTTACCCAAGTAACATGCGCTCTTCAGGTAATATATGAAACTTTAATTTTAATAACATGTAACTAATAAAATTCTTCAATTTCTACTTTACTTTTTTTCTTCTGTAAGATTGGTTGAATATCAAAATATTATCAATAATTTTTTTTCAGGCTTCCAGTGCAATACTTGATCTACGTAATGCTCTCTCCAATGAGCTCAATATTCCCCAAACGTTGATACTGATTGTCGACCAGGAAAACGGCACTATTTTCCAAGATGACATTGAAATTGAGACTTTAAAGCAGTCACCAATTGAATTCATCCTAGGCAATCGAAACAGAACTAGTATCATTGAGGACGACGGCTCTGTAGAAAATAATGTTATATCGAACAAAAACATCACGTATGGAAAATGTAAAATGAGTTGCGGTCATTTTAAAGGTACTCTTAGGTTATTGATTTTGTCCGATGAAGCATTTATAATAAGTAGTACGAAATCCAGGTACACGTCAATGTACAATTATAGTTTATTTCTATTATTGAAGCAGCTAAGTGGACAGTTGCCCCCCCCCCCCAAAAAAAAAATCTATCTGATATAACAATGTGCATGGGGTTGGACATCTGAAAAGTTTGATTTCATTTCAGTTTTATCATTTCAATCACTTTCTGATAAAAGCTTGGTAATTTGAAATAGGGAAATCCATTTTTGTCATAGCTACGGTCAAGCTAGTCTAATAAAAGATTTACTGTTGAATCGTCCATATAAACGTAGAATCGTTTTATGAATGACTTTAATTTTAAGAATGTTCCAATGGTCAAGATAATGTAATATCCGATTACTTTTTTTAATCTTGATTACACTTTGTTCCTGTGATTGACAGATAGGAATGTAATAAATCTCCCACTGCAATTGTTCACTGGTCATTTTGTTGTTAATCAATAGTTGGACACTGAGTATTTTATGTGGCACGTAATAACCGTTGTATGATGCCGACCCATTGCTTTCGTTAAAAAATAAATAAATGTATATTACTATTTTGTATAATTTAACTGAAGTCATTTTTACTATTTTAATATACTTTTATAACGCATCAAATAGCACTGCATATATCCAACTTATACTACATAAATGCATCGTTTTGTTTCTTCACAGATCCAGAAACGCTTTTTGTTTGGACAAAAGAGAAATTGCCTGGGGGTTTGTATTCCGGACTTCCGTGTCCTCGTTGCCCTTTTATGCTCTGGGGTATAGACGAACTCGTGGAAAAATGTAACATGTCTCCAGATGAAAAAATGTTTTTCACAAACGTTGCAATTTTGAATGAACGTACACTCGGTATGATTGATGACTTTGAACCGCCAAAGCCTCAAAGAAGTGTTTCAAAACAACACACTGACTACAATGAAAAACACGACTGTTGTTTACAGATGGTTAACAATGACAGTTAAAAAAAAACATTTTGCTTTATGTTAAATACTAGTTGATAGTTATGCTGAGTCATAATTAAAGTTAATAGCAAGGAAGTACATAATGAATATTGCATATCTATGTTTGGGTTGTTTTGGTCGTTTTATTTAACAAAATCATGACTCAGCATGAGGAAACAAACAGAAAGAATGTAATTAAAAACAATTCAATATGTCTTCAATATTTTTATGATCTTATTATCGTTTGAAAATTATCTGAGCATTTGTTGTAACATCACCTATAAATTATTAATTATATAAAAAGGAAAGTGTGAGTTTTCTTTGATGATTCAAAATTACCTTCCTGTGTGTTTTTATATATTAAATTTAGTATAAGCATTTGCATGATAAGCAATTATTATATTTTACACATAGTGAGGAAATTTACCGTCGCATATATAACGAAAAGGTAATGTACTTTATTTGAGCAATAATTGTTTTCTTGAATGAAAATTTGTCTTTATGTCATGTATCAATCTCATAAAACATGTATGTCATGAGTTTCGTTCGATAAAAAATATTTTTCTGCTGCGAAAATCTAAGAAACAAAGAAAATTAATTGATCTTTGAAAGGATAAAGAGAAAAAGAGCAAATAGTTATATTCTTTTTCTTCCATTGTTGATTACAATACTGTATTTTCTTGTTTTTATATTGAAAAGGTTGACAATAAAAACTTTGGATTAAGTTTTTTGAGATCAATTTTTAAGTTCTTCAACATTGAATCCTGTAATCTTCAGGAATCCTACTTTATGTTTTCCTACTCTGTTTTTCTCTGTTTGTTTTCGTCCGGTGGTGATACGTACTGATTACTGACTAATGACGTAATAGCAAGGTAAATGTAGTGGTATTTTGGATCAAACTTCAAATTCGAACTGAATTTAAATTTCATTCGATGATTTTATATCCAGACCAACAGACCAATGATATTGAGCAATTTTTTTTTTACCAAAGAGCAACAAGTATATTACGATAGTCATGCATTGAATCAAATTACAATTCTAAAAATTAATTGAGATTATCACTCAAAGAATGGGGGTTCCGAGGGTCTAGTATTCATTCCCAGAAATTGTGAAATGAAAAGCCTTATATTGTAAACTTCCTCTAATTCAAACATTTCACCAATTTCGTTAAATTGGACAAGGTATTATCTATGAATCCGACAGACATGCCAATTGTTGTTTAATATATATGTAATATGTATCTTTTTGATGAACATTGTCAGCAAATACAATCTGCCACCGGGTCGCATTCTGACTGCCTCCATGGCACCTGTTCCTACCTTTAAGTTTTTAGAGGTCTGTGTTTGTTCTGCTCCTGTTTTGTATTTTTCCTTTGGACTTTTGATTTGAACACTATTCGTTATTACCACATGTCATGTGTATTGCTGCATGTTTCAGAATGATCGTTAATCAGTATACTTGCATTTCATATCTATTTCAAAGACATTGTAGTGTTCCGTGCAGTGAAAGACATTGTATTTAGATGCGATGTTCCGCATCGAATGAAACAGTTCTGTCTTGCACAAATTGCCAACTGGACAGTGCGATTGACTAAGGCTTTAGAGGGATGGGTTCCGTTGGTCTAGTGCTTACACCAAGACCAAGCAAATACAAAGCCAACAAATGAGAATATAAGCTATAGATTTAAATATGCATGCTAGCGTAAAACTATGACTAGAAAAACCCTGACATAGAAATGCTATTAATATGTACGCATACTATAAAAAATCAAAATCTGATTACAAAAAGAACCCACAAATACCGTATGTTTTTAAAGGACATGCAAAAAGAAGGACGTGTAAAGGTTAAAAAGGAAATCACGAATTAACTGTGCTCCAAAATTGCAAAGAGACCAAGATTTAAATTTTTAACATAAAATGTATGTTACTTCGTATCGTGTTATAAATATGAGGAAATTAATATTTTTAATTCCTGTTGTCTTTTGCCTCTTACAGTAACAACGTTATGTATTCATCCTCACAAGTTATTTCGTATTCATTAATATGGGCTACATCAACAGTCCGCTGTTTTTACTTCTCTTTGTGAATACCAGCTTCAAGTGGTAAGATGGTGCTTTCTGTACATTATTATAAAACTATTCTAATGCATCATATTTTTGGCTGCCAAAAATCATGTATCGTTCATGTCATTGTTAATAAAATATTTTTCTTTTCTTTTCCAAAAGGGTTGATTGCTGCAAACTTTGGGACGAAATGCACCAAAATTGCAAAGGTAAAAGAGTATAAAGAGTTTCGTCTTTGATTCATTATTAGAAATAAATCACTAATTGAAACCGAACCAAATTGCAAGAAAAGCGAAATAAGAGAGAAAGATTTTGTAAATGTTTATCATCATTTATCCTTATTAATGTTAAATCTTTCTTAAAGTTAAAGAATTATATATATATATATATATATATATATATATATATATATATATATATATATATATATATATATATATATATATATATATATATATAAACGCATTACGCATTCATATATGATACTCGTGAATGTAACACACTGCAGACAATTCCTTATTTATTTATTAATTGCAGATTGTTCTCCGGGGTATGTGGGTAGCGATTGTACGGAGCAATGTCGCCATCCGAACTACGGAACAGATTGTCAGGGACTGTGCAATTGTAGTTAAGAGTTCTGTGATATTGCCACTGGTTGCTTTTCACCTAAAGGTATACTTTTTGCTCTTTTGTTTTTTGTAATGTTCGTTTGTTGTCCTTTTTTTTAATCTTTGAAGGAGGAAGGGAAGGGTCATTTACATGTATCTCCTAATTCTCGTCTACTTCAGATTTCACAGGATGAATGACCATCTTTAAGTCCTCCTTAAAGATAGCTTAAAGGTGTTTAAAGGTAGCTTAAAGACGATCTTTAAGCCACCTTTAAGCTACCTTTAAGCTATAAGTATTGCTTAAAGGTGGCTTAAAGAAAGCGTAAAGATGGCTTAAAGGCAGCTTAAAGACTATCTTTAAGCCACCTTTAAGCCACCTTTAAGGACAACTTATAGGTCCTTAATGTCCAAACTTCTTTAAGCCACCTTTAAGCCACCTTTAAGCTACCTTTAAGCCACCTTTAAGCCACCTTTAAGCCATTCAAAAATTTAATTCAATATTGTGCTTAATTTCCAACAAAATGTATTAACTTTATGAAAGAAAAGGTATTAAAACGGTTTTTGTTCTAGAAAGAAAAATGAAAAAAAAAATACAAAAAAAAAACCCGGCCGCGGGGAGAATTGAACCCGGGACTCTTAGTGTACTAACATCACCACACATCCTCTGCGTCACGGTAACTTACATATTTATGAGCGTTTTTGTATCCTATATATCAGTGAATATTGAATCACTGTATTAAATGTGTTTACTTGAAAAGATTTTGACAAACCATTCATTTTGTAACAATCAATTATATCTAATTTATAAATTACATGCATGCATGTATTTAGAATGAAATACGGAACTTGGTCTTCAGTGAACAAAAATATATTATACCTAAATGGAAACCGTTAGGTTCACTATAGTAGGCTTTCTTAGTTAATAAATTTAAACCGAGTAGATATACGTTCATCTAATTTATAGCTATAAAAATGTAAGAAAGAAAATGAAATCATTTCTTTTATTAAATGCATTGATACTATTAGGGTATTTGTTCAATTTCCCGTAATTTCCCGGTTTTTATGATCGCGGCGCCGTTCCAATATGTTTAAATATTTACATGTAATTGTATGTACATGTACATGACTTTTAAACTATCAATTCTATAACAAACAAAATTACCAATTACCGGTGACGTATTTACTGCATGTGGCGATTGCAAATGACTTGTACATACAATTGTATGATGTGCCAGGCCGGGTATATTTGACATATTTACCCTTATACATATATTTAAATAATCAACCCCTATTTATGATCACCGGTACATTAATTAATTAGCCTCAAGATTTTACTCTTACATACATGTATCGTTAATTTGTAGACGTAACATCTTTGAAACCCAGAGCTAGGAAATAATACTTTGAAAATGAATTACAAATGTAAACTAGAGCAGAGCTCGTGGCAAAGCCCCGAGTAGGTCTTCCGTTGTTGCTGCGAGTTGAAAATATATGTTATATGGTGTCAAACGATTATAATGACTATTCTTTCAGTTCTGCTTTTGTTATAAAAACGTGTTGTGATTGAAAGCCTGTATATAAAACGTGTTTTGAAAAAAGAAAGGAAGAAAATATTTTAGGAAAACTATTTGTCGAGCAGAGTTTATGTAATCGTTTCAATCATTCTTTAAAAAATGAGATGTTTAATGGCGAGTTAAATTTTCAAAGGGTAGCAAGCATTGTTATAAACAGTATGTACTCGTGATTCATGTCAGGAAGTGTATTTCTTTTTTAAACTAAACCCGCCTACAAAACACGTAAACTTTTCTCAAAGATAACTTCTATATTTAAATATTTCTAAATTTTTTGAAGACTATGTGCAAGTTTAGAATTGCGTGCTGACAAAATTTACAGACCCTAAAACGTACTTCTACACCAAAAAAGCGTGCGGCCTACGTGCGAGACACGTTTCGTGTAAACCTTTTAGAGTTTCATGTAAACCGTTTAGCGTTTCGGGCAAAGCGTGCGAGAACCGTGTGAAATGTTCATCAGATTTCATTCGGAACTCTCTGACAAGTTAATTGTTTCAAAATGGCGCCCGTGTTTTACATTACTTTAACAAAATTGAACGAATTTTTAACAAACAAAAGAAAGGTATATGTATTAAAAGACGACTAGTTACAGAGTAAATGTATATTTAACGTTTTCATGCGATGTTTCAGTACTGAAACAATATTAAAATTCGCTATACATAAAAAATATTAAATACAGTTAGTGAAACATGATTTCTATTGGAACAAACCTTAATAAACTTTAACTTGCACGATCATGTTTTGATAGGCATGTACTTTTATTATTTATTTACATCGATAACTCCTACTGATAACTCTTACCGAGACCATTCGGCTGTGTACAAACAGCACACATAACCTCGGACATCGGGTGAGACCTGCACCTGGCTGAACCTGTCAATCAAACTCTGTGTATTTGTTTTTATTGGATGGTCAGGCGTCTCTCTTTTGTCAAAAGCCAATGGAAAATTAATGACTTCAAGGTAATCGGAATCAGTATTTGATGAAGCACACAATTTTAATGATAGAAAATTTATTAATTATTTGAACAAAATTAAATGTAAACATAGAGAGGAAATAAAAAAAAATTATTATTATGGGAATCTATGCGCATGGTACTCAATTCAAATAGATTATATTATGATTTTATTATTTTATGTAGTAAAATCACCCTTCCAACTGTTACTCAATTACATAACAATTGATGACCTGGGGCTATAAATGTTCTGAGCTGTGTGCGCTGAAGCGACACAAGATTCTCGGTCGCATGCGGCAATTGAATTAACACAGACTGGCCGAATAAACAAAGGGGTGGGAAAGTGAAACAAAATGTTACACACAAGAAGAATCCACCAAAAATGATTTTCGACAGATCTTATTTTCTCCAATTAAAAAAAAATCCAGCGCGAGCACCTGTCAGCGGGGCGGGAGGAAAGGGGGGGGGGGGGGGCAGCAATGAGTTCGCTTCCACAATGAAACTACAGAAGTGATTAATATGTGACCGATAGAATCTAATCTAAAGTTGTTTAAACTCATGTGAATATTTTTTAAAATAATAATCGAATGCCTCAATTCAGGGCATTCCTTTATCGTGCTAGCCCCTACCGCAAACATGGAACTTTGATTATAATTTGATTTCATGTTTAAACTACCTTGTACGCTATCGTATAAATCAATGCTTAATCAACTGTACAAGTAAAATCAATTTATATTTTCATCTTAAACCAATATAATAGTTGAAAACATAATAAAATATAGTTGTGTCCGTGCAAAATATGAAACATAAACGCGTCATAAGGTACATGTAGAAGAATACGAACCGACGGCGGATCACTTATCCACTCGCGCCGGATCTCCTCAGCCTCAGCCATGTGCGAGGGATGATCATCATTTAAAGGTTTAATATTTGAAGGGGGGGGGGTGTTGATTTAAAACATTAATTGTACAGTTTTTAAAGTACTTTAATTACCTGAACAAACGAACCATTAGTTTATGTCTAACGATTTTTCCGATTTGGAGTAATATCGTTCATTAATATTCATTTACACTCAAATATTTAATTAAATATATATACAAGTAGGACAAGCTTTTATAACATAAAATTAAAACAGTTCTTGTATATACGGCTATATTAACTCAAACATGTTCACATGCATGTAAGTGTAAGTCGCGGTGTGCGAATCTTGTGTATTAAATAACCGCTTACCGCTAGGTAATGCAGCCGTGGCTGATCTCCTCGGCCGTGGACGAAGAATAGATTACGTAAAGGTTCAACGCACAGAAACGCACAGCTCAGAACCAAGGAAGATTTGAAAAGTTTGCAGTATAATGACCTTACTCTATCAAATAGAAGTTATATATTTTAAACTTAAACCCCACAATTGATCTATGTCTATTATTGCTTTAGAGAATGACATTGCTTTTATTAATTAAATGAACTATTTCTTACTTGACATCCACTCGTTTAATCCACAAAAGATTTTGTGTAATCAAAACTAAAACAATTCTTGAGTTCGCGGCTAAATAAACTCATATATGAGAGACGCAACTCTCGTGTATTAGATAACCGCTGACCGCTAGGTAGTCCAGCCGAGAGCATGGTAACCGATTTTCTCAGCCGCGGCCAAGGGAGAGCTTACGTAATGGTACACACACACATGCAGCTCTGATTCAAGGTAGATTTTAAATGCATGGAGTTAATAACTAAAATGTAATGCACAGAGTTTTTTAATTCCAAATTTTGTGGTTTACTAGAAAAGAAAAAGAATGTTTTGTTTTCCAATTGCCGTTTTTAATGATTGTGCACTATATGAACTTAACAACAATGACTTTAACTCCTAAAGGAAAAGTTTGTACTCCAACAACAAAAAAAAATCTTATGAATTAATGCCTCCTGTATAAACCAGCATACTTTCTGCGGCAACTTTATGCCAGTTGTACGCACAAAGACTTTCGTTAACTTGTCAAATGAAAACAGGTACATGTCAACATGTAAAGCTTTTTACACTCATACAACACAAATCACTTACAAAATAACATTGTTACGACCTTTATGAGATCCCAACAAGCAACTTTTCCAGCGACAGCCATATCAAAATCCTAACCGTTTTTGAGTTATTAAGCAAAAACTTTTAGAGGCTATTGGCCCTTAATTTAAGGGGCCAGCCCTTTTTTATTGGTGTTAAATGAAAGCCCTTGATATTCTGCACAACTTTTATTCTACATGTCTTTACAAAATATTTTTCGTTAAAAAGATATAAAGGAAAATATGTCTAAATTTTTGCACTTTTGGGAATCCTGTTTTTTGACCCCCTACCTTTTCCTAAATAAAAAACGTAATCTAAAAACAAAAACTAATGTGCACCACTACAATGTCTCTGCTATTCAAATTCGTTGAATTCCCATTCCCTGCTATCATAGTCTCGGAGCCTTTGTCTGGAAACCAAAGGCCCTAAAAAAATTTAAAAGGGGAATAACTCGTTACCGGAAAGGGAATTCTAACTTTTATGAATTGATGAAGATAGTGTTTTGTAAAGTCCATTAGCCCTGAAAATTTGAGCAAAAACCGTTCAGAAATGAGCACGATATGAAGCCTCAAAGTTCGCGTCTAGGAAGAAAAAAAAAAAAAACTAGAGCAAAGCTCGTTGCAAAGCAACGAGTGGGTCTTCCGTTAATGTCGAAAGTAAAGCTGGAAGTTCCTGTAAGAAGCAGAGCTCTAAAACCAACAACAAGAGTAATTAAAATAAAAAGATGAAAAAAAAAATATAAAGATTATTCCTGGTACGACTTAACAAAATACGAATGATTTTAAGTACGACTTAACAAAAATATTTCCGATTTCAAGTACGACTTAACAAAAAAAAATCCGTACGTGTTCAAGTACGACTTAACAATTATTTTTGGTACGAATTAATTTTACTTTGAACATTATGCTATTTTTTAAACCAAGGACGCGGAATCAAAATTTCCGGAAAAATCAATTTTTAAACCCCGATATCTCTGTAATGCATCGTCCGATTTTCAAACGAATTTCAGATTTGAATTCACCATGGCAAGTTCTATAAGACTGGTGTATTGTCTTATTTTGTATAAAAAAATGAAAATTTCCAAAAATTGGAACTGCTTCCGGTTTTGAGCAAAATTAATGAACAAAATTTTAAACCCCCCAGTACATTATAGAATTGATACATCTATCATCAGTAAAAATTTCAAAGCGATATCTTTTAAGTTTACGGAGATTTCTTCCGGACAAAATCACTTTTTTTAAATTTAAAAATGGCCGCCAAATTTGAACGGAAGTGACGTAAATCCTGAAACTTTAACATCTTTTAGGCACGGTAACTTTACAAAAGCTCTGAAAATTTCATTGAAATCGGATGAAAACTGTTTGAGATATAAAGCCGAGAAGGAGTCAGAAAAAAAATAAAAAATAAAATAATAATAAAAAGAAACCGAAGAAAAACAAGAGGGTCTTCCGTTGGTAACGGAAGACCCTAAAAAAATAAGAATAATCTTAACCAGCACAATAATAGAAAGGTCTTCCGTTGGAAACGGAAGACCTTAATTAACTTTTATTCACTAGACTTATCGTATACTCGTACATACTAAGATTCAACGCCTTTAGAAACCCTGACGTGCACCTGAGCACACGACACACCTGTTGTGTATATCTTGTATATTCTGTGTTAGTTCCAGGGGTTTTCTTAAGTTGGACAAACAATAGACTTTAAATAGATATACACAAACATGCACCTGGGCACACGACACAACTGCTGTGTATATCTTGTATATTCTGTGTTAGTTCCAGGGGTTTTCTTAAGTTGGACAAACAATAGACTCTAATTAGATATACACAAACGAACAAAACTATGTCTAGACAAACAAAGTAGTAATATCCTGCCCGATATAACAAAGGCAGTTGAGAGTCTTTTCATCTTTAACATGTATCTAGCAGATCTAGAGTTAGAAATAATGAAAATTGAAAAAAAAAATACAAACCTTAAACTGATTAACAAATTAAATCATGCATGTTTGGTTTATTATCTTTATTTTGTTTAATAACCGGATGAACTGAGAGAGAGAGAGAGAGAGAGAGAGAGAGAGAGAGAGAGAGAGAGAGAGAGAGAGAGAGAGAGAGAGAGAGATTTTTTTCACCGATTAATTTATAATAGGAAACAAACATACTTTAATTAGTTTTATGCACATATTAAGATACAGAGACTGCGCTCATACCTACAATAATTTTGAAACCCCCAAAAAATTATAAAGAATTTTATAACGGCAATCTGTGTCCATCAGAGCGGTGCTGATGATAGCGATCTGTGTTTAATGGAGCGACGATTAAAACCGCCTGGAACACCCCCCCCCCCTTCCTTGGAAATTATATTATCACTCGGATGACCCCCTCCCATCTCTATAAAAGAGCTTTTGCATTTAATATATGTTTTTACTGTTCAGCTTTATCAATATTGACTTAAAGGCCACTTAAAGACAGTGTAAAGGCAGTGTAAAGAGAGCGTAAATGCCACTTAAAGATGCTTAAAGGTGGCTTAAAGGTGGCTTAAAGGTAGCTTAAAGAAGTTTGGACATTAAGGACCTATAAGCACTTGCTTAAAGGTGACTTAAAGGCGGCTTAAAGGTTGTATAGCCTTTAAGCTCCTTTAAGTCACCTTTAAGCCACCTTTAAGGACTTGCTTAAAGATGGTTTTTCGCCCTGTGTTTTTAAACGCATAGCTGATTTATAATGACTGATTCTAATTTGATAAATATTGTGTATTTTCGTTCATATTATAGCAGATATACGAAAAGGTTTGATGTAAACATTCGATTTACAATGTTACAGTAAAATATTTTGAATGCAGTGCATTTTCAAATAATTTTAGCTAAAATGACTGATAAAATGGGATTTCTGATGGGAACAATGAAAAACAAAAT
This sequence comes from Magallana hongkongensis, assembly GCA_015776775.1. Classification (NCBI taxonomy): domain Eukaryota; kingdom Metazoa; phylum Mollusca; class Bivalvia; order Ostreida; family Ostreidae; genus Magallana; species Magallana hongkongensis. The sequence continues at coordinate 14,786,987 of CM027471.1, forward strand.
GAACGTGTAAAACAATCGAAAAGTCATACCCCTCAATCTTACAGGAAAAAAACTATTCAATAGGTATTGTTTAGAGAACGAGACAGGTTCTCTATGGTTCATACAAATTTGGGGGTGGACGAGTGCGTAGCACTGGTCTACTCTCAAATTTGTATCAAACAAAGAAAAACTGTCGAGTTCTCTAAATGATTTGTGACACGATTAAATGAAAATAAGCATCTGACACATCTAACTGATCAGAAGTGTCATGTAAATTTCATTTCCTCTTAAATCGAAAAACAGGTTCATTACCGGGTCTATACGTGTATTTGGGTTACACATTTATTACACATTTTCAGAAGATCAGTTTAGATTTGACCACAGCTAGGTAAGACGGATATGAGCTGTCTTGATTTTTTGACGGACGAGGTAGACGATATTACCTTGTTGCAGATATGCAAAAATATAGAAGAGGGAACATCAAGTATTTGAAGGGCTTCAAATTCTTAGGTTTATAACAACTGTCAGTTTTTGTTTTCGTTTGGACCTAAATAACTGTAAATAACAGTGGAATTAAGTGTACGTGTTCCTGAATGTAAACAAAAATCTCTTCTAATATATGGGAGGTTTTATTGAGATGTTTAAGAAGGATCCCTATTCCTTTTCTTGCTATGTGTTTTTTAATAGATTTGAATATTATTTGCGTAATGATTTTGCAAAAAAGGAAATTGACATTAAATACGTTGTGTTGATTGTTGCATTGATTTATATAGCATATTTAGATCATTCTGTATTTAAGATACAAAACAAAACGGTTTGTTGGCTAATAGAGCACGGTGTATCAGCTAATACAGTACAGCATATAGCTCCGCCCCCAGTAGTCTTATACTGTGTTGCTAATACAAAATGGTAAACTTTAAAGAAAAACACCGCCATCATGTCACAAATGATATTTATAGTTTTTAAACTTCTTTTAAAATGTCAAAGTGAATATTTTTTGCAGATGGGTGTAGAGCTGGCTATTATGGTGACAGATGTATCAACAAATGCCGATATCCAAACTTTGGGAAAGCATGCCAAAAACGTTGTCAGTGTACCCAGTCCTTATGCAGTTTTATCACTGGATGTGACGCCTCTGGATGTACGCAAACCTTTTCAATTAGTGTAGATCCTTTTTTAAACAAGAGAAATTAATACCCTCGAGGATTTTAAAATCTCGCTTTTATTTTTTAATATAGTTTTGAACTTTTTATAATTTTAACAACAAATTGGTGCTCACGGAATTAAGTACCCGTGTAAAATAAAAAATCAACAGTATACAAAAGTCATATTTTAAAAGTTATGTAATTGGAATTTCATGAAAACCAATTATATTATATTGTCAAATCAGATATGGATATGATCTTTCATAGGCAAATGACAATATGCAAATAGAATGAAAAATGTACTTTTCTATATCTTAGATGTAAATTTGACGTCGGACACAATTTCACAATCCATAACGCAATACACCATAGAAAGAACTGCAATGGGGGTTATAGTTTCAGTATCTGTCTTGTCTTCCATCATAATCTCGGCTGTCATCTCCTTAATCATCTGGCGACGTGTGGGTCCATATAGATCTACCAGGAGAGCATCGCAAAATATTCCAGAACAAGCGCAACAGAAAACAACCAAACCAACAACACAACAACCTAATCATGCTTCTTCAAAAACCAACAATAGAACAAACGTTTACAGTTCCTGTGATATTGCCGGGCCCAGTCAGTTACAAACTGTCTCCATGGAGGTCAATACCGATCTTTTACAGCTAGACTGTAATCATGCGGCGCAACAGCGCGCGAGTGAAACAGACACTATACTATATGATATCAGTTCTTTTACGTATGAGCCCATGATGAGCTTTGTCAAGGAAGACAACTTGCCGGGGGTTTAACATACCTCAAAAAAATCCCTTTATACAGTACAGGCAACGCGTATCCCGTATTTTCCGTGCACCCCCGCCGTCAAATTGCAACGCGGTGTTTCAGGAAAAACAGGCATACCCATGCGGTAGGGTCGTCCAGCAAGTCAAAAATCTAAAGGAAAAAAATGCATGGGACTCAAATGCAAGTTAATCAACTTCGATTAAATAAAAAATAGTTGACAACTTAACGTAAATATACATCATGCTATTCATGGAACAATCTAATATAACAGATGATATTTTTAATTGTTAAATGCATAGCGTGTGTTTAAAAATCTTTCAGCAATGCTATTTCATTTAGTTTTATTAAGGTGTTTTTTACAACAACAACAAAAATTAATATTAATATTCAAAAATCGGTGAGCATGCTTGGCAGACGGATTTTCATTTCTATTTTTATTGTCTTTAAACTTATACGATTGTGAAAATGTATTGTGATGTTTCTGTTTAATCTATGCAAACTGCATACATACAATGTATATGTATTATTCAAATTATTTAATGCTCTTGCCGATCTATGTCCGTGCGATCGAGGTTTAACAAACATTCAGCCAGTTTGCAATCGTATTATTCAGAAAACAAAAAGTCATTTACTTGTATGATATTGATTATATTTGTATTTTGTGTGTATTTTAAGTTCTTAATCTACTTGTTTGTAGGCAAGGTTTTCTGTACAAGTGATATAATATGGAGTCTGGACCCGTTTTACAAAACTATCCTATGACTATGGTCTACATGTATCTTTAGAACAAAACTTGACATAAGATCTCACCAAAGCTGTTTCACAAAATTGTCATTATAACATATCTTATGATTATCTTAAGATCTGTTTTAATCTTAAGACAGCAAAAAACATATCTCAAGTCCAACTTTAACATGACGAGAAAATATATTCCGAAGATTTTCAGGTGGACATTTTTCAGGAGGGGCAGTAAATGGACACATTTTTCTATTCAAAAACTACTAAAATATTATTGTGTTTTGCTTTAGATCAAGGGAAAAAACCCGATAAAAATGCACTTTTCATGACGTTACAATTACCCCTTTCTATAACCATTTACCCTTTCGAATATTATGTGAGGCAATTAACGTAAATCTTCGTAATTTGTTATTCATGTTGTAACGAATATCAATGCTACGTTTTTTTTTTCATTATTTAAATCTGACAAAATTATTTAATCAAATTCAGTTTTCAACAGGTTCCATATAAAACTTTATAAATAGCATTTTTGTTCTGTAAATGAATAAAGATACAAGTTTGAAATATTTTTATCCTTAATAGCAAAAAATAATTACGTCTGAAACTGATTGTCTACGGAAACAAATCCACGTCTCGCCTTTTCACAGACCGACAAATTTTGGTGGAATTTCACATCTGGCGTATGATAAGTCAATGTACATGTCCTCCATAATTTCCTTAAGTTATATTTTTGGATTTTTTTGTCAGCATTGCTAATTAACAGTGTTATAGCGCAGCGAATATATATATTATAGAGAGCTTAGTATCGGGGAAGTAGAGGCCACAATGATATATCCGTGTTACGTCACTTTGTTTTTATACTGTCACGCTTATTGTGATAATATGTTGTAATATAGTCACGTCTAAAGGTTATGAATATGATAGGCAGTAAAATTTACATGTACATCTAATAAATTGATCATACGCAAACGATTTAACGGCGGCTTTTAATTCAATTTCTTTATTTTATTTTAACTGTATAAACATTAAAAGATGTTGTGTTCTGTTAAAATACTGTACAACTTTTTGTCATAAATTACGACAGAGAAATTTGTCATAACCTTTTTGATTTTGTATGTTTTTGATTTTTTTTAACATGTTTCCCACTATGCTTAATGTATTATCACAAATGCAATTAAGTCATAATTAAGATGGACTGGGCAGTTCGGGTGTTTTATTTAAACAATAAAGTTCTTTCTCTGCTGCTTTATGCAGGTACTTAATTATGTATTTAGCATTGCAGAAAAATACATGACCCGCCTTTGTTTTTCTGTAACCTCCTAACCTGAACGAATTATTAAACAGAATTTTACTGCTTATATATTTACATCTAAGATTAGATTTTTGTTATTCAATTAAAAGTGGGTTAGCGTACATAAATTATTTTTAATTGTAAATAAGAACGTTACACAAAAGAAGCATCAAATGTTTCATATGTAAAAGTAACCATGGTACATGTAACTTAGTATACATATTCTGAAGTCTGTCCTTGTAATTTCGTGGAGTTCGTGATCTCAATAGCTACTCAATGCAGTTTAGTTTCGATCGATCGAGAGATAATCCACGTTTAATCAACGGCAAAAGTTGAATTCGTTATAAAGCGCACATTTTTAAACTAAAGAGTTCTAATTATATGCAGTCCATCTCTTAACTATTGGAATAACATTGTAGTTACATATTAATTAAATCATTATAAGAATAGATCGTTTACTAGTAGTATTAAAATATGCTATCTAGATCTAGAGTATAGCATAATTAATTATTACATCCAACATATGTTTTTTTTAAATAAAATAAAAATATTTATAAGACTATGTGTTACTTTACTTTTTTGTAACTAAATGCAGATAGAATTTGAGTCAGTGCAATTTGGCGTTTGCGTATGACCAAAATGCAATGCCGTAGTTTCTTTTTCAAGTAAGTGTATGTGCAAGACCTACGAAGGTTGATCCAAAAGTAATATCCCAGATGCGATAAAATCGTAAAAAAATCCACGTAAAGTGACAAAAAATCGTGCTTTGAAATATCTACCTAATTCAATTTAGACTTGAAAATTTTAATGCATTATTATAAATATTTGTGAAGATGATATATTTTGTAGAGCGTGAGGTAAGGATAGTCGCCGCACGCTAGTAGAATTATGTAATTTAGTACTCTATAGATATAAAAAACTTTTTATTTTATAATTTTTTTTATAAAGAATCTAATTAATCTGTGTGTAATCGATGGAGTAGTATATTGGATATTTTTTTTTCAATTTTGAAGCATGTAATTTATTCATATATACAAACTTTAAAAAAAAATGTAAATTCATGGTGGGGCGATGTCACGTTTAATCATGTTATAAAAATCAATAACTTGTAAAGTGTTCAACGAAATTTAATAAAAATTTTAATTCGAATTAGAATTTTGATAAGAAAAATTTTGATGTATCATTTTATACAATACAGCAACAATGTGAAACGCGCGCGGTGAAAAGTGTGACATCACTTTTGGATCAACCTTTATATATTGCACGACCTATATTGCACGACCTATATGTAAAAATGAAGGCGTAAAATGTCGTCGACAATAAAGTGCTTCATGTGGAGATCACAGTTTCCTCTTAGGTTTGGTACCTTTATTTAACCATATTGCGTTTTACAGATTCATAGCCTAAATTTCCTTCACTTATTTCCTCAAATATTATGCATTACGGTTTTGTTTTTGTTTTTTTGTGGGTTTTTTTATCCTTTTTTTTTTTACAGTAAACGTGTATACACAATGTCACTGAGCACTGGACTCTGTTCAATTCATGTCTTCTGAATTTTAGACAACATGCATTGCAATGTCATAGTACGTGTTATGATTAAGACATTTAAACTTGTAATTAAAATTGGAGACAGTCGCTCATGACGAAATGAAAATGAAACGGTAACCCTCAGAACAGTAACAAAATTTTCATGCTTTTATATAAATATTATGGTGACGCATGGGGGCAACATCTTAATTACAAATGTTACGTCTCGGCTCAGAAATTTAAAGACAGATAACAAAAATAAAATGGCTGTATATGCTAACTTACTATATTTCTCGCAAAAATGTTTACAGTGCAACAAGCTCTCTTGCAACCAAATTAAAGGTCTCTGGCCACCGACACAAAACTTCACCTGTTTTAATTGTAAACGGATGAATTCACTCATCAGGGAGATCACACGGCGTAATGCCCAGTATGTGTATTCTCTCGGAAACGGTTCCCCACGCATTATACCCGATGACTGCTTCAATAAACAAACTATATCTTAAATTTATGATTCTTTTACATTTTGTATGTACATGTACGTAAATGTATGTACTACGAGCGATCTAATACACAGTGAAGTCAACTGCAGTGGTTAATCAAACTACTAACTACAATTTGTAGATATCGGATAGCTCAAACGTCTTCTAACGTTTACAAATTAGTTTTGCTGATGTTGTTAGGTAAACCAATTTGAAAATTCTTCGATGTGTCATGTTGTAAATTTTGAATTTACCGGGTGGCAGTATATACAAAATTTTGTATTTACAAATTTTTTTTATTTACTGCCACTCGGTAAATTCAAAATTTGTATTGACTACCACCCGGTAAACTCAAAATTTACATGACAGATGCTTTAGATATTACATGTATTATATATAATGGTTATACTTTCATGTTAAATACTGAAATCTGATTGGTTAAGACGCAGTTAATAATATTTTCTATTACCCTCAGCGTTAGTAACGCACTTAGCAACGGGTAACATTAAAAAATGTTACATGCGCGAAAATTATGCGCTTACGGTTCGCTGTAGAATTCACGTTATTCCTATATAAAAGCAGTAAAATTTTCTGAAAAATTAAGACATTCAGTAATAATTTAATTCTGGTTGTAACGCGGCATTTGATTGGATAGAAAAATTTAGTTAAATTTGTATAACCTGGTTTGCACGTCACAAGACACGTCACAATGCACCAACGTACTAATTCACTTGACGTTACGTTTGAATTTTGAACAGATTTATATCATTTTTAAAAGTAAAACGGACTCAATTTGTACAGCAAATTCCAGAAAATTAAATTATATGGAATGAACTCAATGTCTACCCAAGTTATACTCGTATAAACTGGGTTGGAGCAATTTACGCTTTTTTATAATCCGCTTCGCGGATTATAAAGCGTAAATTGCCCCAACCCAGGTTATACGAGTATAACTTGGGTAGACATTGAGTTCATTTCTTAATAACAATATAAATAGTGTCCGTTTGGGAGGATAACAGTTGAAATTGACACCCCTCGAAAACCATTGTCAACCTCCGCTTCGCGTCGGTTGACAATGGTTTTCTCGGGGTGTCAAATTCAACTGTTACCCTCCCAAACAGGCACTATTTATATAATATTAGTATTCTGAGCAGTCGTCCATGTCTCATAGAATTTTTTTTATTTCTTAATGTCCTGAAACGTATTCAAACGAACTTTAACTAGAGCATTACTTTTCTTGAGCGAAAGTGATATCTTGTCATTAATATTAAATATTGTCAACTTAATTTTTAATTTCTACCTCAATCTGACAAAACATAGGGACTTTAGGAATAAGTTCACCCATGCTTATTACGATAACATTACTCTGAATATAAAGTACTTGTATTATTTTTTTCATTATTAAGTATTGATTTTATTTGTTTGTCTTATACATACATGTGTCTTTTACTAATTAACAATTTTTAATTGCCAATGAGTCCATGACTAATTAGTCATGGACTCATTGGCAATTAAAAATTGTTAATTAGTAAAAGACACATGTATAATCAATATTGCATGATTTATTTACTTCTTATTTCTTAGATTTCCGAATGTATTATCGACAAGCTTGTATTCATCAAATCCCGCGGCCGTAGAGACAACCAAACACCCAGATGTAAGGCCGCTGGAAGATATACCCGGAGTGTCCGGGAAATCAGCATTACCTTATGTCGGCAGCATCTTCCTTTCAAAATCCCTAGGTATTTGTCTATTCCGTTTCTCTTCTTTACATTAGTAGTATCTTCCTGACAAAATCACTATACTCTGTCCCAAGTTTCTGCTACCGGTCACTTTTTGTATGATATTAAGAAGACTGTGTCAAAATTAAAATCATGCAGTTTAACGAAGCTATATTTTTGGGAGTTGATTATTATCTACTCTCCTATGCAGTTTCTCAGACAAACCGAAAGTGAAACAGTGTCTGGACTTCAGCACAAATCATTGCTGCTGACAAGACTTAGTTCTTGAAAATAATTGATGAATTCGATGTAATTTATGCTGAAGCATTGTTTTTCAAGGAAACTTATTTATAAATACCTTGAAAATAGTCATTTTAAATGGTACGAACAATTTAAATATTTTTTTAGTCGTACGTATTCCTACGCCAGAGTTCAATATAGTCTCGTTCAACTCGACGCTCGGCTGTCTCCGTAAACCCTTTTCGGAGATTTACGGTGTCAGCCGAGCGTTTGGTTGAACGAGACTAGAGTTCAATATTGCTTTGATCCATACAATTTTCGAGAAATATTTCTATCACTGATACATAGTTTGATTGAATTGATTTTATCTTTGAAATTATTTAACATAATTCATATGGGGGTTTCTCGACATTCTTGTCGAAAAGTCCCAAAATTCAAATTATAAAAATGTGCGTAATTCAAATTAGAAACTACATGTACCTGTCATGCAAAATAACATATCGTTGTTGTAAAATAAATAAACATCGCATAGGCGTCGGAACCGGGGGGCTTTTTTGCAAAGTTAGAACTAACCATTAGGCACATAGGAGAATAGAGGGAACAGTCCCCCCCCCCCCCCGCACTTTTTTTGCAGGAAATATAAGTGTTTATTAATGTAGCTTTGAAAGATTGAGAAGTTGGAGTCATAATAGCCCTAGCCCCCCCCCCCCCCCCTCCCCCTCCCACGGATTAGGATTTTCATGATTTGGGGAAAAAAATTATGGTAGGTATAGATGTGTTTTATTTGAGACATTGGAATTTGCCCAGTCTTAAATTCGCCCGCTAAATTCAAGGGTGAAAGGTGCAAAAATAAAAAGGAAGCGAATATTTCTATGTATACAGTATCAATTTCAGTCGTATTTCACTGCCAAGTATTATTTGTATGTATATTGCTTTTATTAAGAAATTCACGAAAAAGTGTTGGAAACAGTAACTTGAGACAAACTATAAGTATTTCTTTCATCGTAATTTATTTAGTCTGGTAGTACAAAATCCCTAAGTATGTTTCCATTTCATTTTTTTTTTACCTGCATGCTGATTTCGGGTACCAAATTGGCGCTAAAATGCACTATAATTATTAAATTGCGTGGTCGCAATCTGAGCTAATTTTCAATTTTTATGACTTCTTCGTATTTATATTTTCACAGAATATATCTCTAAATCAGGTTAATAGATGCAAGTTCCTGCGCAATGTTTTAAATAAACAGGGTTTTGTGGGTTTTTTTGTACGGATGGAACTGTAGCTTTACGTTTCGTTAACCCACATTGCCCATATTGCTACAATTCTGCAGCTAATATTGATTCTGCATATTTTCAAATATAATACTTCTTATGCATTTCGCTTATCTTTTAAAAAATCAAGTTATTTTCTACTGATTGTAGAGACTATTTTACTGTGTAATTAGCTACCTTAAATCGTAACTTTGCTTCTTAAAAACTCTGGTTTTTCATTTCCCTGTAATGTTTTTTTGCGTAAAGTTTTTATCTGTATACATACATGTACATGTTAAAAAAATACAATACCCGATCGCGAGAGATTGCATAACCTACCCCATATACGGAGATGTTACAGCATCCGCCTGTAATACATGTATATAATTATCTGGAAGTCTGACTAACACGCCTTGTATATTTCATAATGTTGTAGATATCGGGGCTGATTTCCAACTACAGACATTCTGTTCTCGTCTCCAAAAGAAATATGGCGATATAGTCAGGACCAGAATCAAAGACAAATGGGCAGTGTTCATTTTTCACCCGGATCTTGCGAAAGAGGTTTTGGAAATACAAGTGAAATACCCTTATCGTCCTCCATTAGATATCGTCAGAGTTTACAACGACGAACAGAAGCTCAGCCAAAACCTGGCAACATTGCAAGTCACTGTTTAACTTGAAATTTAAAAGACTTTTTTTTTACGGAGGGGGGGGGGGGGGGGGGGGGGCTTCTCTCGTATATGTACAATCACTTATAATCATTTTGAGAAATCATAAACTTTCAAAGGGCAACTACACAAATTTTTAAAATTATTTCAAAGGGCAACTACTCCAAATAGTTTAAGAACTTATGGTACGCTGTTTTTGTACCAGGTATATAAAAATATTATGAAATGTCGAGATGAATAGTCGAAGCGTCGGCCATATTGCCGAATATTAATGTTCACCAGACGGACATAGAGATATATCGTGCAGTCACGTGTCACGTTTAAACCAATGAAAGTGTGATATTTCAGTCGAAGGAAAAAACAAGTCATAATTATAATTATATAAGATTTTAGAGTAGATGTTTGGTGAACTTTTTTCATTTGGTTCATACAATACATAGATATTTTTATATGAGAGAATACGGACAATATCAAATGTTTCCAACAAGTGTAAAATAAATATAGTTGCTTCATAATTTCCAAAGCTCCTATTTGCAGAAATGGTGAGGCTTGGGCTAGATTACGGAAACCCACACAGCAGCTGATCCAAAGACCATTGGCCGTGTCTGCCTATGTAGATATTCTGTCAAAGGTAGCCGAGGACTTCGTACAGAAATACCAAGATGGCGGAACCTTTGAGGATCTCCGACCAGTTCTTGCAAATTATGCAACAGAAAGTAACCTAATATATTAATATTTATATAATTATAAGAAATTTTAATGCCAATTTTTTTTTTTTTTGGAAACAAAAATAGGTCTACGTGTTTGGTTTCAATTCATTTTTTAACAAGTGAAATTAATTGTTTAAACCGTTATGAAAAAAATACATGCATAAGTTAATACAATTTAAATATTTCTATTTTTTTTAAATTGTAAGTGATTTTTTTAATGGAGGATGGGTTTAGGTTTTTTGTGTCTCAATGACATTTGTAATTTTCTGTCAGGTGTAGGAATGCTTTGTTTCAATCGACGTTTTGGGTGCCTGGATAAGAAGAGTATCATTGACATCAAACTTTTAGAAGACATGTTTGACGCAATAGATAAGGATTTGAGAAGTATCGTATTCAAGCCATACATTTACGTGTCAACTCCATTGTACAGGCAATTTAAGAAAGCAGCAGACCATCTGTTTAGGTTAGATTTTACTTGTTTAATTACCCATTGAGACTCTGAACAATTATAAAGCTAGTACGCTTTATTTTTCTTCGCAAAAAAAATCACAAAAATTAAGTAAACATACAATGTTACATCATATCTGTATTTGTCAGTATAACCCAATCAGAGATCAAAAATGCATTGTCAATTTTGGAAAAAATGAAATCTGAAGGAAAACTGGATGCGTATCTTGAACAGCCGAATCTTCTGTATTCGTTGCTGAGTCATCCCAAAATGACGCCAGCCGCTGTGGACAGAACCATTGTTGACCTCTTTGTTGCAGGCGTGGAGTCAGTGAGTATATTTCTAAGCCTATACCACAAGAAGACATACTTTTACATACATTTACATGTATGTTGTGACATTTTTGAAAACCAGAAAAGTGGTAGGATATTGTTATTCTTTTTTGATTAGTTTGTTAGTTGCTTTTTTTTCGTTTTTTAAAATATTTTTTTTTTTGGGGGGGGGGGTTGTTTTTGATTTATTTTTGTTTTTGCTTTTCTGTTTTTGTTCGTTTGATTGGTTGTTTTGTTGTTTTTATTTTGTTTTTGTTTTTTGTTTGTTTGTTTTTTAAATTTGGAAGGAAAGTGGAGTAGCATTTTAACAATATGGGACTTTTGTTACTTAAATTTCGTATTCTAGTGGTATGCTTAAATTTCTGACGGTCTCTTTTCAGACTTCGAACACATTAACTATCTTGTGGTTCGAATTGGCGAAGAATCAAGATAAGCAAGAAATACTTTACAAGGAAATTTCGTCGGTTTGTGGCAATGGTGACGTCACAAAAGAAGCTCTGGCCAACATGTCGTATCTAAAGGCATGTGTGAGAGAAACAATGAGGTAAAAAAATTATAAAAGTTTTTTTTTAACTATATCTATAGTACAATAACACAGCTTAAATATTTTTTCCTATTAAAATTTGTATAAAGTTGGAAGTAATAAATGCAAAATTTAAATATGTTACATGTCTCATCTTTAATATATTGTGTGATGACATGTTTGCTACAAATGATCATGCGTGTTGTGCTGGTCAAACATAAACAATAAAAGCACAAGTAAATGATTGGTTTTTACATTTGTTTTTCAAAGTCATTGTTATTACAATCAATCAGCTTTAAAATGTTTTATCTACTGTGACTTAAATCAAATGTCTGCTTTACAACAATCGTTTTTCTTATCAATTGAAGGATTTATTCCCCAACGTCCCCTGGGTCTTACCGCCGCTTTGACAAAGACGTGGTTGTGGGTGGATACCATATTCCAGCAGGGGTAAGTCTTCTCCTTTTTTCGCTACATATCTCTAAGCAATATATTTCAACATATCTCTCGCTTATCATTTCTATAATGATGACCGTTTTTATGTAGTTATACGATTCATAATTTTGCAAATATGCGTTTATATTATTGGTGTTATCTTCTACAAAAGATCAATTTTCAGTTCAATGTTCAGTTATCTTGAACAACTAACTAAATAACTCATTTTTCTATCAAATTCAACTTCGCCTTGTTTTCCCTTTACCTTAGTAAACTATCTTTTACCTTAAATATAGGTTGTATGTACATGTATTTAAAATGTACAGAAATGTAAAAAAAAAAATGTAAAATCTGCATTAATTTTATGCGCATAGCAATCCCCCCCCCCCCCTTAAAAATCAAAATATCATAGAAACGCTCGTGTTCAACACCACATGTAACTTAAGAAGTACATATTTAAACTAATATTTCAGACCGAGTTGGTCCTCTGTCTCCAACAAATATGTGAAGATCCTCGGTTTTTTAAGAGTCCTGAGAAGTTTCTGCCCGAGAGGTTCATGCGTGACGACACCACATTGGCGGAAGAATACAAAAACACCAACCCCTTTGCTACACTTCCGTTTGGCTTCGGTCCAAGAAACTGTGTTGGGCAGCGCTTTGCAGAAACAGAGATGTACATCGTTACTGCAAAGGTAATTTTATAACTGTAATTATAAAAAAGGATCTTGAAAATACACGTTAAAAAACAAACATTTTGGTTAAACAATACATGTAATTGAATGAGCTCAACAATTAATGGCAAAACACGCACATCTTACTTACAATAAGTTCATTGTCCCTTGCGCAGATCTAAAAGGGACAATGAATCTTGACCATCCTCACCCCAGAGAACTAAAATATAAAGTATCATAATATACAGAGTAAATAACCGAAAATATACCTTTGACCCCCCTCTCCGACAAACATTGATATCCCTTTCACACGGAATTTATTTCTGGATCCGCGCATGAAATTTAATCTTATTTTGCTTAAATGGCTTCTAACAACTTCCTTTAAGGACTATCTAGTATGCATGTATTATATTACACGTTTTGTTTCTTTTTCTTGACATGGTAATTTATCTTTATTCAAAATTTAAGATTCAATACGGATTTTTAATTTTACAGTTTTTTCGTCGGTTCAAAGTCACGCTTTCGCCGGGCTCAAACCAGACAATGGAATACAAATACCGGACATTTGTTGCTCCTAAAAGCGCCGTACCACTGACATTTACTCCGAGGATGTAGAAAGGGTTTACCTACGACTTGTAACTGTATCTCATATCCAAATATGCATACATGTTTATCAATAAGGATTACTCTCGAATGAATGACTTTGAATATTAATATTGAGTAAAAATAAAACAACCAAAGAGAGTACATGTTTAGTTTTAATGTATGGTAATATATAATACCTTGTCTTTTCTTTTATACGAATTGACTTGTTTATTTATCATTGTACATTATTGTAGCTTTGACCTGATTTAGTATAATGTTCATTTTATCATACAAATTTTACAATGTAGGAAATTTTACAAATATAATAAAGTAAATATGAAATTGTTTATTTGAAAAAAAAAACTGCTTGCATTGTAAGATACTAATTCGAGGTAATATATTCAAAGAGAGAGAGAGAGAGAGAGAGAGAGAGAGAGAGAGAGAGAGAGAGAGAGAGAGAGGGGGTATTTCATAATTTCGTGACAAAGAGGTATAGCGCATTGATTTACGATTTGGCCTCAAATATAGCCTGTTGCAAACATCAGACGTTTTCAATATTATACAATATTTAGTTTAAATATATTCAAAGAAACGCAAATTACATAATCGCCATGTTCTAAGAGAATTAATTATCTTACACGAAATCATTAAAATGTTCAGGTTTTGTGAGGGATATATAGGAAAGTAGTTTGTATACGATAAAAATTTGGATATCTGATTATTTGAACTACTCTAAAACAAAGACATCCGATTAAAATTATGTTTTACAGGTATTGTAGTACACGTTTACATTGAGTTAGTTTTGGTTTAACGTTGTCTTCGTACTGAAAATTAGATAAATATTTCAGTTAGTGTCTTTTCTAATACAAGCATGTATATAGCCAAATATATTGAAAATGCATTTGCTGAAAATGTTAGATGCGTGGCCTAGTGGTAACGCAGAGGTCTTTTTGATTTTGTGGTCGCTGGATCGAATCCTCTAAGTAGTATTTTTTCACTTAAATTGAAACATAAACAGAATAGAGAGGCTAAGGTACATGTATATATTCTTCTGGATTTTGTTTTAATTATCTTGTTTAATTCAGTCTGAGTATGAGCATACCCAATATAAACAGATCTCTTCATTAACACTATGCATGTACTCTATTTACACTTAGATCCATTGCATTTTGCTTGAACTTATCACGGTTCAGAATATCAACTACTGTTATACACAGAGTTTCCCAAATTTATGACAAATCAGTTGTTACACACACCATAATAAAATCAGTACTGAACAGTGTTTCCAGGTTTCGAAAATCACATTGCAACAGCTACGTACCTGAAGCTATTTTTAGTAATAGGTACCTTCCATCCAAACACAGGTGTAGACGAAATAATGGGAAAAGGCGCCATACCTCTTTTTTAATAAGCTGATACTGACCAAATAGAGATTCAAGTATAAACACTAACGAATATAATTTACCGTCTTCGGAAACAGGTAGGGGGCAACCAGAAATGTCAATTATCTTTGCAACATTCAAAGAAGGTCCCCAAGTCCTTAACTTTCCTTTCCAGGCATATTACTCTTAGTAACAGTATGTACACAAGCCGATATCGTGCCATATGTAAAATGCTATCTTTTGCCTTTTATATCGACAAACGCCCCCACCCCCCACCCTTTTTTTTTATACTAATAACCTATTTCGTATCCATGAAAGAAGTTTATATTCATATTCTTCTGCTTTATCTTCTTTTCATGTATTATATCTTCAAATGATGAGATAGTGTGCATTCTATACATTATTATTGGATTATTTTAATGTACATGTATATTTTTTTTTACTGCCCGAAATCACCATTTGCTTATTTCAGAGTTAATATATTTTATTTTTCTTAATTCATCATGATAAGAATAAATCGTCAATAGTAACCAAATATATGCAAGACAGTTCATTTGATAAAGACAAAAATGAAAGCCGAGTTATTGTGTGGATGATAAACAAGTCTTCGGCCGGTATAATGAAGAATAATGACCCCCGTAGAATAATGACCGGGGGTCATTTTTCTACGTAGAATAATGACCCCCCTAGCTGAAGAATAACTGGATTTTTCTGAAGAAAAAAGACCCAGGGGTTATTTTTCTTCATGTTAAACATGAAGAAAAATGACCCCCATAAAAAAATGACCCCCTCACCTGTAAACATGAATAGAAATTGGTTACCCCGTATCCAAGATATGACTTTGAAATTGCTTAATTTTCACTCTGTTTAACTTATCTTAAAGTTATAAACACCGAACTTGTAAATAAATCGCTGTATATATAGTTTTTCATATCCGTAGCAAGCACACGCAAAACACTCTGACATTGCCACAAATTGATTGTTAACAATTACGTTACTTCTCTCGTCGACATACGGCGGAAAATGACGCAAATAAAGAAAAATTCATATTCAATGAGGATATTGTGTGATAATAAACGAACAATAATCATGAAAGAATAATTGTTGTAATGATATAATATTCATTGATGAATGAATTGTCAATCGAAGTATGATACATGTATATATCTTTATGGAAAAAGACTAAGGGGGCAGGTAACGCAGGAATGTGAATACTTCTTATTTACATTTCTTGGGGAAAGTGATTTTTAACAAAAGTCATTCTGCGTTAGTTTTGTTTTCTTCTACGTAATACAAGAACATCAATATTCTAAACATTTGTTGTAATGTTGTTTTGTGATCATGAATAGACTTTATTCTTTTAGAGCAAATTTGTGAAGAGTACCTGACTATAGTAAATCTTAATAGATAATAAACACTGATCGATTATGATGAGAAAAGATTTTTTGACAACCACATTTTTCCAGTAAAGGAAATCCACCATACACCAGAAAAACCTGTACATTATCATAATCCAATGAGTCCAAGTTTATTTGCAAAGAAAATTAAACAAGTTATTGCATTAAAGGTCGTTTATTCAATGAATTACATTTGTATTGTTTTAAAATGAAAACAACAGAGTAAATAATAAAAAATCATTGAATAAATGACAATAATTTTGCAAAGGTGGGGTTAAAAACCGCCACCTCACAAATAAACAGTGTTCATATGAAAATATGGGGAAAAAATCTTACATACTATATCGTATGTTTAAAGGAATGTGGGTGGGTGGGTTAAACAAAGTTCATGAAAATTTCTTGCGTCCAGCAGCCAGAACAGAAAAAATAGTAATAAGATAATATTCACATCTGACATGATATATTACGACAATAATTAAATAAAGATATTCGAATGCTAGACGTGTTAATTGAACTATGGTGAAAACATACGTGACACCTAACACTCGGTGACCCTGTTGTGCGCAAATGCAAATTACAGACTATCAAACAACCTGGGTAACTTGACCATGGGGTGTTAATAGATATACCCCCTGCATGCGTACATCTGCTTATTATACATTTATAATGCCAGCTTGATTTACAAAGAGATATAAAGTTGACACATACGTACCATGAATAATTACAAAATTTGTTCCCAAAAATGTTTTTATTTACAATAAAAGTAGTTGTTTCTAAAAGCGTTGATAACAGGTTATGGCCCATGTTAGGGGTTTATATCCCGCTTGATTTTGATCACACGATCTTTATTGTATCCAAAGTTACCAATGCTCATACAAACCATTGATGCATTAATCATCTTGATATTAACTCAACTTACTAAAGTATGCCGAGGATAAAGTAAAATATACTTTCTGTACGAGTCCTCTCAGTACTTTGACGATTTTCCTTATTGGCTGTTAACCTCTACTGGCGTAATGGCTGCTGTCAGTGCCTACTAACTACAGCTTGGTTATAATGCCTAACAGTGGAGTAAACTTTTCATAATTTTGGTTTCATCATTAATTCTGGGTGATGAACTTGTAAACCCAGCAGTTTGTATTGTGGAAATCCTCAATGCAAGTATAATTCATGAACAATATGAAGAATATAGAAGATGCAACGGCGAAGCGCGAACATGCGAAGACGAAAGTGCTAAGTTGCGAAGGCGAAGAAGTGATACTACTATCGCTTCTTCGCCTTTGCAACTTCGAGCGCACTCTCGCCTTCGAATCTTTGCGCTTTCGCCTTTTAGCTCACCGAGACAAAGTCAATGGGAGCATATGCTATACCCCCGGCGTCGGCGTCCGGTGTCGTATATTTTAAGGTCCGGTCCGTAAAATGGTCCGGCCGGACCTTTAATGTTAGCATTTAAGGTCCGGCTTTCCCCTATAAGAAAAGGTCCTACCCGTAGTCACTTATTGCAATTTATCTCAGAGGTATTATTCTTTTTGCTCATGTGCATTTACATGTATCTAAAATATGTCTTTGTTTATATAAACCACTCGGCCATTAGCGAATGGCACATCACAGTATAGCCGTATCACTAAATTATGTTGTGGAATATTAAATATTGATAGCGGATTAGATTTTGACAAATTGTTTGCGAATCGGAGTAAAAAAAAATAAAAACATGTGTATTTTTACAATAATTTGAACACAATATTTACACGTAGTCCCGTTGTTTTTAAATCTCTTTCGGTGTATACGGATTAGCGGAGGATTTCACGACACGTACACACGGGTAAATGAAGCCCTGCAGGCATTCACACCTTACCTAATCAGAATAAACCCCTAATCTGAGAGAGAGAAAAGGCTCCACTGTGGTGTTCTGCACAAACAATATTGTCTTTTTTTCTCGTGCTTTGTTTAATTTTCAATAGATCAGGAACGTTTGATAATATACTAACAATTCATACGTCTTTAGGTAGAGTCCATCATTATTTTAGGTAATTACTAAAAGGTCGCACATGTGCATTACCTGGACAGAGGGTATACATTCACAATATACTTAGTAGTGTATACGTAACTGTGGTAACTATAAGGGCGTGTAAAGACAAAAGAAACTAATTAGATGAAACATGTACAATGTACTTAAATTAAAAAGCATCTTTTGACTGACTGAAGGTAAGGTGTTTAAAAAAGGATTAAAAGTCTGATAATTTGTTAAGTTATAATCTCTCTCTCTCTCGCTCTCTCTCTCTCTCTCTCTCTCTCTCTCTCTCTCTCAAGGTTTCAAAAAAGATAGAAGGTATATATTATTTGTGATAAAATTGCTATGATACAAAGCGTTTTGGTGCAGAAATATATTTGTAAACTGTCTCGCAATTATCTTCAGATTGCTGTCTGAGCGCCATTAAGGCACCATTTTAATTTGTTTTACTACTTCACATTTTAAAGCCTCAAAAAATTAGATGCATTTCTTTACATGAAATATTAAAGAATGATTTAGTTTAAAGGGAAAGGTGGAGCAAAATTATGACATTCTTTGATCGGAGCTAGTGATCAAAGAAAAAAAAATTATCAGTCATATAATCTCTACATCATTCGAGCTTAACGTTAAATGAGACATTAATTTAAATTCGGAGACTTCACACTGAAAATGACATTCTTTGATCGGAGCTAGTGATCAAAGAAAAAAAAAATTATCAGTCAAATAATCTCTACATCATTCGAGCTTAACGTTAAATGAGACATGAATAACATTCGGAGACACTTACACTTTTCAGATCACCAAATACACAACACTGTGGGATTGATACGAGGGTTGCTCCAAAAGTAGTGTCACAATTGCAATAAAATCATGAAAACTCGCTGTAATGACAAAATTTCGAAGTGTATTATATTTACATATATTTCTTTAGATCTGAAAATTTTAGTGCAAAACGATATTTGTCTCCGAAGACAACGTATATAGAGCGTTAAGTAAGGACAGTCCCCGCACGCCTGCTACGTTGTTTATGTATTTTTATCTGTAAAATCCAGTCGTCCCGGGTACCAAACACAATTCTATGTTCTATTATTGTAATTTTCAATAGAATTTTCCAGATTGTTTTCAAAATATTACACAGTGTTGATATGGCAAATACTTGAAAAGTGCATTTCTTCTGTTGAGATATTTCAGATCTTATTGAGATGTTAATTTTCTGAGTTTGTCCGCGCGAGATCTCAATAAAGTCTAGTGACTGAACAACCAATCATTGCTATAAAAATAGACCTTAACATGTAAATGTGCAGAATAGATACATTGTATCAGTTATTAGTCCATCACTTCAGTTGTCGCCGAAGGTGACATCAAAAATCGGCTTTTTTAATGAAAAATTCTATCTATTTTAGATCCTTTCTAATGAAATATACGTTATCCTCATTTGAGATATTTCAGATATCTATTTGATATATTTCTTTTCTGATTTTGTACGCGCGATATATCAAAAACAGTAAGTGATTGAGCAACCAATTTTTGCTTTATGATAGACCTTTTTATGAATATGTGCAGAATACGTATCAATAACTTGTCTGTCAGTTCTGGTCGTAACCAGAAGCAAGCAAAATTGTACTTTTTGCTTTTATAATTTTCGAAAGAATTTTCCAGACTTTTTTTTCAGCGCATTAGTGTAATGGTAAATACATGAGTATTGCTTTTTTCTACTGAGGTATCTCAGATATTTTAAGAATTTTTTCTGATTTTGACTGTGCAAGACTCAATAACGGAAACTGATTGAGTAACCAAGATTTGCTATATGATAGACCTAAACATGTAGATGTGCAGCAAAGGTATCAATGATTTATCCGGCATGTCCAGTCGTCACCGGAACCAAACAAAATTGTATTTTTTAAAACTTTCTAATTAATGATAGTATATATTTTAATTTTTTTTTTCAAAAATTCTACCCAGGATTAAAATCTCATGGTAAATCATCGAGATGATTATTGCGTTTCTTATGTTGAGATATCTCGGATATATCGTTGAAATGTCTCTTTTTTTTGTTATTTTCATGTTTTATTTGAAATGTCAGAGTATCAAGAGAGGAACACGTTTTTTTTCTTTTTTTATTATGGTTTTCCGCTTTGCAATTGCAAATGCAACGAAGTGTTTAATGACAACTTTTGTAGTTTAGAGTTTAGGGTTTTAAAATTCGTCTGGAAGACCTATTCGTTGCTCGCAACGAGATTGCATCTAGTTATATTTACTTTTCAGTTATAGAAGTGGGGCCCATTGCATGTACATGCATTGTATCCCCAAAAATACAGAAAAATTAGTGTTATTTAATTTTTTTTAAAAAGAAGTAGTAAAACATATTTGTAACTAAGTTTCATCCGACGTTTTTTTTTAAATTGTGACAAACCCCTGGAATTAATTTTCAAACGATTGTCCGTCTCCTTGAAATAATCTTAAAATAAGGTAAATTTGTGTGACGGTTTTGATTTTCATCTAATGACCTTCTTATCTTTTTTATAATGGAGGGGCCGGCAAGAAATGCATGTTATGATATTTGTGAAAACAAAATTAATGATACACGTATATGTGAGAGTTGAAGATTAGACAATTAGATAATTAAGGGGTCCTCTAAGGGGCACAGGTATAGAGTATACCTATGTTCACCTGAAAAGTACAAGAGTTGATTATTCATTATTACTTTCGTCATATGTTGAATTCATCTTATTTAATTGTAAAAAGTTTAAAGAAATGAACACGATTTCTTAAACTAAGATGTCACTCTCCTTGTTAAGGTAGAATAACACACCTGGAAAAAGTCACTCGAATTTAAAAGGAAATTTTTTGATAATGAAAGATACAATAATGTTTTTCAAAGTTTGAGGATTCAGTAATTCTTGATCATATATTCAATGTAAGAGAAATGGAAAAATATGTGAAACATGCGTATAAAATTATCAAAACAAAAATAAAGATTAAATTTAAAACAAACGACAAGCAAAACAAATGGTTTGGCTCAAATCCTAATGTAAGAGATAGAAATGCATTGAATTCCCTTGAGAAGATATTTCTTTTAACAACAATAATTTATAAGATCTATATATGGTTTTTTATCTATACTTGTATTTCTTAACTTCCCTCTCAATTTTCTTTGACAATATTAAAATGAAAATTAATGTTTAGGGGATATCTGAGTGATTCGAGACAGTACAATTTACATGTACAAATATTTAAAAAAAAATTAACTAGCTAGTATTTTTTTCTGTACATATGTCAAATTACGTATGTTATTCTTTTTAAAGGGGCATGGTCACGATTTTGGTCAAAAATTAATTTTCCGTTTTTAATGTATACAATACTTCATTAAGGCAATTTTGATAGGCAGCCAAAATTACGAGTGCCATTCGTTAAGTTATCAGCGATTTACTGAGCTTACAATTCTTTGCTATGTAAACAAAAATTTTGTTTACATTCTGAATGTCGAAGATCTAAAATGAATGTGTTAAATATTAGAAACTTGTTTTTGTTAAAATGAATATTAAGAAGATAGAATAAGCCATACTTATCCCGTAAAGTTGCATTTTAGTGCTGAAATTAATCAAATATGATACAATGTATATAATATGCTTGTATTTTATAATATTTTACTTTATCCCATGATATTGTATCATTTGATATGATACAATGTTGTATCAAATTACATTCTATCTTAGAATACAATACCATGCTTTAATATTTACATTCACTTTCTTTCCCTCTATTAAATTGCATTTGTTGATTTGAGTGATATTTACGCACAAAACAGAAGACCCGATCACCAAATCTGGTGCGTATGAATACATTTAGTATTCCTTCAGTATTTCTCGAAGAACAAGAACTGAATCTTCTCGCGACTTCAAATAGGATAACTACCTGATATTATATTTACGCTGATAAATATTTCATTGATGTAAATATATTTTGACAGTTAAATGAATTCAATTGATTAATTTCTCAGTTTACCAAGTGTAAATTCATTAAATTACAGAAAGAAAAATAAAATTGTGTTATTAGAATTTAAAACGCTGTGCACTATTTTTGTCAGCATATTTCGGCTGTTCCAGTGGCCATTCCGTCAATTTCG
The DNA here is from genome assembly GCA_015776775.1 of Magallana hongkongensis. Classification (NCBI taxonomy): domain Eukaryota; kingdom Metazoa; phylum Mollusca; class Bivalvia; order Ostreida; family Ostreidae; genus Magallana; species Magallana hongkongensis. The sequence continues at coordinate 14,809,435 of CM027471.1, forward strand.
CACTACTCGTTGAATAAGACAGAGCTTTTTAAAAAAAATCATATTTGCGGGAAGGAAATACATGTTTAAAAAACGTAAATACAAGCATTGATTCATTATTTGAAACGATGAGTGCAAACAAATTTTCATAACGCGCTAGCGCGCGTTATACAATTTGTATGCACATACCGTTGCAGTTATGAGACCACATCTTTCAAAAATTAATGATTCAATGCTTGATATATCTCACAAATTGTTAAGGTATTTTATGGTATTATATGATATATATTGTAAGTATGATAGGATGCAATTTTAATTTTGTATTATTGTATTGATTAACATATGAACATATGATTATCATACAATTTTTTAACAGATGATATACGATATTGTGTCAAAACAGAATCCATGAATATCCATGATCATAAAGGATGGTTTTCATATAATATGATACAGGTGGTCTCATAAAAGAGATGCCTCATAAAGGTGATGCCTCGTCTCGGTGAGCTTTGTAATATGTTATTACCTATGTTTTATAATTGCGGAGCTCTCCATCGTTTAAAGGGTTCCGAGGCATATTTTGGATTTTTTTTAAATAAAATTAATAAAATAAAATTATCAAGCAGGATAGGGTCCGGACTCCAATCCCGTTTTACTGCGTAAATTTATTAATATTGAATTTTCCGGGGGCGGATCCCCTCTCCCCCTCTAGATCCATGCATGAGCAAAAAGTGTCGCATAATGAAATTAGAATGTTACTGTGATTGGTCCACGGTAAACAGACGGCTGGTAAGTGACAGGAGTCGAGAAGTGCAAATGTACACATTATGGCGGACATTAAATTGTGTGTGGAGTAGATAATGATTAGGCATAGCCAGCACTGGTAAACATATATGTTACATGTACACATTCAAATATTTATAAACATTCGTACCTGTATTAAATTCTATGTAATCGACCGAGACTGAATGCAATCAAAAAATTAAAGGCGAAGGCGAAAGTGCGAAGATGCGAAGGCCAGAGTGCAAAGTTGGGAAGGAGCGATAGTAGAATCGCTCCTTCGCCTTCGAACCTTCGCACTTTAGGCATCACATCTTCGCGCTTCGTCGTCGCATCTTCGCACTTTTGCTCATTCGCCTTCGCACTATCGCCTTTGCAACTTAGGTCGAAGTGGCCCTATCGGAACACCATAGATATATGTAAATGTAATTGTTAAGATGACAACCATACCCCGATGCAGTACGTCAATATCTTGTTATAACGGAAGGATTTTTATTTTCTAAGACATACCCCTTCTTTCACTTTAAGTTTATTTGAATATGAATTATAATTTCTGTTACTTTCTGTAAACTGCAGCAGTAAAAATAACAATAGTGTAAAGACTATTTCACAAATAATAAAAAAAATATACTGAACAACTTTATATCTACAAGGGGGTCATTATTCTACAGGGGTCACCTTTCTTCATGTGGAGTGTGTTCATTTTTATGAAAATGACACTTATTCTTCAGGCAAAGGGGTCATTTTTCTACGTAAAATAATGACCGGGGGTCATTTTTCTGCGTAGAATAATGACCGGGGGGTCATAATTCTACGTAGAAAAATGACCCCCGGTCATTATTCTACGGGGGTCTTTATTCTTCATTACACCGGCAGCCTAACTACTGTATACAGTGAAATATTCGCCCCATTATTTCGATTTCGACTCTTTCGCCCTAGTTATCAACAACCGAATTTAAGACTGGGCAAATTCCAATGTCTCAAATTATCTCTCTTTCGACACAACACTGACTTGGCGGCGAATTCAAGACGGGGCAAAGCTATTTGCAGCTGTAGAATGGCGAAAAATACATTGGGCGAAAATAACTATGTGTACAGTATTGATTTAATTATCTCACAAGAAGAAAATTGAGATATTTTCTTTCGAATTAATATGGTTTGTACTTTTAGATTAGAGTATTCAAATATTAATACTAAAATCTGGAACATGAGTTACTTTATAATGCTGATATTTAAAAGTTTCAAAGCACCCACTCTTTATTTCAGCTTCATTTAGATTTGTCTCTGTAGCTATAGCAAAGCCTTGTGAACAATTACATGTATCTTACCACACAATAAAACAATCTATGTGATCGGTACATATTTATATATGTCCATTATGAGAAACAACATACCTTTATGACCTGATAACATGGTCTAGGTATCTTATGCACACAATGAAGTGTACAGTAATACCATAAGGAAATTAGTATAATATTAATGTTATACAGATAGAGTGTGATTGTTAAAGGCCCTTTCACAATCGGTGCACAAGCAGAAGCGAAAAAATATCCGTGCCATCTGTATCGTAAACTGTTGCCGAAATAATCGCTTTTGAAAAAAGTATTCTTACTACGAAATTTGCGCGCTCGAAAGCGAACGTTGTGCGATGCAAACACATTAGATCTTGCGATATATCTTGTTTCTGCATTCGACTGTTGTACAATGAAAGCAAGTTTTGTCAAATAATTCGATAAAATCTCGAGTGATTAGGTGATTGGACGATTGAACGTGTGTCCATGCGAATGGATGTGGGGCGCTCATGCAATCATGTGTCCCATGTTACAAGCGATCGGGAGAGTCAAAGGGGGTATTCATACCGACAGTTTCCGACGCTCTTCTGTGGACATAGTTGAATGCAAGAAACGATGAGCAGCATCCATGGTCGATTGTGGTCGGAAACAGAGATACTTAATATAGAGAGTATAATTAAAATAGTGGCAAAGCATGACAAATTGAAGCTGACAAGTAGTGCAATGATTGTACAGGTAAAACATTGCAACAGTCTCAATGTTGCAAAACACACAAATAGCCAGCTGCGATTCATCTTAGGGCCTTTGTAAATCGTGCAAAACGCTGTAAGACGTTCGTACAAATGTTTGTGCGTTGCACTGTTACAATTTAAATCGTAATTGGTTGCGTCTGAATGGTGTGAAAGTCCTCTATTTTGAGGAGACTTGATGTGACAACTACAACATATGCAACGAATGCGAGATATCCTTTTTGTATTATGTAATATGATATGAACTGCACTTGCGTGCTTCTCAAAGTGAAAATTGATTGACTCAGGGTGTTCAACTAATATATTAATTTTAGAGATTTTTGTAATAAATAGGCCTATTCATGTTTGTTCTTTGAAATCGATAATAACACTTATTAAAATGTTATATTGTATATACATGTAAACAGTAGGAAATTGGAATATATGTTTCTGCCTTTTCTTTTTATACCAATTGCGACACAGGATACTCTCCGTTTTAAAGAGGATACTTTCGAGTAAAACACATTGGCTAGGGCAACACTGGGTGATGTATACACATAACAAATGCACAGCACCTATATAAGATATTTAATGAAATAGGGTATATCAAAACTCACACTGCCCATTCTATTTATGTTGTGTCTGGTGAGTTCTATAAATCTTTTTTTTCTAAAATACCTGAACTTTTACTTGTTTTTATTTCTTACAGCAATTTAAATTCAGGTTGACTGTCGTTATCTAACGGCGCCACCTCACGGTAGGCTAGATAATTTTCGTTTTTAAAAAACAGGATAAGGCGTTTCAGTCAAGCGGCTGTGTGACCTAGACTGAGTACATAAGGTAAGCTACATTACAGAATTTGAAAACAAGGTCTTAGAAATGTGCATGTAGGAAAAGTAAATGATTGTACCATGTTCAAGGCAAAAAAGACATTAAGAAATAATTCCCCGTCTTTTTTTTTATTTATGAAAGTGCAATATTAAAGACTGAATCATGCCTCTCTTGTACAACAATGATAAGATACTCCATTTATGCGATTAACAATAGGATTCTAGCAGCAATACCAATAAACATGAACTAATTGCCGATCGAATTATAGTGTAGCAAACATACAAATAAACTTCGGGGTAGTGTTACACTTTTTCATTTTTTGTTAAGGTAAAAAAGTGATCTATTTTTAACTGTCACGTGATACCATGGCTCGGCAGCTTCAAAGATGGAGTCGATTCCGAAGTAGAAAAATGATATCTTTGGGAACACATTCACTTGGTATTCATATTCAGCACTGTTTTCATAAAAATGAACAGTTTTTAAATTGATTATAATTTTGATGGTCATTAAACTCGCAGTTGCCTTAACCTACCGGGTACCCGCGTAGGTCAACAATTAAAATATATATATAACACATTCTTTCTAATTAAAACAGCTCCGTAAACATTTCACTTTTATAAAGGCTAATTAAAGTTAAACACCGTTCGCAAATACATGTAGGCAGTCAGCGAGGCCAGATACCCTTCGATTTCGTATCACCCGGTTTCACATCTGAAACTCGTGGCCGACGTGTAAGTATTCCTTTTGTGGTCTTTAAATTTTATGAATTTATTTCTTATTTTATGTGCATGTTTTGTTTGCAAATGATGCATTGACCTGTTATCTTGATATTAGTATTCTTCTGGCGTGACAAAAGTTCATGAAATTTGATAACATCATCACGATTGAGTAACACGGCGAGACAATATGTACGTCCACACAAGTGTTACCTTTTCAGCAAAATATTTTGAAATGCTAAGATGTCTGTGGTTTATAGAGGTGTTGTAGAGATAGTGGTAATAGAAGAGAAATATGGCGGACAGTGCCTATTTACGAGTGGTGTTCAGTTTTAAAGTTTGACCACGTAAACAAAGAATACAGCTTACTCACATCAATCAAGAGCAACATATCAGCTTTATTATAATAGTTTATCTTCTTGATTTATCTTGATCAAATCATATTTACTTAGGATCGAATTACAAGATAAACGACGCACTAACATGTAATACACATATTATACCTCAGTATGAATATTCCGTAAAACGCGACATCTGATTGGTTTTAAACAATCACGTGCCAGGACAATAAAACTTCATATTTCCCTGTCATCGTCATATTTTTCATCATATCCCACTCCCTCGTTTCTTTAAGGTAGTGACGACTTGCAGACGATCGTGTTGTAGTCAGAATCACAAGATAAGGCATGGGGTTTTCAGATATCCAACTTTGATAGAAGTTTAATTTATTTACACATCGTAAAATTACAAACATACGAGGGTTGTCCCAAAATAGCGTAGACAGGACACATAATTTATAATCTGTTCACTGCAATTTCATTAGATTTCTATGTTTTCTTCAATGACCCTTTGGCAAACAATACTGGAAAAATTCAAATCTGTATTTTATTTATTTCTCGAGAGAATGAATAATTAGTAACAACAAGTTTTGTCAGGCGGCGCAATGTGCGACGTCGAAAATTTCCAGTTTTACGTTGTTGGTAAACCCTCCACATCGTTTACGACAACATTTACGTTTTAATTCCGAAAATGTCTCAGAAAAAATATTACCTTTGAACAACCTGATTGCACATTCAACATATATTTCTAGTTTTTTTGTTTTTGTTTTTTTTTTATTAAATATTTTCTTAGTACAATCGATCTGTCGGCTCCAAACTTGCCTGTATTACTTTTGTCTAACATCCGTATTGCCGAAATGTATCGTTCAGCATTTTGAAGTCCACCGATATCGTTCGGGGTTTCTTTTTTCCACTCATTTTTATCATACTTGTTCAAATATTTTTAATGTTGTTTAACTACTTATTCACAAAACGCATTTTTAATCGATTTTGTTAATTTCATTTACTTCCAAAGCCGCTTAGGATTTATTTCATGGTCTTTACAAAATTGTATCAGTTACTGCTGCGCCGCCTTAAACGCTGACATCGTCATTTTATTACGAGTTAACTTTTCAACTTGTCACAAAATGCGCTATAAAATATTTAAAAGTTTTGTTATAGCCAATAACATTTATTGAGTAAATAATAGAATTATTATCAAATATCAATGTATGTTTTATTTGAATTTTTTCATTCGAAAAGTACTTTTCCTCGCAATTTTCTTTTCATTATGTTGATTTTAACTTTTTGTTTTTGACATTGCGCCGCATGTCGAATTTCTAATCTAACATGCTTTCATTTCACTAATTTAATCTCAAACAATATTTGATTTTAAAACATTATTTGAATGCAAATTTCTTGAACCCTTTGTGGCACAAATTTCATCTTCCTTTGTCTTCGATTAACTGAATAACGCCACTTGTCTACGCTATTTTGGGACAACCCTCGTATTTACCACAGAATTTAAATACATAGATATATTTATAAAAGGCTAGTTCGAATTTCCTATGACCAATTTTGTACCTTTTGTTGTCTATGATCTGACAATTTGTTTTCACTTGGAGTTTATATGAAATCGTTGGCTCAAAAAGATATCACTAATTTCAAAACAGTTATACATGTAAAAACTAGATGTTTGCTATAACATGTTGTTATACCCCTGTAAAACAGTTACTATATAACTCTATACGAAAAAAAAGTCCAGCATTTTGACTGTTGGACTGGAACTGTTAGATTGGAACTGTAAAATCGACTGTTAAAAAAGACTGTGACGGTGACGTCACATTCAGCGTAAACGTGTTATTGATTAGAAGGGGTATAACAAAACAGTTGTTGACTGTGTCTCGGTCAACAGTTGATCTGTCGGACCGGCTCCCAAACTGTTGCCCGCGGCCTTCGGCCTTGGGCAACAGTTTGCGAGCCGGTCCGACAGATCAACTGTTGCCCTCGACCCCAGTCAACAACTGTATAATATTGATTTATAATAATATTACTTTGACTATTAAAACGACGTCAATGATGACGCCATGAATTCGCGTTCCTGTAAAGAGATGATAACCCTCTGTATAAACTAATGCGAACATTCAAGTCGCTGTGTTAATGGTATATCTACTTGTATATGTGTGCCCTTCATCTTCTAAGCTTGTAGGCTTTTTTTCCAAATATTGCAATCTTGAACAAAATTTTGTCTAGCCTATATCAAAACTATATTGTATATTTTTTTGAATTATCTCCCTTGGAGTAAACATTGACCATTGCGACACAGAGCTAATATATTGTAGAAATCATTCGGTAGTGAATATATTTAGTCAAACCACAATAAACTTAGTTTAAAAAGATTGCATTTTTTAATTGCAAGCATCATCATATTTAACAGTGAGATTCCACAACATAAAATAACTCTGTCAGAACGCATGCAATAAATAGAACAATACCAGTAGTCACCATTGCTCCGCGTATACGATCAGAAATTTACAAGTTTTTTAATTAAAACTAAGAAAAAGAAATACAGTAAACCAAATGAATGAAATATACATGTATAAAGATTTTTTTCTGTAATTAGAAAAACAGTACAAATTCGTTATCTTATAAAAAAAATTTGGGGGTTATCGGGGATTTCTCGCAATTTTTATATTGATCTGAGTATATGGACGCTAAAAGTTACAAACATGTAGGTTTTTGAAATGGCCACACCCATTGAACACAATAAAAAGTATGCAGTATATATGTATTTTTGATTCACCAGAGTCGCTCAAGTGACCTAATGCAATTGGTCTTCGTCCGTCGGCGTGCGTCGTCCGTTAACAATTTTTCATTATTTTGTAATTTCTTTTTGAAAACTACAGGGCCAATTGTTTCCATTTTTTAGTGTAAAGCATTTCTATGGTAAGAGGAATCTAAATTGTGAAATTCATGGCTCTACCATCCCCAAGCCGCCGTAGGCAAAAAGCAAACTTTTCAAAAATCTTCTTCTCTATTAACCCCACAATTGTGATGAAAAGACTAAAATGCATGATCTAAATGTCCATGAAATCTCCTACCATAATTGTGAAATTCATTACCCCTAGGTCAGGGGTTCAGGCCCTAGGGTGGGGCAAATATGGCCTTATAGCGAACATAATTATATAATATTAAATCTTTAAAAAATCTTCTTCTCAACTCCAATATACATTTGAGAGAATCTAAATGCATGATTATGATGTTCATGAAGTTGTCTACATAAAGTAAGAAATTTATGACCCCTGGATCAGGGGTTCAGGCACTAGGGTTGGGCAAATATGGCCATATAGTGAAAATGTATTAAATCTTTAAAATATCATTTTAGTTAATCTTCTTCTCTACTGTCATATACATGCATGAGAAAAACAAAATATTTGGTCATGATATCCATAAAGCCTTCTGCATAAATTGTGAACTTCATGAACCCTGGGACAGTGGGTTTTGGCCCTAGGGCGGGGCCAATATAGACATATATGGAAAATATATTAAATCTTAAAATATTCTCAACCCCTATATGTATTTGGGAAAAACTGAATGCATTAACTATTATGATATTCATGAAGTCTTCTACAGGAGTTTTGGAATTCATGACCCCTTGGTCAGGGGTTCAGGCTTTAAGGCAGGGGAAATATGACCACATAGTGAAAATGTATTAATATTTTTTTTCCTTACTATAACAGTTGTGGGAGATACACTTCATAAAGCGATGCATTCATATTATGTTCATAATGTCCTGATGTTGAATTGTGATATTCATGGTCACTTGTCAATGGGACAGAAGTAGTAAAAATGTATTAATAATTTTTCTTTACTACCAGTTATTGGAGATAAACTTCATAAAGTGATGCATTGTTATCATGTTCATAATGTCGTGATGTTAAATTGTGAAATTCATGGCCCCTAGGCCAATGGACAGAAGTTGGGTTTTTGGGGGTGGTGGGGGAGGAGGGGGTTGTTGGTTGATAAATGACCATATGACCATATAATGACCATATATTGAACATGTAGTTTTACTTGATAAGGTTATTCCTGTTTATCATTCATTAACCTTTAATTTCATCTTGAAAACAACACGGTATTGTTCAGAACTATTGACAATATGACCATGTGCTAATGCGCAGTATTCAATTTGTCTTTTCTTTGTTATTTTTAGTACCCCAATAATACAGTGTAATCTTAAGGATAAGTTCAAATTAAAGGAAGAGCCATTGTAACATCACAAGCGTGAACCTCGACATTTGCTTGTGATGTTACATATACTTTAATTAACAGTGTTCAGCTTTTGTGACGTCATTATAAAACTCATTATTCAACCTTTCAGTATCATGTGTTGCAGTGTTTGACTGTCGTTGTTTTTTAGCACACTTTGCATGCAGACAATACGTGGAATGTAAATATACAGAATTAAACGTTATTAAAAGGAAGCAAATGAAAATATATCATTATAAATACAAACACGTTCACTTGATTCTTTATACCATATTGCGTAAACTATCTTTATTTTTTACAGACTGCCAACATTTCTAATCTTGGAGTTCAAGTTATACCATGGACGAAACAAACACACAATCATTTATTGTGGGCGTTGTAATTATAGTTCTTGCCTTTCTAATCATCAAAATAATGACAAGAACAGCAGGGGATACCCTTTTAAAAATACCAGGAAGAGGAAAAGGTAAATTTAACACTTCCTTGTAGTTTTTTTTTTTTAATATTTTACATTTTTCAAGAATTATTCTATTGCATGTACTAATATCTGACCCCATCATCGAAGAACTTTTTACACGTTATAAAACATTATCAAATGTCTATTTATCGTCTCAGTTTTACGGTGCAATGTTATCTAAACTAGGTCCTTAAAAAAGCTAGGAAAATAATAAAAGCATTTTGTTATGCACATACCAGTAACACAGTATCATGCCAATTTGGATTGTTCTCTTTAATGTAATCTGGCAAAATTGCAATATCATTCATCAAAGGTTCACTCGGAAGAAATGTTTCAAAATCTGTTTTTAGATCAAAATCGTAATATTTTTTCTTATACATGTAATGTACATATATCTTCTATTAACTGCATGTGTTTTTTATGGCAATGACATTTAATTCGAAGATTAAAAATGGGGGAATTAGCCAGGAAGTTAAGTGTTTGTTTAAAAATTAATAGCCTTCTTGATTTCTCGGGCTTTTCTGAAAGAATCCCAAATAATAGACGGAAATGTCCTAAACGACTTTAAAAATAAAAACAAACGTCATCAAACTCTATCGTACGATGCATTTTGTATCAGTAATCAAATTTTTTTTTGGTTGGATTGAAAATAAAATCATTGCATGTTAAAAGATTAAATTCTTCTGTAAGCAAGTTTACCTAAAGTAAAAAAAAAATGGTTACATATATGCAGATAATTGATTTATTCAAGTCGATCTAAGCCACTACTAGTTCTATCTTTAGATTTGATAGTTTGCCCTTGATTCCAAAAGCTTACACTGTATAAGGGGTCCCTTAATAATTAATGACAGCGAACCAGCTTCGTTAGTCTTTTTCACTGGAATACGCATGCTCTACTCCATAGTAGGGGATTCTGGGAATATTGTACTACTGTAGATAAACTGTACCATTTGAATTTCACATAAGGTTGGGTTTTATTGTAAATGTCAAAAAGTAACAGTAGCTTAGGTCTTATATAATGCAAAGTTATTCTAAATATTATAATTAATAGCTACTCACAGCTTTATTTTAAATTCCTTCAAGATCGGATATGTTTTCCGAGCTTGCCAGAAAGGCCCGAGAAGATACGATAGCTACAAAACAGTACCATTGGTTCTTGAAAAATTTAGATAACAGTAGATACATAACAAGCTTATCTTTTTAAATCTGAATTTAGAACTGTGAATCTAGAATAGTCTTCACATTGGCAATGGCATAGCTCATTGACTGTACCTTAATCATTATGTATCTACTGCAATTTCAATTTCGAGTTAAGCATTTTCAAGAATAATTGGTACTACTGTTTTTGTAGCAATCGTATCTTCTCGGGTCTTTCCGACAAGCTCGGAAAACATATCTGAAGTTGTTTTCCGAGCTTGAAGGTAGAGCTAGCTATTTTTATAATATTTATATTCACTTGTATTATAAGACCTAAGCTACTGTTACCTTTGACATTTACAATAAGATACAAAAATTCATGTGAAGATGATAAAACAAAGTTCAAATGGTACATTTTATCTACAGTAGTACAGTATTCCCAGAATCCCCTACTATGGAGTTGAGCATGCGAACTCCAGTAAAAAAGACTAACGTAGTTGCTAGAGCTCGAGAGCAACGATTAAGGAACATTCCATGAGCTATGTCATTGCCGACGTGAAGCCCACTCTAGATTCACAATTCTAAATTGAGACCCCACTCCAGCACAATTCCAGTACATCACTGTGCCTTCCTATTGATAATTAATCGATTCAGAAATTTAAACCAATGTTTTATAAATCTGCGTCTTTGTTTTATGATGGCTACGGCGCTAGCTCGCCAATCTTATTAAAAAATAAGCTTGTTGATATTAGATTAGGGTTGAAATCATTGTCGAAGAACCAGCATACATTTTCTCCCGAGATGTCATGCTACTCAAGCTATGTCAACGCGGGAAAAATTAGTCTCGACTGTTATATGATCAAAACAAACAGGGCAAGCACTTTGTATTGTTGGTTTAATTTGCTTGCACAATCAGCCTGAAAGAAAGGAGAATATTAACGTGCAGTTACTTTGTGGGAAAGTTTAAAAATATCATTAGGAGATAGCATTGGTGCTGATTTGCATAAAATCAACGATTGATGGGGAGCGTGCAAAAACTGCTATTTCAACACTTTCAAACATCTGTAAAACTAGATCAGGCGATCAGATTTTAATCTTGTAACTCTGCAATACAGTTGTCAAAGTAGCTTTAAAATGAAAATGTATACTAAAGATTTTTAAAATTTTATATTTTTCAAACATACAAGAAGTAATTATACCCGCACTTTCTAAAGAAAGTTCGGGTATATTGTTGTTATCCTGTTCCGTCCGTCTGTCCATCTGTCATGTTTTACTTTCTCAAACTGCTCTTACATCTTATAAACCAGCAAACTAAACTCTTGGAGTTTAATTTGGGGTATCATGTTGTTTTGTTAAAAGGTTTCAAAAATTTTCTGATAGTCCTGGGGGTCAAATAATTGGTAAAAAATGACGTTTTTTCACAAAAACCTTCTTCCTCGAACTCCTCCTACATTTTCAACAGTACTGTAGACAAATCATCTTTTGGAATATGTTTTAGGGTATCGTATAGATGCGCAATAAGGTTTCGGAATTTTCAATTTTGTCCTGGGGGTCATTTAATGGCTGAAAAATGACGTTTTTTTATACAAAAAACTGCTTTCAAAAACATCATTTTTTTTGGCAGTAGCCAAATGATCTTCTAGAATATGATTGGGGATGTCATCTTGAGGCGTTATCAGGTTCCAGAATTTTTTTTTTATGAAAGGGATCAGTAGACACCAAAAAATGACGTTTTCTTGCAAAAAAAATATGGTTCCCAGAACTCCTCTTACAACTTTTGGAGTAGCTACGTCATCTCTTGGGATATAATTGGGGCTGTCCTATAGATGTGCAATAAGGTTTTAAAAATTTAAATTTCATCCAGGGAGTCAAATAGTAGCAGAAAATTGACGTTAAAATATCACTAAAAAAAAAAACATTGATCCAAGAGCTCCTCTTATGATTTAAAGGATAGACAATCATATCCTGGGATATGATAGGGACTGTTCTATAGATGTGCAGTAAGGTTTTTAAAAATTTAAATTTCATCCAGGGAGTCAAAAAGTAGTAGAAAATTGACGTTTATCACTTCAAAAAAACATAGATCCTAGAACTCCTTTTATGATTTAATGGATAGACACATCATATCTTGGAATATGATAGGAACTGTTCCATAGATGTGCATTACGGTTTTGAAAAAATTAAATTCAACCCTGAGGCCCACTACCTACCGGTACATACCTTTTAATGCCCTTTAAGGATCAAGAATATATATGGTTAAGGGGTGGGGATCTCAACCGTTTTCGAGATATTCGTGCACTTCCTGTTCAAGGGGGGTCATGACCACCCCCGGAGCCCATGACCTACATACCGTTTGATGCCCCTTGACACAAGGAACAAGAATATATATGGTTTAAGGGTGGGGATCTCAACTGTTTTGAAGATATTAAGGGACTTGCTATTTGAGGGGGTCAGGACCACCCACAGGGCCCCTGACCTACATAACATTTGATACCCCTTGACATCAGAAACATGAATATATAAGGTTTAGGGGTCGTGATTATAACAGTTTCTGAGATATATGGTAATTTCAAATTCCTGGGGGGTGGGGATGACCCCAGGGGTTAGATCTTATAAACCCTATATATTGCCATTAACAGCCAATATATGATTAATATGAAAACCCTATATTATTATCTTTGTCCGTTTTCAAGTTACCATTTACAATAGAGTCTACGATTCTTCCTACAAGGTTCAATGTTAGACCCCACACCCTTTTGACACCCCCTCCCCCCCCCCCCCTTCCCCGAAAAGTGATTGTCTAACCCAAAATGAGAAAAATCAAACCAGGGTGCACAACTAGTTATGCAGGCCTATCATATCCTAGAGTTTTGTACAATTCTGTTCAGCCATCTCTGAGAAACAAGTTCAGAGCAGGAAAGAAGAAAAAGAAGATGAAGAATAATAATACATGTATTAAGAACCGTACAAAAACAATAAGTCTCCAAATTTCATTCGGGAGACTTAATGATAAAGATTAAATATAGATAGGATCATCAAACATCAATAATTTAAAGATAATTGACAATTTCTGATTCTAACGGGGTCAGGATGACCCCTTAGGGTCATGACTTACATGCCATAATGATCTGATGCGCCTGCATGACCTAAGGAGGAATAATATCTTTGGATTAAGGTGGGGATCTCAATGGTTTTTATGATATTTAATAATTTTAGGAAGAGCACTTGGGATCCTGACCTACATACCATCTTAAATGTCTTGAACAAAGAAACAATAATATAATATGTACATGATATATGATTCAATTTAAGAACCCGGCCTGATATAGATCAATCATCTGTTTTGTAATACTTCCTAGTATGTATATATACTTGTACATGTATTAGTTTGTGTTTTGTTCTATACTATTCATGTTCATGACTGTAGTATGGCTTATAGTCTTATTTTGAATTACATTAAAAAATTGTCAAATATATGACTTGGAACCCCCACTCCCAAACAAACTCAAATATAAACTGTTCTCCCCCCCGCCCCCCTCCCTTGTTGAATGATCTATTAAAATCAAAATATAATTTGGGTGTCTAAAAAATTTTATAAACTGGTAAAACATGTTATTCTTAAAAAAATTTATATTAAGGTACCTCACTACACCTTGAAAAAGTTTCTCAAATCAACAGAAAATTACTTCATTATGATAGAATGCATGATGGATAATAAGTATATACGTCAAATAGGCGAAAAAATTTGCAATTTTAGATAAAAAATGATATTCTCAAAAATTTCATTCAGTTAACATGAACAAAAGCCCCAGGTGGATTCGAACTCATGACCTGCGGTTCACAAGCCTGATACTTTAACCACTGAGCTATGACGATAGACATCTGAATCGATTGATACAAACAATTTAACAAAACATTTAAATCGCCATCTTGTGACGTGAGTGTCTTAAAAAGTATGAGGTCATATTTCTACCTTAGGATCAATAAGTAGTATTCATTGACAAGTTAAAATTAATAACTTTACAATAAATGATTCAAATTATAAATGTTTATACTCCACATTCACCTCCCCCCCCCCCCCCCCCCAAACAAATTTTTTTTTATCTAGCCTGGTTATAAAGATTCAGTCTTCTTAATACATTCTTACATGTGTACAGTAGCAAATTTAAAATCATTTCTTGATTGCTTTTTCTCTCGTGATTGACATTAACATTTTGGAAATTGCTTAATTCAATTTTTAAGATTCATAAACAAAATGTTATATGCATCACTTCCATGTGTATTCGCCTATTTGGGGCAATTGTAAAGTCTCCTAAACAAAGCAGTGACATCATTAGGCTAGGAATTACCCATGCACATGGATCAAACACTACTGTATAACATACAATGTATGAATTAAGATAAAATACATTATTATTTCTAGTTCTAAAATGTCAGGGTGTCTCCAAGGGGGCATAATCTATATACAATTTTACGGACAATGACACAAAGAGCAAAAATAAATTATATGGTTTAGGGATGAGGATCTCAGAAGTTAACAAAACATACAGTGTATCATAACATTTCCTATTTCATAAAGGCGGGGAGGGGGGGGGGAGGGTTAAAGACAACACCTGGTGGTCATTAATGTACTGTACACCATTTGATTCATCATAATGACATTAGAAGATATTTTGTATTTTCCTGTTTCATGAGGTCAGCTAGAACAGTCCCATAAGGTCATGACCTACATTGTATTTGATGCATTATAATGCATTAAGAAAGAAATACTCCTTATTTCCTATTATAACTCATATAAAAATGATAAGTGTCTACACCTACTTACATGTAATACACAAATTTAATAAGAAATTGTTTATACAGGGTCAATATGGGGTCAACTCAATAGTACATGCAGTCTGACAAATGAAAAAAATAACTTTTGCAACTAAAATGACAGAAACTTTACAAATGCGATAGGATAGGTAACGATGATAAGCTTATATTTAAATATTAAAAGATTATGATACAGTATGCTGTCAAAGGGAGATCACATTTAGAAAGTGAAAGTAGAACTTATGTATGCTGGCATCTCATTATATTGTGCTACTGCTACTACATGTATTATGCTTACCTATATTGGTCAGCATCATAATGATAATCCAAATAAAACACAATAATGAATTCCTTTAGCTGATCTTAACTACTATATTAATCCTTTTCTGCATACGGAAAACACAGACATGTTTGTATGGGTGTTGCTAAAACGCGGCACGGAAAACGGAACGGAAAGCGGAACGGAATGGAAAATGTCATCACGTTTATCGCTTAAAAAGGGTATAGACTGGCCAGAAACGATTTACTTTGTATCTTTTATTTATATCTAATGAATGATTATCAACATGTTGTTATCTTATTAATATTCATATGAATGTCTGTCAATTATAGCATTGTATTCATTCGGCTTTAGTTGAGTACGAAACGGAAAAATCAAATGTATATATACGAATTGTGAAACATTATCATGATTAAACGAGCAAATTAGCTATAACTTTTTACTTATTTTTCTTATATGGTATTGCTGGCATATCACCGTAACGTACGCAGTTAGTGAAAGCGTTTTATACGTGTTTTGAGTATTTTTATATTTCAAATATGATGTACATGTATATACTTACATCAAAATTGATTTTTCGGTGTTCTAGACGATCTTTTATCATACAGACGATACAGTATCATTGAGATGGAAGAAAAAAAACCGTAGGACTGACGACATTAAAAATTAAAATACAGTAAACATTTAAATACTCAGTAATTTGTGAAACTAGTAATTTGTGAAACTATTATTTTTAGCAATGCAATTTTGTTTACGTTTGCATTACTAAGCAGTTGTTTATTCCAGCAGCTTTATACATATGATCCGACGTTGCCTGGTTTGATTTTCCGATTATATATTTGGCCTATAGTCTGTCGATTCCAAAATATTCCTGCAGCACATTTGGACGATTTATAATCGAAAATGTTGACATATTTTTTTCATTTGGAAGTAATTCAGAAGACCTTGCACAATTTTTCAACACTATCATCCGGGTCTGTTGAAATGCAAAACCCCGTAGACTTCTCTATTTTTAGCCGTGTATTTATACCAGCTGGTAAGCTAGAGAGGACGTTTTAAAGAAAGAATAATGAGAATGTTTAATGCTCCTAAAAGAGAATCGCGTGAACCCTGAGGTATATATAAATATACAGCAAAAAGTGAATCGAGGATATTTTGGGACAGAATATAGTGGTCAATGCATGTACTGTTAATTTTGAGGAAATAAATATTCTTGAATAAATAATCTGATATTGCTAATCTTTCAAAACAAATTAAAAAGGTACATAAAGTATATCGTTTTAGCATGATTAACAAATCTATGAGGTAAATAACATAAGATAAGATTTTCCGTTTTCCCTTCCGTTCCGCTTTCCGTTCCGTTTTCCGTTCCGCGTTTTAGCAACACTCATGTATGTATACACGTGAACCCGAGCTGGGTAAAACTAGTACCCGCTAATGAGACATGCAGACCTGTGTTGTCTACGTAACTTCAGACAAAGATCATTCATTTGTAACATGCACGTATTTTTATGACCTATTCTTCAAATCCACTTGCACTATTTTATTAGGTAAATAACAGCTTTAAGGTGGTGCAGAACACCTGCATATTGTGATGTACATGTATATTTTCTATTGAGATAAACAATAAAGTATATTAAATATTGATTAAATATTTACCCCCCAAATAATGTTACCTAACAATGAAGCGCAATGGGTAGAGCGTTTACATGTCTGTAAGAGCATTGGGATCCAAGGTGTATTTTGGTAATTTTACAATTGATATAAATGAATTTTCATGTGGAGGGGGGGGGGGGTCTGGACCCCTCACTCCCACCCCTTCTCTAAATCTGTGCACACGATGATGTTCATGTAGGCACACAGAAGCAAATCTAAAACCGGAAACCGCCACGGGGAGGGGGCATAATTTAATTTTTAATTTTGTTTGTAATAATTATATAGACCATTATACTTTCTATGACATAAAATGTTAAGATTATTGATTAACTGAAAATTCACTGCAAACAGTTCTACCCCAAATTGCACATAAAGTGCTGCTCATGTCACGATGTGTATTATCATATGGGAAGGGATCTCATCCTTTAGTTATGAAAATTATAAATTTTAATTGTATTACCAGAGCTTGCATATAGTCTTCATTTTTAATTAAACTGGTACAAAACAGTGTTATTTAGGGGCAAACACATGGTGCGGGTATTACTGTCTAATTACAGCGTCTAGTAAATTTTGTATATCAAGCTTATTACATTTGCCAATCGTTTCAGTTTGTACGAGCATCTTGAACATGAGGCGCTGAAAGGTGTAATCGAAGCTTGGCAAGACCTATGCGGTGACCAGCTTATCGAACTCAATATCGAATTATTTGACTACAAAAAGTGTCTAAATTATTTGTATCATTTAAAATCTTATTATTTTTAAGATATTGATAATTAAGTGTCCTTTAAAAAAAGTAGTTCTGATTATATTACTTCCAATTTATAGGTTATTTTCAAGTACTATGTATGTGTGTTGTCAGCAGTGATGGTTTTCCATACATGATTGTTGCTTAAGGTGGCTCACTACACCTTGAAATATTTTCTCAAATCAGTAGAAAATTACTTGATTGTGATAGATATCATAATGGATAAGAAGTATTTAAGACAAGTAGGCAAAAGAATGTGCAATTTTGGATGACAAATTACATTTTCGAAAATTTAATTCAGTAAACATAAACAAAATCTCAGGGCGGATTCGATGATCAGCTTTTTGATCAGCTTTTTGAAGCCCAATACTTAAACCACTGACCTACGACGATATACAACCCAATCGAACGATATAAACAGTTTAAACCTGCTTGGTCCGATTTTTTTGTTATTACAGTATCAACAATTTTTCCATACAAACCATTTATTTTAGAAAGTTATGGTTTTTTTCCTATTTACACGAGCAGAATCAGTCTCCTTTCAAAGTTAGAAATATTCAAAGTAAATGAAAAAAAATAATTTTTTTTTTTTGGGGGGGGGGGGGGGGGGGAGCAAACGAAAAACAAACCAACGTGCATCACGGGAATTCTTAGAAAAGGAAACCGTTTGGTTCCGTCCCCCGAATGATTGGGATTATTCAACCCGCATGCTATAAATCGTTTGTAAAGAAAGCAAACTTAAGAAATATTAGCGAACAAAACGAACACATGTTTATTTGTAATTTGTCTGATTATTTTGTCCTTTATTTAATGCGAAAACAAAGTCTTAAAGGTCATATGAAACGATATCCTGACCATATTGAGTTATATACGGGAATGAGTTCATAAGTGCCTATTTAATAAGACTGACATTGTTTTTTGGATATTTTATGCAAAATGTGAGCGCCACAGCCAATCAAAATTACTTAATCGGGAAAAGGAACATTGACTTACGCGGCTTACCTCCCTTGCTTATGACGTCAGTAAGACCCAATCGCCTTATAAAGCTATGTTGTGAATACAAATATCCATGTCATTTTGCAGCATTTTAAAAGAAAAAAAAACTATTTTATATAAAAACTTGTATAATTATACAATAATCAACCACGTCAGTATTTTTTCTCTCAAGAAATGAAATCGTGTGCGTTTTTATTTACATGTAATAGCGTGTACATAATGATATTCAGTTTCGAGACTGCAGGGAGAATAAATGATTTTCTTCATAGATCCACATGCAAGTATAATATAATTTTAATATAAGCATATTTATATGTTTTATTTTGATCTTTTTAATGAAATTGACAAATTCAAAAATAATTACGCCTGATCGTTTTTTCCCATTTGCACGTTCATGCAATTCATTAAGATTTTGTTTCTAAACAACTTGTAGGCCTCATTGTGCCTCATTCGCTTCACGATTATATTGTTTGTTTCTCTTTCAAATTTACACATATGTTACCATTTAATTATTTTTAGTCTAAGAGAAATTTCTTCAAATGTTTTGTTTTTTAAGCGTGTACTTGAATGTGCGGTGTTTTGATTTTAAAACGTGTATGTGCGGTGTTTCCTCACAGATCCCTTTTATCTCACTTTCTTCCGCAATGTTTTCTTTCGTTTTTTTTATCATTATTGATGCTTGTTCTTAATAAAATCTGTTGATTATCTTCACATTCGTTCACAACTAATTTCATCAAACAACCGATTTATTTTACCGATACATTTCTAAATCCTTAAATGCCATATTTCCGCGATCTAATTTAATAAAACGTTAATACACGTGTACACAGTATTTTCTAAAGATATTGCTACATGTATATATCAATAAGTCAGAAATTTATATTATTTCAAAATAAAATTTAAGAATAATTTTGCGGCATTTTATAGCAGCTCTTAAATACAAACTATGTACACAATGCCTCAAACATTTTCATTGGCCTGCCTTATATACTTTTTTATGTTACAAAAAAATCAAATCAATTTAAATGCTTTAATTCCCTTTAAATGTAGCTCATTCATTATACGTACCGAAGAAGAAAATGATGTTTCTATTTCAAAAGGATAAGGATAATTCATTAATCAGCTGTAAATGTTGGAGCATTTCTTTCGTTAAATTTCCACTCCAGTACGGGATCTTCATCATGATTTTACTTTTGTGAGAAGCTGATATTAGATTTATTCATTAACGACCAATTAAAACTAAGTCATCTGTAGGCTACTACGAAATCAAATGATCTCATTTGAAAAGAAAGACACGTTCATATATGCAAAAATTACTAAGATTTAATCGATAAACTACTGTAAAATTACACTAGTTTTAATGCATTGTTTACATCGGTGGGTCTTTGTGACGTCATAAATCCACAAAATCAAGAACGATAAGCGGGCAAGAATTTTTTCAGGTGCTCAGTTTTCACGGTTATTTCTCAGTAATGCAAAGGCAAAAAAATCTTACATCATGTATTTTAATAACATTTGTTTATACCAAGCTTTATATTCATGAAAGAAAATCATAGTGATAAAAATCGTTTCTTATGACCTTTAATACAACCATACCCGTCTCGTCGTCAGGGGTGAAATTTAACATGAGGCGAAATAACGCAGTACCCTTTTATGTCGTTTGTTTGTATGTTAGCAAATTATATATATATTTTTCTTTATTAACCGGGTTTTCCAACGGAAAAATCCGGTTATTAAAATGGTGAAAATGGCGGGCGGGCGGGCGGCTGCCAAAAGGGTACCCTCATTGTACGGACAACTCCTCCTACAGTTTTCAGGATAGGAAGTTGTTCTTTTGCAGATCAATTGTATATATATCAGAGGAGTGCACATTTCTAGGATTTTGATTTCCAATAATTTATCGAAAAAATACCAGCTTTTGAACTTAGTCATTTTTTGGCAAAATATTGCATATAGGGAACCCTCATTGTACGGATAACTCCTCCTACAGTTCTCAAGATAGGAAGTTGTTCTTTTGCAGATCAATTGTATATATATCAGAGGTGTGCATATTGCTAGGATTTTGATTTCAGATAATTTATCAAAAAAATACTAGCTTTTGAACTTAGTCATTTTTGGCAAAATATTGCATATAGGGTACCCTCATTGTACGGATAACTCCTCCTACAGTTTTCAAGATAGGAAGTTGTACTTTTGCAGATCAATTGTACATATATCAGAGGTATGCATATTGCTATGATTTTGATTTCCAATAATTTATCGAAAAAATACCAGCTTTTGAACTTAGTCATTTTTTGGCAAAATATTGCATATAGGGAACCCTCATTGTACGGATAACTCCTCCTACAGTTCTCAAGATAGGAAGTTGTTCTTTTGCAGATCAATTGTACATATATCAGAGGTGTGCATATTGCTAGGATTTTGATTTCCGATAATTTATCAAAAACATACCAGCTTTTGAACTTAGTCATTTTTTGGCAAAATGTTGCATATACATGTAGGGTACTCCATTTCACTGGATAAGGGTTGACATGGATTATGGATACAGTTTACATAAAAGAAAATCCGGTTTGCTGTCACATTGACAGCTTTTCACTTGTTGAAATTTGTTTTAATTAACCAGAAAAAAACTACTGCAATGTCTATTATATACATTTACTCAGCATATCCATCGTTTAAAAGCGTGCATAAAATTTGATATAAAATCGGAACAGGCAGCTTTAAGAAAACATTTAAATCGCCATCTTGGACGTAGTGTCTTAAAAAGAATAAGTCTAGGTGTAGTGAGATACCTTAATTCCAAACACTGTTTGGTCAGAGTAGGTGCATAAGAGAATTCATTAAACTCCCTTTATTCAATCAATAGGATGAAGAATTATGGACTGAATTGGCATTTATTGTTTTTATAACCTATAGCTAATTGTGCTCAATTGGGGAGAAACTTGCTTATTTTGTATTGACGCGATTACTATCTTAAACATATTATTTGTAGAGTCAGTTTGAAAACGTGAAGAGGGCTTTGTAATTTCGTATCTTTAAGTGTTAGGTTTAGTTTATATAAAAACCAAATATGATCATGTTAATAACAGTCGATTCCTTTTCCTTTATTTCTTACTTGAATCACACCCACTGCTATTACAGTAAGTAGTATTATAACAATTACAGATAATGGTGAACCTCTGCAGATAATTCGTATTACACATGAGGTCAAGGATGGCAAAAATTCCCATGGATTAGAACTGAAAATTGAAAACTTGGAAAAGATCATGTTTCATCCAGATGTCAAAGCATATCCTGTTGTGATAATATCGATTGCTGGATCCTTTAGGAAAGGCAAATCGTTTCTCCTAGGATTTTTTTTGAAATACTTGGAATCACAGACACAGGTAATCATTGATCAATTTATTATGTCTCATTTCTGTATGTTATGACCTCTTTCTGTAACGTTGTTTAATGTCATAAAATGAAGGGCGATTGGTTGAGGAAAGATGATAAAATAAAAGGATTTGAATGGCGCGGAGGAACCGAAAGAGTCACGTCTGGAATACACATCTGGAGCAAACCATTCATATGTAAAAATAAAGATGGAGAAAAGGTTAGTTAGAAATGTACTTTATAATTTGAGAAGTCGGGGCAATTAACAAACTTTTTAAAGTAACCTCTTCTTCTTCTTTTTCTTCTTCTTCTTTATGAGATTAATATTGCATTAAAATGGCCACGATCATACATCCCTCTTAAAAAGGCATTTCCATGGTTTTGATCAATTTTTATCTATTTTTACTGTTACGATACTTTATTAATGCATATCCTATGATCAATCAGAATTTAAGTGTCAGTCGTAGATTTTAAAATAAGATAGAGAGCTTACAATATTATTCTTTGAGCATTATGTAAACAAGGCCCGTGTCATGTTTTTGTTTACATTAATATTGGTTCATAATACCTGTAAAAGTTCTTTTAGAAGCTGAATTTATTTTCGTCTGCTATTCGTTTTGAACATAAATAAACAGATCCTCACATTAATTTTAAGTCTAAACCTAGAATTTTCTTTTGAACTTTGAAATTGTGAAAACTGCATTTCTGCATCTCCCTTAAAACTCGACGACTGACACTCAAATTTTAGTTGACTTTAATAATTGTTATATTGAAGCATGTGCATTTAAAAAGGGGAATTTTTTCTTTACCTAAAATCTTGGTAATCCCCATTTAATGCTTGTAAAATAAAACTACGCCTTATAAGGTAAGTTTCTTTTGCTAATAAGCAATAAACTAGTTCTTAAACAAAATAATATTCAGAATACTCAAGAATTTGTTGTCAAGTTAGTGTTTTCATCTTTCACCAGGTTGCTGTGCTTCTAATGGACACACAAGGAGTCTTTGACAATAAATCTACTGTAAAAGATAATGTTAGCCTATTTGCTCTTACCAATTTGATAAGCTCGGTTCAGGTTTGTTGAAACAGTATTTTTTTGGTATTTTGGTGAATATACTACAAGTATTTGAATCCTCGATAATATATTGAAAAAATACCATTGTTTTTAATAAAGGCGATATTTTTAAAACCATTTTAGATCTACAATCTGATGCAACAGCTACAAGAGGATGATTTGCATCATTTGGAGGTAAAATTTCAGTTTTTAACTGTCCTATTTTGTTAAATTTTATTGAGCATTTAAACTGAGTATAGGCTTGGTTTAATAACTTTAAACAAAAGTTTTATATTATTAAAAATGTGTTTTGTCTTTTATAATTGTTTCCATTGCCAATGATATTTGTCATAATATTATTTTTTCAACACAGTTTATACAACTATTTGATGCATTAATTATAAATCAATACCTTAGAGGCGATACAATAGCCAATCAATACTGTGAAAGAATTCCAAGATTTTAATTTGACCCCAACACCCTCTAGCTGGTCAGATTTTAATACATAGATTAAACTTAAGGCCTCACAGGTTATTTGCATTGCAAGCGACTCAAAATACCTGGATCAAAACGATGTCTGATTTTGTCATTTGTAAGAAAGCTGTCAACTTCTTTAGGTAAAAAAGAGATAACTTGTCATTTAAAATTTCTTGGATTTTTTCATTTACATTAAATTCAATTGTACTTCTTTGACGGGTACTTTTGCGTCCTTTTGTTTAAATTCGTTCAAATGTTATGAAAACGTTTACTTGGGATAGATTATACGCCAGTCTATTGTAAAATATTCAGATCCAGCATATTAACGGCTGTTTGGATTTTAGGGGGATCAAGACGTTGCAGTGTATTTTTTTTTAAATAGCAGTATTATAGTTTAACGGTTATATTGCTAAAGCAACACTTCAAATTTTGAAATTCTTTACTCTGAAGGATCTTTAACGAATAACAATAGAATTGACATATAGATAAGATGGATTTTCCTGAAAAAAAATCACTATTGAAAATAAAAGATTTTTTGTTAGATTCTATCGTCCATATTTCTAAATTTTTCGAATATGCAAATTGAACCTATCATATTGATCTTGCTATCTTATTATTAATCCTCAAAGTTGGCAAAAGCAGCAATTTCTTAGTAAAATGGTATTGTCTATCATAGTGGTCTATATTTACACCGAAGAGAATAGTTCTGGATAGCTCAGTAGGTCAAACTGCTATCAATGTAACACGTATTTTTTTTGCCCTGGCACCTTTTCTTTTTTATGCAGAACTGTGCATTTTGTTCATTGTATATTTAATTTCAATCTTCTTTCATAAAATAAATGCATTTTTGCTCTTTGAATTTAAGATAAAGATGGAAAAAGTATAAACTTACTACATGTAAAAGCAATTAACCGGGCCACGTAAAAAATTAAGTTGGGTGTGATTTTCTAGAACATCTATAATAATAGGAGTGGTAGAATTGTGAGAGAAGTACTACAAAGTAGATGCAGTTTGTTCTTCGAAAAGAATGTGTGATTGATGACATTTTATGCCAAATATGTTGTGTGTTTATTACCCCTTGTTTAATTCTATTAAAATGTAAATATGCTAGGAATGCTACTCACGTTGCTTGATAGATAGCGCCACTGCATCACCGAGTTTTCGTAATGAGATCTACCAAAGGTTTATGGAGAGCAGAGTGGACAGAAAACTAGCGAAGATGTAATATATTTGGCTGTTTGATTATTCTCTTTGATACATTTATTCAGTAACATTTACCCTTTACTCAGTACTGAAAAATATTTTTGGTGTTACTTAGATTAAGATATATGTATACATGTACATATATTGCAACAATTTTAATATCTTAAAGTACTTCATATTTGAAGACATATAAAATCAGACAACACTATATATATATATATATATATATATATATATATATATATATATATATATATATATATATATATATATATATATATATATTCTGGAAGATTATGGTGACGGGAGAGTTAAAATTGATATTTAAACAATGAATATATATGTAAGTTAAAAAATAAAAAGAATACAAGGTCCGTTAATCACCATGTCAACGAACAGAATGTCCTTCATAATCTTTTCAAAGAAAAGATATTAAAACTCAAAATAAAACTTGACAGACTAAATTTTGAAATGTAATTGAAAATGTAAAGTCTGCATAAGCCTGATTCAATTACAAGTAATTGTGTGTTTCTTCAGTTTGGGAAATATTTTCTGAATGACCATATTTTGTTTATACGAAAACTTATTTTATCTTTACCATCCATTTAGTTTTTCACTGCATTTGGCAAACTTGTCGCAGGGGAATCAGATGAAACCGATATCAACAATGCAGTATGTATGCTCGCCTTTAACAAGGTTGCACTAAATTTGTTTTTATATATAATGAACTATATAAAAAAAGTAATTAGTAGATATGGATAAGTATACATGTAGATGTGCATTGGATGAGAATATATTTAACACAAATTGACAATAGGTCCTACTTAGGCATCTTAAAGTCGCTTTGAATTTTTTAAAAGAAATTCATCTATTTGATACGAGACTGGGGATGTCCCTACGAGTATTCCTACGGAAAAGATGGTGGAAACCGTTACATTAAAAAGCAACTAGAGGTAAATTTCATTAATCATGAAAGTATTAATTGAGTGTATATACATAGTTATTATTCAGAAGAATCAAAATAAAGTATATGATATTTTTTTTAAAATATTCTTTAAAGATAAACTCAAATCAACACGAGGAATTGAAGGAACTTCGAAAAAAGCTTGGTAAATATTTTCCAAATATCGGAGGGTTTCTCTTACCTCACCCTGGTAAGGCCGTTGTGACGAAAAAAGCATTTGATGGAAAAGTGAAAGGTAAAAAAATGGCAGTATGTCGTCTTCCACAAGTATGATGCTGTAAAATTTGAAACCATGATTTTAATACATAAAAAAAGCATAAAAACCAATTTAGACAGAGCATTAACTGACCAAATCATCATAAATCATATTTTTGATTTTATTAATAATGAAAACGTTTTTTACAATCAATTCTTGAAGATTTTGTTATCATTCGTCCCTTTGTGTAACATATACAAATGCATGTCTACATTTTTTTTTTTGGATATTTCATAGATTTACATGGTAAAAATATTGATTTCACAACTATGATGTAACTATTTTCGATATACATGTACTATTTTGTTCGTATGTCTACAACTTAGGTAGACATATAACGGTAATCAAACATTTTTTTTTCAGTTTATATATATTTTTATTTTTCTATGATGTTTTTGCCATAGTTTTTTAACGTTGTGTTATATAATTACAATTTTATTACCAACTTTGATGGGTAAAAAATTAATCGAATCATTTTTTAATTCAAAATTCAATTTGAAAACTCAAATAAACTTCCTATGTTACACTCTCATGCAATAAGATTGACGTCAACACATCAACCGCTTTACGTTAAATTTGAATTTTTTGCAAATTGATGTCATTTTGATGGTGAATTCTAATTAGTTTTTTAATATTTTAGTGTTTCCCCTTTTTAATGAGCATGTTATGTTCAAGGGACATGGTCTCGATTTTGGTCAAATTCTATTTTTCTGTTTTTATTATTTACAATGCTTTAGAAATGCATTTCTAATGATGAAATAAAATTTGAGAGTCAGTCTATAAGTTTTTTGCAAGATACGGAGCTCACAAATCTGTGTCATGTAAACAAGGCTCGTGCCCTGTCTTTGTTTACATAGGTTCAATATACAAATAATAAATCTTTTTCAAACTCTTTTTTCTATCTTCTTATTCATTTTAAGTGTAGATGAAACAGTTCCTCACGTTTAACACATTCATTTTTTAGGTCTAGAATTAGAATATTGACTTCAACATTCAAAATGTAAACAAAAGCTTTGTTTACATGGCAAGGAATTGTGAACTCTGTAACTCGCTTATATCTCAACAAATAACATTCAAATTTTGGATGCCTATTCAGAATGCCTCACATTAAATTGGAAAAATAATTTTTGACCAAAATCATGACCATGCCTCTCTAAATAACAATATGCATGTGCTAAATAATGTAAGTATAGATAAAGTGGATCTTAAACCATTCAATTGATACACGCATTTATTAACATAAATCGTAGAATTTTTTGATTTGAAATTATTTAGCCCAAATTATGACATTACATATTTATATTTGATCGGACACATTCACAAAAAGACAAAACAATCATTAAACAAGACTTTAAAACGTGACGCAAACGACGTCAATGGACAGAGTTAACAATACTGGCACTGTAGCACATAATGGTAGAAACCGTGGACATCAAACAGACCAGATAGGCATATAAACAGTAAATACTTTTAAAAATGAAATAAGTTAAAAAAAAAGTCATTTGTTGTGCATTGTAAGGGGGAAGGCCATAAGATAGGGAGGTAAATGGCAATATTTGGGAAATATCTTGATACGTGTAGTGAGTGAATTTATTTAATGTTTTAGACGAAAACAGTGTCTGTGCTTTTAGTAGAAAAGAACATAGGCTACATCATTTTCGTTCAAATTGTTTGCTTTTATGTGTTTTTATGATATTGCTAAAGTTAGATTTTATTTTTATGTTTTTATATATCGAATTTATCGGCAAAGTCAGAAGGGCGAATATCTATATTGATTATGAATTATTATAATGGTTTCCTATGGTTTTTATATTTCAAAAGATATGGATGATGATTTTGTGGAAAATGTAAAGTCGTTCGTCGTTCATTTACTATCCAAGGAAATGCTAATAGCAAAACGGATACACAATAAAACTCTGACCGGGGAGGACATAGTAAAATACATTAAAGTAAGTTAAAATTTGGATAGATATAGAAAAAGAGAAAGACGCAAATATACTTTCGTTTTTAGGTCACCCGAGTCACTCAGCTGACCTGTTATAGTGTAGTTTTCGTCCGTCGTCGTGCGCCGTCCGTTGTCCGTAATGCGTTATCAATTTTACATTTTTAACTTCATTTTGGCTAAATATGCCAATCTTTGCTATTTTCGGTGTGAAGAATTTCTTTAGTAAGAGGAATCTAAATTGTGAAATTCATGGCTAGATCTATCACCCCAGGGCGCCATAGGGGGGAATGACTAAATTCAACTTGTATTTTTAGCTCACCGAGACGAAGACGGTAGGAGCTTATGGTATACCCCCGGCGTCGGCGTCTGGACCTGGTTAATGTTTTTGTTGCAGGTCCACTATCTAAGTTATTACTTGTCCTTTCTTCACTAAACTTACATGACGATGCATCTTGACCTACTTATGGACTTAAAAAAAACATGGATGCTGAATCTGGGCCATGAATCATAGATGCAGAATGAGGTTAAGATTTTGTAGCAGTTAAAAGTTTTGTTGTAGGTGCCTTCTATAACCATATGTAATGTACTACTGGTGCTAAATTTGCATGGATGGTGCATCGTATGATATTCATTTGACGGGCTCA
Source organism: Magallana hongkongensis (assembly GCA_015776775.1). Lineage (NCBI taxonomy): Eukaryota > Metazoa > Mollusca > Bivalvia > Ostreida > Ostreidae > Magallana > Magallana hongkongensis. The sequence continues at coordinate 14,838,349 of CM027471.1, forward strand.
AATGCTGAATCTGAGCTATAGGTTTCGGATGCTGAATGACGTTAAGGTTTCTTGAGCTGGTTAAAGTTTTTGGAGCAGGGGTCTTCTGATGATTATATCTTAGTTATTCCCACACGTGTAGTTCTAACTTCACGAAACTTGCATGAATGGTGCGTCTTATAATATTATTCATTTGACAGGCTCGGATGATGCATCTGAACCGTAAGTTTTGGATGCTGAACGAGGTTAATGGGTTTTTTTTAGCTGGTTTAAGTTTTTAGACCAAGTACCCTTTGAAAGACAAATCTAAGTTTTTATTTGTCCAATCTTTATTAGATTTTAATTAATGATGCATGTTGTATGATATGATACACTTTTGTATTATATGATACTATGTATTATCATATACTATAATTTTGGTAAAAAAAATTATATGATACAATATGATATTGCATCAAACTTTTTGTATATTACATGTATGATATGATATTGTATCATATCTTAGTGTTATACATAATATTGTATATTATAATACGATATTTTATGATATAATGTAGTGCTGTGACACTTGATTTTCAAAAAAATAAAATATTGTATCATATGGCTTAATATTGTATTATAATTATGTACTATTGTATCAAATAATATGATGGATTATGGTATAATATGATATAGAATTAAAAAATATAATATTGTATCAGATGAAATTGTATTTTATAGTAATGTAAAATATAATATTGTATCATATGTTATTATATTGTATAATGTAATATTTTATTATATAATTTATAATTTATCACATGATATTGTATCATTTGATATAATACAACGTTGTATCAAATTATATTGTGTTGCACGATCTAATATCATATTATGTAACATACAATGTATGTGAAACAATATCATATTAAATAATATCATTATTTATACCTGATATCAAACATCTATCATACAATATAATATCATATGTTACAATAATGTGATGTATTATTTTATTATTGGGTTGTATTATATGATACTTTATTATGTTATGTAATGTATTACGTGTGTATGTGATCAAATACATGATTCATACCACAATAGTTTACCGCATCATAGTTTAAGATACAATATCAAATCTTAATATATTGTCTTATGAAACAATATCATATTGTTTCATCATATAATAAAGTATTATATTGTATGACATGGTATTTCATATGACAGAATATTGTAAAGTATCATAGGATTCAGTATCGTATGTTATATTACTGTTAGTATTGATTAATATTGTATTTTAAAATACCATATGAAATAACATATGCTTATCAAACAATTTTTATATAACATATGATACAATATTATAAACGATATTGTGTTAACCACACTACAGTATCCACGAATTTTAAAGATCGTTAAATATGATTTTCATATAATATGATAAAGGTTGTCTCATTAAGGTTGTGCCTCGTCTCGGTATGCTTTAAAATCGGTGATTATGTTTGTTTACTTAAGGCTGTTTGTCATCCATAACAATTTTAAATCCATCTTGAAACATAGCAAATTGTCACTCAGCAATATTGAATTAAGAATGCGTTCTATTCTTAAGAAAGCTCTTCAATATGCTGTGCGTACTTGTAAAAACAAGGTCATTAGTTCATTACCAAAAGTTTGAAATTTCTGACCCCTTAAGCTAAGAGTAGTTAATCCGAGATTCCTCCTACCCCCGACCACATTTTCATGACTGTTTTTTAAACATCAAATAACGAAGAATTGGGTAACATTCAGAGGATTCTCAGATTTGGGTTTAGACTTCAATATAAAGCTTTTAATGCAAACATGAGATTATGATATGTCCAACTAAGGGCTATGGTACTCAGGTGATAGTTAATGCCTCTCGTTCTTTTTATTTAAGGCTTATGTCGAATTGCTGAAAAAAGGAGAGTACCCTAGCCCACAGACAGCTTTTCAGGTATGCAAACCATTCATTAAAAGGTACCAGTTAAAAACTGTTTTGTTCTTTTGTAAATGATACGATTTACTCATACTTCGCAGTCTTTGTATTGGCTATTATATTTGTTTTTCGTTTTATCCTACGATTTTTTTTCACATATTCGATTTTTCTGTTGTGTTCATGACAAGATGAGAAATGAATATATATTGTGACTGTATGTTAGAATGATATTTGAGCAGTATTACGTGCAAATACTATATGTACAATGCTGCTATCGTGCAAAGCTGACAAAACAATCCTATCCTATCCTGCATCCTATTCTGCAAAATGGCTCTATTGTATCCTATCCTATCCTATCCTATCCCATACCATCCATATTAAGGAATAAGAGTTACATGTAAATAAAATGAAATCTTAGAAAATCTTAGAACGAGGTAACGTATTTACCTGTACATCGGTGGTATTAAATCGTACACGGAGAGTACTTATTTACGTAAACAAACAGGTAAGCGATTTATTTTTATTACGTATATATGTATAATAATGATAAAGATCTTTAATTTAGCTGAAACAAACAGTTTAAACTAATTTATTTCCTTATACATGTAATATGATATTATGCACGGAGAATATCGGTAATCGGCTGGTTCGGTCGCCAATAAATGAAAACACGAATCGGGAAAGCTTTACTTTATGAATAAATGAAGAAATATCGCATTTGTTGCTATATTATTTAAATTTATTGTTAAAATATAAATTATTGCGAATATTTCTTAATTTGATATGTTCAGTATATTACCGAACCTTATACGTCGTTGTGATCGAAAATCGAAGAAATTAAATGAAACGTGATAATTACACACGAACAACGTTCGTTTCTTGTTAAGATATTTGTCTTCTTGTATGTCAAACTGTTCCTAGACTGAATACGTTTATTATCATTCTGTTGAAGTCTTTAGATAAATCAATAAAACGTTATTTATGTAGTAATTTTACGCTGCATTATGCAGCCTAAAAGTTTACAGTAACTCTATCCTCACGCCGTTTCAGAATTGACAAATATATAGCACGCATCAATTTTCTTTACCGCTTTGTAAATATATAACATAATTTTTTTTAATGTTTTACCTTTTATTTCTAAATTAATTTTCATTTCGCAAAACCATTCTGAAATTTATATTCGAATCTGATTGGCTATTGGATGCAGAATAGTATAGAATAGGATAGAGTTTGACTTCAGTATTCCTATCATGTATCCTGCATCCTGTATCCTACCCTATCCTTGTCACCTTTCAGGATAGCAGCACTATATGTGCATACAAATCTAAATGGCTCCAAACTTTAGTTTACTCTACACTCAATCACCCTATTCTATCCCTTTTCTTATTCATATTTAAGCGGCTTTTCCCTTAAGATAATCGTCCGACTTATGTATCACATTTGTACAATGTAATGGATCAACATGAAACATTATGAGTTCTTTAACATATAAATTGTAATTTTAGGCAAACCAATTCAGCTTTAAATTCTTATCGTAAATTTGATGGAATTATATTTTCATCCATGTGCAGAACTAAAACAATGAACCATATCAATAAGTGGGGTATGGATAGACACGATGTTATTATTTTCACTAAATGTAAATATTTATACTTGAAAGTAAACGACAGATCTTGTGAATAATTTGTTGAGTCCAGTCTCTTTTAAGATAAACTTGACAAAGAAATCAAATGTTTTAATTGGTTACTGTTTAATCAGTTCAAGAAATGCACCTAGTTTTGCTAGTAATTTAAACTTTTTTTTTATTTTTAATGAAATTTAAAAGCTTACGCGTTGAACACTTTTGTTTTGCATTTCTACATATCACTTTGCATTTCTTTATATCACATAGTATTACGTTATCAAGTTATTATTTTGTTATCTGAAAAATAAAATATAAAATAATAATAAGAAAATTATTGATAGTAATAATCAATATTGAATAATAAACATAATATATTTCTATATCAATGAAAATTATCTAAATAAGTTTTATTTTTTATTCATCGGTTTATGGAACGTTTTGTATTGTGAGCAAAAAAAAAATGGTAATACCAAAGCTAATTGAGGTCTTTTAAGCCAAACTCCTTGAAATGTTTATATTGAAGTTACTTTAGTTAGATAACTATCATTACTATGAATCTAATTACTTACAACTTCATATTTGGATTAGATTGTACTTATATTTTCTATTTCTTATTATCTAAATTTACCTGATTAATAAAAAAAATTATTTATATATATATAACTTCAAATGTTTGTTCATTGACAATATGTGGAGAAAATTGATATTATCATAAGAGAGTGAAAACAGTCATTATCAATTGTGTTGTTTCATGGAAAGAGGGCTCGATAGAATGGGTGGTTGCTTTATACTGTATTTATGTTGAAAATATGTAAATGATTACAAATCTACAACTTCTATCACGTTTACTAAAACATTTTATAAGTGTTGTAAGCAAGCCTGTTATTGACAACGTGCTAGTACGAAGTGACAACGCGCCTCTGCGATGATTACAACGCGCTAAAGTGTTATTAACAATTCACACTAACAATTAAAGCATAACAGTATAGTGTAAAGTTGCATTAGCATGACGTCGTGTTCGGTGTTACCTTGACGGCGTCTTGTGTAAAGTTGTGTGGACGCAACGGCGTTTATAATGTAAGCGCAACGACAGATTAATATTGTGTGTTGGGGCAAAGTTGTGTTGTGTAAAGTTTTGTTGTAAAATCTTGTAATCACGCTAGTGTGTTGTTATCATTTTACACTAGCGCGTTTGATACTTCGCACTACCTGCATTTGTCACTTCACTTTAGCGCGTTGTTCTTAATACGCTATTACACTTTTACAATAGTATTCTCCATACGGTTTTAATTGTTTAATGTATATTTAGGCGACAGCGGAAGTTGGAAGAGGCGAAGCAATCAAGAGAGCCTTTGATTTCTATAAAGACCAAATGGATGAGGTAGGGTAAACTTTTTTTCGTTACTCTGATAATGTTCTCAAGTTAAGATTTTCAGTTGATTAAAATTGCTTATGACATAGTCTTAAAAACAAGATGAGTATAATTATTTCTGTGCAATTTGTTTTTGAGGTTTGCAATTCAATTTTGCAGTTGCTTTATTCTGGAGAACATAAATCCATGAACGATTTTGAAACTTATCACAAAAGATGCAGAATCGCAGCGAGAGACAAATTGAAAAGGACCTCTAAATTGCTTATATTGGAGCATGAATGCGAATGCGTGCGGAACCTTGATATCCTAATCAAAGAAGAGTACAAAAAATGGAGGAAAATATTGGACGAGCAAATACAAAACTTGGTATTACAACAGAAAGCAAGAAGAGCTGCTGCAGCCGAGGAAGAAGCAAACAGTTCACTTTCAAAGCTAAAATCAGTAGGCACTGGTATCGGAATCGGAATCGGGACAGCGGCTATAACTTTCTTTCAAATTAACAAATATTTAAAAAAGAAAACATAAATTCTAATGGCAGCAATGACTGCATCATGTTTTGTTTTGTGCTAATTCAGTTTTGGCAAAGTTTGATGTTGATGTTAGTCTTTAATGAAGCATGTAAATGTGACATATTAATATAAACATGTTAACTGTAAAAATCAATGACAAATTGTAAGGGGTGTATTTTGTCTGACGGAGTTTTTATATCTCTTGTTGTATTTGTTGGACGAGGGACAAATAAATTTTACTAGACACGATTTGGTTTGAAGAACAGATAAGAACATATTAGTTTCTCCTGTCCAGAAATGGATGACCCTTGGTTACAATTTTTATTATTGTTTTCCCATTAAATTACTCGATCAAAAAATCTAGTTTTCCAATTCTTTTTCAGATTCAAGTATTTTTGATGACGATAGAAGATAAGCTTTTGAAGTTACATTTTGCATAAGTCAATTGATATTAACTTTTGTTTGTAAGGTTTCCTATTTTACCTATTCTACATGTATCTATTTCACCAATATTTTTATTAGAAATTTGTAATACATATTTAGCGTTAATATTATTTATCTTATATAAACAACATTCCCGGAATCCACGCTGCTTTCGGGGTATGAAGTTTGCTTCCAAATTGAATAATTGGTAAACCGTCGTCTAATATTTTCCCTGATCTATAAGTGTATTTCGCTTGATTCTTTCTGATTTTTCCCATACCAGATTACGCATATAAAGTCTCTGAACATTATACGTGTAATCTAATTCAAAGTACATTATCTATTTTACCTAGTGTTTTGATTGGAGAAATACCCGGTAATTCATCAAAGTCAGTAAAGTTTCTTCTTTTCCCATATTTCAACAGTTTTTCGATGTCATGGTGTATTTTCATTCAATTTCCTTTGTAGCTTTCGTCTTTTTAATGTCCGAAAGGTATTCCTTATGACTGAACGGTGTCTTCCCACTTAGCCAACATTTTGAAGAAATACAGGTAAAATACAGGTAGATTTGTGTTGGCTAAGTGGGAATGGGGTGCAGGTGGAGAACAAAAGAATAATCAATGTAATTACATGTAAGCTATAGTTTGTTTTCAGATGAACGTAGGAGAAATAATATATATTTGTTAGCCTACAGAAGAATACATATGAATTGAGCTTCTGTCCCAGTACTTTATTCTATTTAATTAATTCAGATGAAAATGTTAATTCTTAAAAATGAGTTCATTTGTTACATATTCCCCTATAATTAATGCCCTAATTAGGGTACAAATATCATGGTTTGTCTATTTTCATCATAAATTGAGATAATTATATAAGCTAACAACTTAAACTTTGCATTGCGAAAATTTTGTAATTATAAGAATCACGTTTGAAATTTTAATTATACATCATATGGGTCATTTTTCATTTTTTTTTCAATTCTCTTTGGTTTCTATGATTATTTTGATTAATTCCAATCTAAAGAATATGAAATTAACAAAACACAAAAACGCTAGAGTAAAGAGCTTATATTTTAATGGTGTATGATGCATGATCAATACATCATTAGCTATGAAGATAAAATCTTCCTTAGTCATTTTCTATAAAGTTGACCTGCACCTGAAGATTGGGCAGCTGAACACCGCTCGTAAATAGGCACCGTCACACAGGTACATGGTATATAAACCTATCGATTTCGTTTCACCCGATTGCACACCTGGAACTCGTGACCGACGTGTAGCATTCCCGTCATGGTCTTTGGATTTTTTTGCAGTTATTTCTTATTTTATGTGCTTATATTGTTTTGTAAATAGTGCATTGACCAATTCATTTGATGTTAGTATTCTACTGACTTGAAAAAAGTCCGTAGTATTTGATAATTTCATTGTAACCGAGTAACACGGCGGTGCAAGATGTACTTCCACACTGATGAGACCTCTACAACAAAGTATTTTGAACTGTTTAAAGGTCTGCGCTTTACATAGGGGTTGTAGGAACAGCAGTGATGAAAGAGAAATATGGCAGACAGTGCCTATTTACGAACGGTGTTCAGCTTTAACTTCCGACAGAATTATTCGTTGCTGTGCAACCTAATGTATTAGATATTAGATACTAATAAAGAGTAAATTGAATATCTAAAGCACTTAAAACTTGTCAACGTCACGAACAATAGAAAAACATATTTTCCCAGAACATCGAGACACAACAAATCGAAAAAAATGGCGTGGTGTGTGTATTTTCTCTAAAGAGTTATATCTTTGAAATGTTCTCATTTTATTCTAAAAAAAAAATAACAGGAGAAAATATTTTCATCCACAATGCAGTGGAGCTTCTGTACACATATGGTACACGTTTGGTTGTCTTCTCGATACTGAGTGTCCTCCGAAAACGATGGTTGTCTAGTACCAATAAACAGACGACAGGCAGAGTTGGCAAAATCAGTACATTGAAAAAGTGTGTCGTGTGAGTGCGAGGTGATTATAATATTGCACATTTATTTTGATGAAGTCACTTTTTCTTGTTAGGCTTTTGATGCTGTGTGGTTTGAGTCTGACAGTCTGTACGTTCATTTTCTTTGATTTTACTTTCCTTGTGCGCCAAATAATATATTATACCACGCCGTGAACGCCAGGCAAAATTTGAAAGGCTTCAACGTTGCATGATTGTGAATACCATAAGAGCTAGCGTTAGCAAAGTTTTTACATCAAAATGGAACGTAATACATATTTTATGGTGCCAAAATTTAAGTTATTAGAACATTAGCTATGGATGAAATCATCAATAAAAAGATTGAGTTTTAAAAAAGCAAAAGAGTTTCTGACCATCACGTGTAATGAAATCACATGGGGACACTCCATATACGACCGCGGATATCAACTGGCAAGATTGGAAATATACAGCTTACGTCAATTTCACCTGTCATGTACAGTCAAAACATTTGAAATGTGCGGTAACAATTTACGCGGACGTTTGAGAAAACATTGGATTGAAGCTGTAATTATAGGAAGTTCATTTTTATTTCTAACTTAATATACCTATATCGATCGAAAAACATTTTACTTAGAATTAGCAATGCGCATGAAAACATTTTATTTTATCAGTGGGTACATAATCAGCAAATATAAGACTATCACTATTTGGAGGTGTATTCGTTTGGTCGACTGGAGAAAACTCGCGTTTTATTTTTTTTAATTCTGCCATTCTAGCTAAATGTACGTTCATAGCCCGAATGAAGCATAGAAAAGGCGTTTTATTGCTTGTATATTTACACACATTTCTAATTTTTTTTTGTCCAATTAAAAGTGAGTAAAACTACGTAAATATTTTAATTATCAATAAGAACTTATCACACAAGAAGCTTCAAATGTTTCATGTCAAAGTTACCATAGTGACTGTACAACTTGTAATGCAATGGACATGCATGAAGAAACATGTAACGTGAAAACGTGTTTGAGGTATATCCCGAGGTATCCCGAGTGACCCGGGATGCATAGTTAATGATGTCAGATTCTCCCATTATAAAACTCCTTAAGAGAAATGATTCCGTTTTTGTAAGTTTTTCCGAGTGAAAAATTATCTGTCAATGAATAAATCTTGAATTGTGTTTCCATTTTATCAATTCGATTCAACTACACTTCATTCATATGTATGACTATTTGTATTTATAAAAAAAAAATCGCCTAAATATGACGGAAACAATAACTTGGGACATACTTTTAAACATTAGATAAAATGTTATCAAAAATGAATCATAATTATTACTTAACACTTTTGTAAATGCATGCGGATAAAATCGGGATCGATGCAATTCAATCAATTTGGCGTTTTTACTTACATGTATGACCAAAATGCAGTGCCGTAGTTTTAAATTTTTTAAGTATACACACAGACATGAATCTATGAATGCGTATAATGTTGTCGACAACAAAGTGCTTCGCGTGGAGATTACGGTTTCCTTTTAGGTATGGTACCTTATTTTCACACATTCCGTTTTATAGATTCATAAATATCGTTTATGTATTTCCTCAAATATTATTACCATTTGTTTAACAGTAAACGTGTGTACACAGTGTCAATGCTCTCAGCCGCTGTTCATGTCTTATTTATTTTGAACAACATGCATTGCAATGTCGAAGTAATGATTAAGACATTAAGGCATTAAATCATGTAATTAATTGGACACAGTATTCTTTAAGAGTATACCCGAAAAGAGTTTTATGTTTCTCCGTATATTTTAAATATATGTACGGAGACTCAGTGGGGCAATATCTTAAATAAAGTTTCGGCTCAGCACAAAAAAATAAACTTGTGAAATAAGAAAGAAATTATTATTTTTCTGACGGTATTTTACGGTGTAACAGTCTATGTGGCTGACAATTTTTCTTTATTCCAATTGATAACAAAATGAATCTATAAATTAGGTAGATCACATAGTGTTATAGACGGCATTTGTACATACTAAGAAACGAAATCTTACTTTGAGCTGAACCAAAATTTGACCATATCTGTAAAAATTAATAGCGAGCAAAAATTCTTTTTCCTAGGCATGTTCTAAAAGTTCACCTTTGCGTGCTATTTAAAGAGTGTTACCGTATATCAAACAACTGTTTCAATAAAAACAAACTTTAAACCTAACTTTATGATTGTTTTATTTATTTAGTGTAGAGTATACGACACAATTTGCAGGTGCCGCGAGCGATGTTATACACAGCAAAATGAAAAAAATATATATATATATAATCTTGTAGTGGTTAACTGCATTCTAAAAGATTTTTTGTAATGTTTTATTTTTCGGTTAAAAATATTATTGCACAGTTGATAAAGATACTAAGTTTCTAACTAGATATCGCATAGTCCAAATGGCTCCTAATGCATACAAATTATATTTTGTGAAGCAACTCAAATTGAAAATTTTGAGACGCTTCTAATACTATTCTATACATGTAGTATACTAATCAGTCACCCATGTATCCATTAAAAACTTCATACTGTAGAATCATTAAATTTCGTGGGGGCCAATTTTCGTGGATTTATTAAATTTTACAGGTTCGTGGGGACGTAATTTCGTGTATTCTCTAAAACCTACAAAGGAAATATGATTTATTACCCTAATTTATTAATCCGTGAAGGATGTTAATTCGTGGATGAGAGGTACCCACGAATTCCACGAAAATTGAGCCACCACGAAATCTAATGATTCCACAGTATTTAATGTCTTCAAATGTTTTCAAATGAAATTTATAAATTCAAATTGTGATTTCTCTTCCGCGAAAATGAAATGTTGCCATGGAGAAATATTGTCAACTTATTTGACATTACTATCTCAATCTGACAAAAACATAGAAAAAGTCACATGAGAACACATAACATTCCATGTACAGTATTGCGGTTACATTGTTCATTTGAATGTAAAGTACTAAAGTCTTGTATTAATACTATGAGCAGATGTGCAGGGTTTTGTTCTTTTTACAATGTAAATAAATTTAGATTGCATGATTACATATAACTTCATTTTTTATTTACTTCTTAGTTTTTAGATTACTGAATGTTGCATGAATTAACTGCATTAAATCTTCGCCAACCAAGGGTTTCTAATCCCCCATAAATCATTGTATTTTTAAATAATTTTACATGCTATAACATCTGCTTAATTATTCTAATATAGAATGTCTGAAAATTTTAAAATGAGTCATGATTATTATATCATCTTAAGTTTATTATTCATCTTCACATGTGCAAATGTTACATTCATTTTCTTCATTTTTCCAATCCCAATTTTTTTTTATCTGGAAAGGTGTAATTACCCAATTATCATCAAAACATATATACCAATTTACAAGTTTTGATTTTATTGTAGTTTTATTAAGAAATTCCCATTTGGCCTTACAACATTTTTACATTTTTTCACCTGTATTTCACAGGCAAGGCAAAATGTCACACATTCTTACCACTTCTCACGAATCCTTGGCATGTATTGGTCGTCATGTGATCTCCGAGCCTAAATATAATTAATCAGTGAACTGAGGAAAGATGCGCTACTTCATCGTCTTAGGTGCATTAATAGCAACCTCTATGGACATTGGGGTTGACAAATTGAAAAAAGGGGTTTTCTTGCACAGTGAATGTAATTAATAGGTGAATTTAATGTGAAATGTTTATATAAGATCGAATTTATTCGGAGGGTGTAAGACTGGGTAAATCCTTATCATATGAGTGTAAATCCTTAACATTATTATTATGAGTGTATATCTATAATGATTCACAATCAAAAGTGCACTTATTATTGTACTAATGCTCTAAGTAGACCGAAAACCCTTGGCTAGCGAAGATGAAGAAAAATAAGGGTTTTGAGCGATTTGTGTTAGAGTCACTCGTAACCAAAAAGTACTAAAACATTGTTGATTATTTCAGATATGCATTGTTGATCACCTGAGTCACTCAGGCGACCTAGCGCTATCTTTGTCGTTCGTCGTACGACTAGTACTTTTGTCGTTCGTCGGTCGTAAACTATTGAATATTTTTAGCTTCCACTTTAGATCCACTGAGCCAGTTTGAACCAAATTTTACATATAGCATTTATGGGTGAAGGGGGGTTAAAATTGTTAAATTCGAGGCCCCTGTCCCTCTGAGGTCTGAGGGGTGGGGCTTTAACCATCAAAATTAATGCAATCTTTTAAAAATCTTCTTCTTTACTTGCATGATTGTAATAAGCATTGATCTCAACTAAAACTTTGAAATTCATGGCCCTAGGGTCATGGGGTTTGGCGCTTGGGTGGGGCTATAATAATTGTATTGTGAAAATGCATTTATTTTTTAAATAAAATTCTTCTCCTCTGCTCCTGGGTATTAAGCCCATAAACTAAGTACATTGTTATGATGAGGAAGAATACATCTTTTAAAATTGTGAATTTCAAGGCGACTTGGTTGGGGTTTCTAGTGTTAGGGTGGGGCTCTAATGATTAAAAATTGAAAATGCATTAGTTCTTTGAAAATATTTGCTCCTGAATATTAAGCAGATTAACTCTTACATAGGTACAGAATTATGATGAGGAAGAGTGCCTCATCTAAAATTGTGAATGTCATGGCCCCTACATGTAGGTCAGAGGTCTGGTATTAAGGCAGGGCTGTAATGATTATATTGCTAGGGTGCTGTAACTTCCACCTAATATTTTGTTGTACTTAGAATTTGTTCAATTATGTCACTGTATGTTATGCTACAATTTTTTAATGTTTTGTTTTAGAATTCAGAAAGTTTTATTAGATAAAACAATCCCGGAATATTAAAACAATTTTAATATCCTTGTAATCATAATTACACATGAATATATATATTGCAAAAGCCACACTGCAGTTACTCAGGTCACCGATAGTCCCATGGGTCTCTTGTTTGATTGGTCGGTTTTTAGTACATGTAAACCCAATCAAAATCCAGGAAAATAGCACGATATGCCAAGGGTTCATGAGGAATGATGCGGATCAGAAACTCGTGGTTAGCGAAGATAACTTCATTGTTAATTTCTTATTTCTTAGATTACCGAATGTATTGTCGACAAGCTTGTATTCATCAAATCCCGCGCCCATACAGACAAGCAAACACCCGGAAGTAAGGCCGCTAGAAGATATCCCCGGAGTGTCCGGGAAATCAGCATTACCTTATGTCGGCAGTATCTTCCTTTCAAAATCCCTAGGTATGTATCCAAAACATTTCTTTTAACTGCATCCTGATTTTGTGAACAAAGTTGGCGTTTAAACTGTTACAGTAACTATAATTGGGGGGGGGGGGGGGGGGGGGGGGTCGCGTGTCACAAAATTTGCGAATATGTGGAAAATATGAAGCATTTTTAATTTGCATCAGTAATTTTTGGCGATATTAAATGTGTCTTAAAGAAAATAATACAGGATATAATTTCTGCGTATTTAATATTTTACGATTTGAAAGAGGTCGCGAAAATAGCGAAAATTATAGATCTTTGCCAACTTTACCGGATATACGGGATTTTATTCTAATATGTTTCACGGTGCGACCGTTGGGGCGAGCACAGCATGTGATCAAACAATGAATTATAATAGATTAATAAAATAAAATTAACAACGTGAAATTTGAATGCCAAAAAATAAAACATACCTATTTTTCAGTAAATTTTCATTATTCATAGTTTATAAGATTTGTTATAATTTATTTATTTATATGTAGAACAATAGTTTAATCTCAGATACAATGTTGTTAAATAATAAAGATTTTAATATATAAATATTCATTGCACTGCATCTCCTCTTTTAAAGTGATTGTGATTATGATTGATTGATTGATTTCCCCCTTTTTTTTTTGCAGTAGACATTTTTTCTTAAACTTACATATAAAACTTGACTCATCATAGAGCTCCCCCCATGCTAAATTTTTTTTCATTTTTGTCAATTTATACATAGAAAATCGACTTACCATGGATTTGCCCCTCCACTTAAAAAAAAAATAATTAATGTTTAATTTTATTTTTAATTCACGCTTAAAAATATTTGCTTATCATGTTAAAAGAACATGGTGTTTCCCCCCCCGCATGTAATAAATGGAAGTGAAAATAAAGAAACCATTGAACTGCTAAAGAGCTGAAGGATTAGAATTTTCATGATTTATTTTTCTTTTTGCTTGCAAAGATTTTTTGGATGAGGCTGCCATCCACCCACCCACCCCCTTTAAAAAAGGCGCTGCTACGTATAACGTTACGTTTCAGGAAATTACCGTAATTATAGTGAATAAAATATTTGTGAGCATTCATCCAAATTAGTGCAATTTACAACTGTTTCCTGTATCTGAAGAAATGTCCTTATTCGTCAGCTGTTCTTTATCTTAGCCTTTGCAAGATTTTAAGAGGATTTTGGTCATTTCAGCAGATTTACAATAACTTCAATTAGAGTAATTTCCCCTTATCAGTGCTTATTGTGACGTCAAAGCTGACGTTGGTTAAGTATCGTCTTACTCTTTAAAACTCCCCTGAGAAATAAAAGTATGCGAAGTATACTGTTTTATTTACTTAAAAAGCATGATGTTCTTAAAATTACACATCTTATAAGCTTTTCAAAGGTTTTACTTTGATTCTCGGGAGAACGTGATGTTGGAACGTGAGGTTGGAAACCATTGGTACTATGAATTGTGGGTCAAAATTTACTGAGTCCGAAAAAATATATCGGATCAATGTGTAAACGTTTGTGACGTCACACGATTATTTTTAATTGAAAGTGTACTGAGGTGAACTTTAGAGGTAACATTGACTGTATGTCGCTTACATCGTTATTGTTTTTACTGTCTAAATTTGTCTTGCTCATTCTCGTGAGAGTGTGAAGTGATAAAAATTGCCATGATTACAGGGAACTACTGGGACGATTAAAACGATGCATTACTGGTCCGATTTACTGACGCCAAAAAAATCCGTTGAATGAATGTGCAACTAGTCCGAATTTTCTATTCACACACGCCTTGCCGGTAGAGCTCGCTTCGCGCCGGCGCTGCGCGCCGGCGAGCTGCGCTCGCTATAAAGTGTTTCATTTGTAATAATGAAATGTTACGATGAAAAAAAGCGCAGCAACACACAATTTAAACTTGTCAATTTTTGAAAGCCATTTGTCGCTTTGAAATATTTTTTTGGAACAAAACTAGTAGTGTAATCCGATCAAGAGCGCTGATATTCATATACCTTCAACTTACCTGTTTAATTACATTCATTTTACTTATTACTGGGGATTACTTACAATGTAACTTACTTTATATAGACCGTGTTTGTTAGAGACATGAAATTAATGTGTATTCGATTAAGACGTCTTGTTTCTTCTGTAATATTGTAGATTGTAAGTTAGATGATTTCCAGGTAAAGACATTCTGTTCTAGTCTCCAGAAGAAATATGGCGATATAGTCAGGACCCGAATCAAAAACAATTGGACAGTGTTTATTTTTGACCCGGATCTTGCTAAAGAGGTTTTGGAAATACAATTGAAATACCCCTACCGTCCACCAGTTGACATCCTCAGAGTTTACAACGACAAACATAAGCTCAGTCAAAGCCTTGCAACATTGTTAGTCTCTCTCTCTCTCTCTCTCTCTCTCTCTCTCTCTCTCTCTCTCTCTCTCTTTCCTAAAAGTAGAAAAAAAATTGATAAGCAATTTCTTCTCTGTCAAAACAAAGTTAAACATGCTGAGCATTGGATTGAAAAAAAAATTCTGGCTTGTCTCCTATATGTACTTTTAAAGGTAATGATCCTAAGAACACATGCAATTCTTTTGATATGTTTGATTTAATATTTTTAAAATAGAATTCAGTCATATAGATATTAGTGCTCGTTATTTATTTAGATCATATGATTTTTGTCGTTGGTATTAATGAGAATACAGTCGTAAGATTGAGTTTCTGAAGAAAAAAAAGTAATTTACTTGTTTAATATCTTTCATAACTCTTATTTAAAGAAATGGCGAGGCATGGGCTAGATTACGTAAACCCGCACAGCAGCTGATGCTAAGACCATTGGCCGTGTCTGCCTATGTAGACACTCTGTCAAAAGTAGCTGAGGACTTCGTACAGAAATACAAAGATGGCGGAACCATTGAGGATCTCCGACCAGTTCTTGTCGACTACGCAACTGAAAGTAATAATGATATGTATTAAAGTAGTCAGAAAAACCTTAAGGAATACGTAACGTTACTTGAAATATTTCTGAAATACACAATAGAATGGCGTAATTATTTTTGGTAAAAGTTAATTTCAATTGATTATCTTATTAAGGAAAAAATATAAATTATAAACCCCGTTTTCTCAAAACAAAAAAAAATCGAGTTTCAGCGTAATTTCATAATTTCAAAACAACTTGCATTCGAATGGCATTTGTTTGATCTTTGTGCATTTGGCCTTAAATCATTTAATATTGCATTACTTGTGTTTCATCATATGATAGTAAAAACCCGATTTGGACATAGTCATAATTTTAAGTGTTTAGACTTTACTCTCTTTTCCGTTAAAAAAAAGTTTAAACTTTGATTATTCTAAATTTCACGATAATTTTTTTTATATAATTGATATTTAAATAATTGGGGTCATGAAGCAATACTGTTATGTTTTTTTTCTATTCAAGTGATACAAGTTCTTTTAAAAGGTCCAATACCATGATAAGTATTTCAAAGTCACAAAAAGGGATTTAACAAAATCTATTTTATATATTATGTTATTTTCATCACAATCTACTTAAAGTTATCAGTTTTAATATAATTCATTTTTATTATTAATATGTTTCAGTGTATTTAAATTACTAAAAGGTCCCCGGTATAAATGAAAGTGCATACACATTTGTTCTATCTATTAAAAAAACACACCAGGCAAATTCAAACAATGGCTATTTCATTTTATCCTCCAATGAAAGGAGATTCATATAGTAATTTCAAAACAATGTGGGCAAGGTTTCATTTCAATTTCAAATTTTTGAGAATTTTACAAAAAAGTGTCTACCTTAATAATGTTTTGATTTCATTTTCAGAATATACAAATGAATTTTTATTAAACAGTTACAAATAATTGCACACCGATTCATGCAAACATTTCGACGTTTGGTACATAAAATTTTAAAAATAAAATTGTGGTTTTTTTTTTGTCTCAGTGACATTTATATTAATTTCTGTGTCAGGTGTAGGGATGCTTTGTTTCAATCGACGGTTTGGGTGCATGGATAAGACGAGCATCATTGACGTCAAATTTATCGAAGACATATTTGACGCAGTTGATGTGGACGGTAAAAGTCTTGGATTTAAGCCATATCTCTACGTTTCAACTCCATTGTACAGAAAATTCAAAAGGGCAATAGACCATGTTTATAGGTTCGATATTACTCGTTTGATTCATTGTTTTAAAAAAATATAACATTTATCTAAATATCCTTTTCATACATGTATCAAGCAAAGCAAAGTTATTCTTCCTTTTAAGCTCGCTCGCTGAAATCTTATTTTCATCATTTCTAAAACCAATTTTTATCGGAAATCTGTAACTTTAACAGCAACCTCATACATGTACGGTGTAAATTAAGTTTGTCAAATTTATTATTATGATTTTCAGACAAGGATTGGGCTACACTCGATGGTCGGATTTTTACATAAGAATTTTTTTTAAACTTAATCTCAAAACCTAAAATGTTTTGATAAAAGTCCGTAAAACTTAGTTCAAATTTTAACTAAGTTTAATTTCATAAGGGTATAACAATATATTTGATATTTTTCTGTAAAATTATCATGCTCTATTACGGTGAAAGTTTGTAGACATTGCCATATGGGTAAAGAGATATCTTGCTACATTCGTTAAGCTAATTTTCATCATGCAGTATATATTTACATCTACCAAGTACGATTCCCTCTACTTCTTACAGAAACTTATAGTCAATTCATAGCTCTATAGAAACAGCTAGACTGAAATCTAAAAGTCCCGTTTATCGATTGGTCGAAAATTACAGTGGCTGAAACTGACAGGAGTGAAATCGACACGTCCTGTTTATCGATTGGTCGTAATCTACAGCGACCTAAGAAAAATCACGGACTGCACGAAATAATCATGATGATGTTAAACTCAAAGTCTCACGGGAGACGATTTGGCTGTTGCGTTTTGCTAACGTACTTATCTACATTAACAGTAATTTAGTGAATTTTACTTTAGTTACTTTTTATAATCAATATTTTTAATTAGTTAAAAGAAAGATGTAAATATAAATAATAAAATGCTTTCTATAATGATTCATGCGGGCTACATGTATGAAGGTAGCGATTATTGCAGAAAAAAAATTACATAAGCCTTATGTATTTTTTCTGCAATGTCGCCACATTCATATCCCGAATAAATCACCATAGAAAGCATCTTTTTGTTTAATTATACAGTGTATGTGTGTGCGTGTTTAACTGTGATTTCCGACTCCACAAAAGTAAACAGAGAAACATAATACATCATTGATGTTCTCTTTCAGTGTATTCCAGGTAGAAATCAAGAATGCATTGTCAACTTTGGAAAAAGTGAAAGCAGAAGGAAAGCTGGAAGAGTATCTTGAAAAGCCGAATCTACTGTACTCGTTGTTGAGTCATCCCAAAATGACCCCAGCCGATGTGGACAGAACCCTTCTTGACCTGTTCATTGCAGGGATAGAGTCAGTGAGTTATCTGTTACAACAATTACATGTACATGATGCACAAAAATTACACATTAAAACAGATTAAATCTACATCTGTAGGCATAGTTTTGAAAAACAAACACGAAAAACAAATAGCAACAAAAAAAACAACAACTAAAAAACAACATATAACAAACAACAAACATCAAAACAGAAGGAGACTGCATTGATATTTTTGTGGTTTTTTTATTGCTCTGTTTGTTGGTGGGTTTTTTTCTCTGTCTTTTTTCGTTTTGTTATGTAAGTAATGAAAAAATATTTTTATATGCCGATATCATCTTTTATATTCTTAATGTATGAGTCTATAATTGCTCACTATCATTCTTATCATATCGTGTTTTTCTTGATTATAGAAATAGTCTGACGTTAATTTTTTTCTAGACTTCAAACACGTTAAGTCTTTTGTGGTTCGAACTGGCGAAGAATCAAGATAAGCAAGAAAAACTTTACAAGGAAATTTCGTCGGTTTGTGGCAATGGTGACGTCACAAAAGAAGCTCTGGCCAACATGTCGTATCTAAAGGCATGTGTGAGAGAAACAATGAGGTAAGAAATTTTATAAAAAGTTGTGCGATTATACAGTCAATAAAAACAGAACTTGTACAACATAGTCTAAAGTATAGCATAGAATTGAAGTTTCATACGTACCATAGCATTCTACTCTCCACATCACAGCATTGAAATATCATACATGTACTATAGCATAAAATCTCATGGCACATCATTAGATTTTAATTCATCAGAGCATAACATAACTTAGAATACAGCATAATTTCAACTTTATTTTGATGGGGATTTTTTAATGAGCAAATGTTTTTACATTGCAGATTAGTGTTAAATTTGTTTATTAAATATTTTACTTCTATATACATGTATTTGTAACTTTTTTTGTTGAGAAGACGGTTTGTTCAAATCTTATAGCCAAGCATACCAATAGCATTATGATACCTCTCATTTCGATTTCTTGTAGCATAGCATACAAATCTTATAGTATTGCATAAAATTCTCAAAGCATATCTGATTTATTGAATCGCATACATAGCACAGCATAAAATTGTAAAAGATACATGTATGTCGATTGAATGAAATGGCTGAGGGTACTATAAGCTTAATTAATATGTGAATTATATTTTCCTCTCAATTGTTATTTGAATATCAAATTCGGAATTAAAATTACATGTTTCATGCTTAATATACCTGTAATTTATGATGGTGTATTTGCTATAATTCAATAAGCATATTCTATGCAGGTCGTCTTCTTGAAGTAAAGGTAATGATTGGTCATTGCCAACTAATGCAATCTTTACTATGTAAAACATTTTGATATATCATCTTTGTGGACTAAACTGTTGGCAAATTTTCTGACATTTTTTTTATTGTTGAAGGATTTATTCCCCAACGTCCCCTGGGTCTTACCGCCGCTTTGACAAAGACGTGGTTCTGGGTGGATACCATATTCCAGCAGGGGTAAGTCTACCCCTTTCTTCACTCCATATCTCTAAGCAATATATTTTAACATATTTCTCGCTTATCATTTCTATAATGATGACTGTCTTTTCTGGTTTTCGACTTGTCAAATGTAAAATTGATTAATTGTCCATAAAATCAAGATGAAATAACATTGAAATAGTATACTTTTCTTTTTTTATTTACTATCATACAATTTGGGATAAAAATGGTAATCAATGTTTAGATTCTAATAAGGACTATATTTTTGGCGGGATATCGGCGTAGGAAAATATCACATGTTTATCACATGTTTCGCAATTCTGAATTGCTGTAGATTATATAGTCTGTATTAACATGATTTATTTAAAACAATGACATTGATGTTGGATTTTTTAACTTATGTGAAGTAATGATATCATAATGATACTTGGGTTTCAGATTCGTTTTTAAAATAAGATTTCCCTATCAAATTTCTAGAAGCTTTTAAAAGTCACGCTGCCCATTCTATACATTGATTTGTGTGAAAAAATCACTAGAATCAGTTTTCTTCTTTTATTAAATTGTCAATATGTTAGATATTTAATTTACATCTTTATATAAAGTCTTCATTATACCTAAAAATCAGAATTTTTTTTTTATATTTGAAATATAAAAAAAGAACAATCAAAATATCTTCAAAATTCAAGAAAATTAGAGGAAATGCGGGCTAAGCAATATCAATTCTAGTTAAAATATTTATTCCAATTTAGTAATATAAGCTGTTAGACAATCTGATATCCTATCATTTCTCTGAAGAATAGAAACTTCATTTCTTAAACAGATGTCTACATAACTGCAGCTAACTACATTTCTTTTTATGATCCTTTAAGTTGAAGAAAAAGGTAGTCACCTTGACTTGACCTTCATGTGAAAACAAGATGGTTAAATTTAATAAAACTGATAGAATCATTTGGTTATGTGATCTGTTTGACTGTGTCAAAATTTCATGAATTTCTTATTATCAGACGTATGTTTGATAACGAAAAGACTCCGTCCTTAATAATCAATAAGTTTCATAATCAGAAGTATGCGCTGTTAATTTAATCATCTAGAAAAGATCAAGTTTTAGGTCAATATTCAGTTATCTTGAACAAAGAATTCATTTTGTTTTTAGCTCACCTGAACCAAAGGCTCAAGTGAGCTTTTCTGATCACAATTTGTCCGTTGTCTGTCGTTGTCGTAGTCGTCGTCGTTGTTGTCGTCGTCGTTGTAAACTTTTCACATTTTCATCTTCTTCTCAAGAACCACTGGGCAGATTTCAACCAAATTTGGCACAAAGCACCACTAGGTGAAGGGGATTCAAGTTTGTTCTAATGAAGGGCCACGCCCTCTTTAAAGGGGAGATAATTGAGAATTATTGAAAATTTGTTGGTATTTTTCAAAAATCTTCTTCTCAAAAACTAATCGGCCTGAAAAGCTTAAACTTGTGTGGAGGCATCCTCAGGTAGTGTAGATTCAAGTTTGTTCAAATCATGGTCCCCGGGGGTAGGGAGGGGCCACAAGAGGGGGATCAAGTTTAACATAGGAATATATAGAGATAATCTTTAAAAATCTTCTTCTAAAAAACTAATAGACCAGAAAAGCTAAAATTAAAATGGTAGCATCCTCAGATAGTGTAGATTCAAGTTTGTTCAAATCATGGTCCCCGGGGGTAGGGTGGGGCCACAATTGGGGGATCAAGTTTTACATAGGAATATATAGAGAAAATCTTTAAAAATCATCTTTTAAAAAAATTTATTAGGCCAGGAAAGCTCAAATTAAAATGGAAGCATCCTCAGATAGTGTAGATTCAAGTTTGTTCAAATCATAGTCCCTGGGGGTAGGGTGGGGCCACAATTAGGGGATCAAGTTTAACATAGGAATATATAGAGAAAATCTTTAAAAATCTTTTTTTCAAAAACTATTAGGCCAGGAAAGCTAAAATTAAAATGGTAGCATCCTCAGATAGTGTAGATTCAAGTTTGTTCAAATCATGGTCCCCGGGGGTAGGGTGGGGCCACAATTAGGGGATCAAGTTTTACATAGGAATATATAGAGAAAATCTTTAAAGATCATCTTTTAAAAAAATTTATTAGGCCAGGAAAGCTCAAATTAAAATGGAAGCATCCTCAGATAGTGTAGATTCAAGTTTGTTCAAATCATAGTCCCTGGGGGTAGGGTGGGGCCACAATTAGGGGATCAAGTTTTACATAGGAATATATAGAGAAAATCTTTAAAAATCTTCTTTTCAAAAACTATTAGGCCAGGAAAGCTCAAATTAAAATGGAAGCATCCTCAGATAGTGTAGATTCAAGTTTGTTCAAATCATAGTCCCTGGGGGTAGGGTGGGGCCACAATTAGGGGATCAAGTTTTACATAGGAATATATAGAGATAATCTTTAAAAATCTTTTTTTCAAAAACTATTAGGCCAGGAAAGCTCAAATTAAAATGGAAGCATCCTCAGATAGTGTAGATTCAAGTTTGTTCAAATCATAGTCTTTATGGGGTAGGGTGGGGCCACAATTGGGGGATCAAGTTTTACATAGGAATATATAGAGAAAATCTTTAAAAATCATCTTTTTCAAAAACTATTAGGCCAGAAAGCTCAAATTAAAATGGAAGCATCCTCAGATAGTGTAGATTCAAGTTTGTTCAAATCATAGTCTCTATGGGTAGGGTGGGGCCACAATTGGGGGATCAAGTTTTACATAGGAATATATAGAGAAAATCTTTAAAAATCATCTTTTCAAAAACTATTAGGCCAGGAAAGCTAAAATTAAATGGAAGCATCCTCAGATAGTGTAGATTCAAGTTTGTTCAAATCATAGTCCTCTAGGGTAGGGTGGGGCCACAGTTAGGGGGATCAAGTTTTACATAGGAATATATAGAGAAAATCTTTAAAAATCTTCTTTTTAAAAACTATTAGGTCAGGAAAGCTCAAATTTGAGTGGAAGCATCCTCAGATAGTGTAGATTCAAGTTTGTTCAAATCATAGTCTCTGTGGGTAGGGTGGGGCCTACAATTAGGGGGATCAAGTTTTACATAGGAAATATATAAAAAATCTTTAAAAATCTTCTTTTCAAAAACTATTAGGCCAGGAAAGCTCAAATTTGAGTGGAAGCATCCTCAGATATTGTAGATTCAAGTTTGTTCAAATCATAGTCCCTGTGGGTAGGGTGGGGCCACAATTGGGGGATCAAGTTTTACATAGGAATATATAGAGAAAATCTTTAAAAATCTTCTTTTCAAAAACTATTAGGCCAGAAAAGCTCAAATTAAAATGGAAGCATCCTCAGATAGTGTAGATTCAAGTTTGTTCAAATCATGGTCCCTCGGGGTAGGGTGGGGCCACAATTGGGGGATAAATTTTATACAGGAATATATAGAGAAAATCTTTAAAAAAATTCTTTTAATAACTATTTGGCCAAGAAAGTTCAAATTGGTGTGTAACCATCCTCAGGTAATGTAGATTTAAGTTTGTTCAAATCATGGTCCCTCTGGGTAGGGCGGGACCACAATGGGGGATGAATTTTTATAAATAGAGAAAATCTTTAAAAATCTTCTTCTCAAAACTATTAGGCCAGAAAAGCCCAAATTTGAGTGGAAGCATCCCCAGATCATATAGATTCAAGTTTGTTTAAATAATAGTCCAGGGGTAGGGTGAGGCCACAATGGGGGATGAATTTTTACATAGGAATATATTGAGAAAATCTTTCAAAATCTTCTTTTTAAAGACTATTTGGCCAAAAAAGCTTAAAGTTGTGTACAGGCATCCTTGGGTAGTGTAAATTCAAGTTTTCAAAATCACAGTCCCTAGTGGTAGGGCGGGGCCATGATGGCGGTTTGAATTTTTACATAGGAATATATAGAGAAAATCTTAAAAAACATTCTGGGAAAGTTTTCAGTACAAAACTCAGTACTATGTGTGAAAGCACAGGTTATGCAGATTTAAGTTTGATGAAACCATGATTCCCTAGAGAAAAGTGGGGCCACGAAATGGGGGGTAGGGGTATATAGGATAGAGAAAAATCTTCTTACAGGTACAACAACAAAAGGGGCTTGGTATTTACCCAAAAAAAAGAGGTGGATAAAAATTTGCAGATTTTCAATTTTTTTAGCAAGATCTACTGTACTTAGTTGTCAAGATATGTTGATACTGTAATGCTAATTTGATCAGAATTAAGGCAATTGTTGCTCAGGTGAGCGATGTGGCCCCTGGGCCTCTTGTTAAATCCTACTTTGTCTTGTTTCGTTTTACCTTTATTAAATGTCTTTTATCTGAATTTAGTTTGTCTAATCATGTATTTTCAAATGTACAAAAAATGAAATAAAATTGAGATACTTCCATGTATGCACCCCCTTACACGGTAACGCTTGTGTTAAATACCAAAATCATACAACATAAATTAGTATAATCATATTTAAACCAATATTTCAGACCGAGTTGGTCCTCTGTTTTCAACAAATGTGTGAAGATCCTCGGTTATTTAAGAGTCCTGAGAAGTTTCTGCCTGAGAGATTCATGCGTGACGACACCACATTGACGGAAGAATACAAAAACACCAACCCGTTTGCTATACTTCCGTTTGGCTTCGGTCCAAGAAGCTGTATTGGGCAGCGCTTTGCAGAAACGGAGATGCATGTCCTCACTGCAAAGGTAACATAAAAGACTGATTGGCAGAAAGGATTAATTATTTTATAATCTTTCTGCAAAATGATACAAATTGAATGAGAAATAAAACATATTTAATAAACAAAGCATGAAGTTGAATGAGCCCATCAATTAATAGTAATATATGCATTTGTTAGATAAGTTATAGTGTTCATGCGCGAATTTAGGGAAGGCCCCCTTTTGATCCTTCTCCCCGTGAAAATAAAAAAAAACACTTACCCCACCCAAGCCCTGACAAGCAGATTTCCTTTTCTACCCCTCCCCCCACCCCCGGAAAAATTTCTGAATCCGTTCATGACTTATAATGTCATTTTGCATTAATGGCTTAAATAACTTCCTCTAAGGATTACCAATGTAATAAATATGTTTGTTGCTGCTTATCTCGATATTGTTATTTATATTCATTCAAGATAGATTTCAGACTCTGGTCGGGTTTTTTATTACAGTTTTTTCGTCGGTTCAAAGCCTCGCTTTTGCCGGATACAAACAAGACAATGGAATACAAATACCGGACATTTGCTGTTCCTAAAAACGCCGTACCATTGACAATTACTCCGAGAGTGTAGAAAGGTTGTACCTCTGACTTGAAAGTGTGTCTTTTATTCAAGTACGCATATGATTAGGTAAATGACTATTAAATATTCTGTTGATTAAAAAGTATATCTGAAAAGAAAACATTTTTAGAAAAGATATATGTTGATATATTTAATAATTTTTTTTGTACGAATTGACCAGATTTTCTTTCATTCTTTTTGATTTTTTGTTTTTGTTTCGTTTTGTTTTGTTTCGTGTGTGTTTTTTTTTATAAAAGATTGTAATGTAGCTTTGACCTGAATGAATTTAAGGTTATTTAAAGTGTACATATTTTACAATTTTTTTCTAGTACATTCATGTAGTATTATATGATACATCAGTATGTTTACATATAAATGCAATGTTACTGAATACTTACTACATTTTTAAACTTTAAATAAAATGAAGTTTATCACAATTGTTGGACAGTGTTTTTGTTTTTACCGAATGATTATTTGTGAGTAAACACTAATGAACATGATTTACTGCCTTGGGGAACTGCATGGAGACAACTAAAGATGATACCAATTATCTGTAAAAAAAATAACAATTATGCCAACATGTATAGCAATTTGAATGAAAATTGTATACAAAAAATCTTAACAATGGATCTAAATCAGCGCTTAAATGTTAAACGAATGCGTATATTCCTACGCCGACAATTAGGTCTTGCGTCGAATTGCGTAGATTTTTATCTGGTCATGCATGTATGAAATACAATCAATTTTGTAAAAAAAAAAATGCAAGGAAACATATAACCTGTACTTTAAGAGGATTTAAATATAATACCACATTGCCAGTCGTAGGTTACTAGAAGTTGAATTTGCACTCTCAAGGTAAGCACTTGTTATTTGATTATTTCAAAATCAAATTTATGAACGATCTACCTAGAGTTAAGTGATCATTCTCTGCTTCAGAAGACCGGACAATTTTTTTATTTACATTTTGAAAGCTTTATGGTTCACCATGTCTGTCGTTTGACTAAATAAATGCCTCTTTGTGGTGGCTCTGATTGAATGCATTGTATTTTTTGGCCATCGACGTTTTTGAGATGTTGCTTCACAGTAGAAGCGACTAAGTTCTGGTAAGGGGGGGGGGGGGGCGTGGAAAAGTGTTTGGTTTTTAGCTCACCTGGCTGAAAGAGCTTAATTGAGATTTTCTGAAGACATTACCTAAATTCTGTTTATCAAAACAATATGATCTTTTATAAGACCAGTGCGGGAAAATTAACCCACATTCTAATGCTTATTTTTAGTTTATAATAATTTAATGTATGTTAATGTTAATATTATTTTATTGAAGTGATTTATTTGATTAGAATACGAGAAGAGGGTTAATGTTGAAACACATAGATTCTTTAAAATACCAATGGAGAAATTATTGTTCGGCCATTTTTTCAATAACACTGCATGTACTTATACAGAGCATTTTTTTCCCGATCTTAAATGTTTACCCAAAGTTGCTGAATACCGAATGTTTTGGAAGGAAAAATGAGTGACAAGGGACCTTCATCTTGTAATCAATTAAATGATGCACTGGTATTTGACCTGTACTAAATACGGTAGATTAGATTCACGAGTGTTAACAAATCATCATACTATCAACAAATTAGAAATTCAGTTCCAGAATTTGTGATATAAAAATATTTTTTCAAAGTGCGTTAAGAGTGTCTTTACTAGAAAAATGTTGATGTATTTTCATTACGCACTTTGAAAAAAAAATTTCAAAGTGGGTTAACTTGGTCCAAAATTTAACGCACTTTGAAAATGTTTTTTCAAAGTGCGTTGCAACAGCTCACACATAACGTTTCGAACTATCTTTTAAACACACGTTGACAGCTTCATCAAAATTTTTGATTAATAGTGTTATAAATAAGGACTTTATTTTGATATATTTGACTTTTAAAAAAGATTTAAACATTGATACAGTTACATTGATAATGCTTTAAATAAGTTTTTTTTTCTTTACATGCGTAAGAAATTCGTTTTGAATTACACTTTTTTCTACTAAAAGTATTGAATTCGTTCCTTGCTTAGTTCAAAACATTGTAGTTAACAATTTCTGTGTAGTGATGACTAAGTCACACAACAGAGAGAGCTTGCTGAAACGTTTTATTAAAAGAATTTTATGTTTCATTATAGCCTATAGGAAATGTTCATAATTGATTGAATTGAAATGTATTTCTTTATTTTTTTTTTTTTTTTTTGGTCGTTGGTTTTTTGTTTGGGGGAAATGGGGGGGGGGGGGGGTCATCGATATTAAAAGAGTGATTTCACAATGCTTTGGACAGCCTTGGAATTCTCTTGCAACAATTATGGTTCGAGTATAAATAGAACTTGTTTTATAAATTGCTGGTCTTCCCCACGCTTTATCATTGAAAGAAAATGGGTGAATTTCTTTAACCATAGAAAATAATTTATAAAGGAAATTAATGCAATAATATTATTATTTATCGTACAAGCATCGAATACATTAGATTTTATAATTACGACATTTTCTTACTTCGTGCAAAAAAAAATCATAGGTTCCGATAAATATATATGTTTATAATGTAATATCAAGATTTGTGGCATTGAAACATTTGTAGCAAAATTGGCCTTAGGCTAGGAATTAATTGATGAAATTTTTAATTCTAACTTTTTACCACAATTTGCTTCAAAAAGCAGGGTTTTTTTTTTCGAAGTATTTAAGTTCAAAGGGTACTTATTGACATTCAAATACCCAAATTCAAATAATGCTTTTGTGTTAAATGTGTGTAATTTAGCGTTTAATGATGGCGTATATTACTTTATTTTACGATGGCTATATTCATTTGCTGTTTGTTCTTGATAATGATGAATTCACCAGTACTAACTCATGAATATATGAAACAACACAAAAGCGTATATATATATATATATATATATATATATATATATATATATATATATATATATATATATATATATATATATATATATATATTGAATAGGCTTCATATAAATTTTAAGTTAAGGTCAGGCGGCACGTTCTTCAATTTTATATTTTATATAACCTTTTCCACGAATTTGTTGATGGTTTACTACTATTTTGACAAGCTTTCTTTCAAAAAATTAGGGTACCTTACCAGGCATTTCTGCCAAATACTAGAGTATGCAATTTCCTACATCATCTTCTTGAAAATACACTAGAATGGCTGATATAAAAATAAATACATATTCAGCACAGCAAAATTCACTATTGGAACTCTATCTCGAACTCACTACCTCTAGAACCTATCCGCTATTGGCAGTGAGCGGCCACGGTTCTAACCACTCGGCCATCTAGACACATAACCACATCAAATTAAATTTTAATCATTTTTAAAATAATTAAAAAATTAATAATTTTTATTGGAACTCTTTTTACGAGGTTATACTAAAAAGATTATCGAGGAACGTGCCATCTGACCTTAATATAGAGTAGGTTTAATATGTAACCTACTAAAACAATATTTTTCTACTGATACTGAAGTCAGTGTTTTGCATTATTTTTATAGTACTTTAAAAAATGAAGAACTTTTCACAAGTCTGAAACACAGTTGGAACTTTCATTTTTTATATTTTTTTGTACATTGTATTTTTATTTCAACAATACTGTAGAATGATACATTTAATTGTGACTTATGTAGCTATATCTACCTGCGTATGACACCATTCACACATCAAGGGGACGAAGCCGATAAATTCATTGAAAATATGCCGTTCACAAACATTTTTCGTTGGAGAAAAAAATAAAATCAACACATTTCTTATACAAATATACCTTTGCATTACGTGTACATCGTACATGAATAATTTCTACATTATTCATCACATAATCTACTAAAATATGAAAAAAAATCTAATTATTGAATACAAATAATCTAATGAAAATGATCGATTGTTTGTCTAAATATGACATTTCAACATGTATAAGGCGAGTGCAAGTATAAACAAGCATTCTGAGATATTGCATGAGCAATACACGTTCCCTTCCGGTTTGTATTATTCTATGAAACCTTTGAAGCATACAAGTATTTCTGAACTATTATATACTAGATATTATCTTTTAATCAGAGAAAAAAGAACAAACTTAAGGAAATTTTAACTATATAATTGATATAGAAATTAAATACAAAGTGAGCAAAATAAATAAATACTCTATGTTTTATCTGCTGTAATTTCGCCAACCCCATCAAGTATTCGCTCGTAGAAATTTGTGAAAAAATGCACTGTTATGCACACTATCATTTCTTACCGTCTTCTGTACCACAAATCAAATTAAACAGTTAAACAGCCCGACCCGATTACGAACCCGATTGAAATAGTGCCACAAAAATACTATTTTACAAAACTTATTTGTTGTAGAAATGATAAAAGGAATGGTACAAGTAACGCACGGTATGAATTATTGACTACATACTGGCCTCGTTTATCCAATACAAACCAAACCCGATACCGAACCCAAAAGTTAAAACATTTGATTATAAAAAAAATGTTCTCGAAAATATGTCAACCAGACGCTACCAGAGTGAAAACTTGATCTGTAGTTTGACATTTTGAAGTTGTACAGGAAGTTTCATATTATTCCTCAAATGCATAAGAAAGTGTTGAAATCTGAAGTGGGAAAGACAGACGGACGGAAGGACAGACAGACGGACGGACTGACGGGACGCAGAGGAAAGCTATAGTCTCCTCTGGTGAAATCTGTAGGTGACTAATAATGTGTATACAGCATGGTAAGAAAGTTTCTATATGAGAATTGATGCTACACTGTACCTATCAAAACATTCTATTTTCCTTATTTCATATGAATTTAATCAAATATACATGATAAATAGTAAAATTTAACTTTATGGCCAACAAAGAAATTCTCAGAAACAGTTTTAGCATTTTTTTATAGTGACGCCCAAAAATATGGCTACCTTTGCATTGGCTAGGCGTAGATTTTTGGCTTAACTAAGGTGGCACGGGACAGTTTTTCTGATACAATTCTAGTAGCCAAGGGACGCATTTCTTTGGAAACTCTGTAACTATAATTTCCTCAGTTCCCATTCAGCACAAATACCTTTAAATCAATCTTTATAAGGCCAATCACCAATTTCTGAAGAAAATTACTAGTCAAAACCTGTAAAATTCTTTACATACTGGTTTTTATGAGATTTTGACCCTTTCATATTTTTCATGATTTTTCAGCTTTTTATACCTCCCCCAGCTAATTCCCTGCAGATGGTTGACCTTCCGTATTGCGTGCATGTTGCACTATCACATGTCAGAAACTTACCGGTGTATAGTTTACACCTACTTTTCGTGTTATTTTACCTCCCGTCTGTAACTTGCAATTTCACTGTGTAAAGTCAACACAACAGTCATAACCGCAGGTTTCGCATTTTACTTATGATTCTCATGTACCTAACATATGGGGCCTACATATTACATATCAATTTCAACAAGAGACACCCCTCTAACTAATGTTAATCATTAAAAATCATTTCATGAATTTTAGCAACACTCATAAGCCTTCAAGTACAGCAACTCTCAATTTTACAAAAATATTGGTACTTTATCCGAAACTGTCCCTTGCTACATAAGAGCAGGCCCAAAGTTACGCCTTTTAATGAAACTTTATGTCAGTTTTTAGGTTACATGTACGCCGGGCGTACGCCTTTTAGCGAAACGAACCCCTGGCCTTTAAAGAAGGTCAATATATGAGTCTCAACTGGCCTGTAATACATGCCGTTTATGTTGACAAACCTATAACCGACTAAAACTGGTTTTAGACAATAAGATTTAAATGTGCATGAGAACATTTTCAAAGCTTTTCGAATTGCCCTATTTTTTTCCATAATACACATTTCAGGGTTTCTTAAAAGGGTAAGAAAGAAATTAGATGGTTTTAAATACATGATAAAAAGATCAAATTTATAGTGGAAAGTTCAACTGATCCATTTTGCTGATAAACGACAAGACTATAGGAGAAAACAAACACTAAATTATTGTTTATGAGTATGTTTATTCGGTACAAAGATACAGTAAATGTTTAAATTTCAGGAAGAATATTTGAATTTTTTAACTAATTTAAAATAATCAAAATCAAATCATCTGCATGGTTTTAAACTGTGTTGCTTTGAGGTAAAAACGCCTTCTGTGAATTGGTTTATATATATATATATATATATATATATATATATATATATAAACGCATTACGCATTCATATATGATACTCGTGAATGTAACACACTGCAGACAATTCCTTATTTATTTATTAATTGCAGATTGTTCTTCGGGGTATGTGGGTATCGATTGTACGGAGCAATGTCGCCATCCGAACTACGGAACAGATTGTCAGGGACTGTGCAATTGTAGTAAAGAGTTCTGTGATATTGCCACTTGTTGCTTTTCACCTAAAGGTATACTTTTTGCTCTTTTGTTTTTTGTAATGTTCGTTTGTTGTCCTTTTTTTTTAATCTTTGAAGGAGGAAGGGAAGGGTCATTTACATGTATCTCCTAATTCTCTTCTACTTCAGATTTTTAAACGCATAGCTGATTTATAATGACTGATTCTAATTTGATAAATATTGTGTATTTTCGTTCATATTATAGCAGATATACGAAAAGGTTTGATGTAAACATTCGATTTACAATGTTACAGTAAAATATTTTGAATGCAGTGCATTTTCAAATAATTTTAGCTAAAATGACTGATAAAATGGGATTTCTGATGGGAACAATGAAAAACAAAATGAACGTGTAAAACAATCGAAAAGTCATACCCCTCAATCTTACAGGAAAAAAACTATTCTAATTATATGCAGTCCATCTCTTAACTATTGGAATAACATTGTAGTTACATATTAATTAAATCATTATAAGAATAGATCGTTTACTAGTAGTATTAAAATATGCTATCTAGATCTAGAGTATAGCATAATTGATTATTATATCCAACATATGTTTTTTTTTTAAATAAAATAAAAATATTTATAAGACTATGTGTTACTTTACATTTTTGTAACTAAATGCAGATAGAATTTGAGTCAGTGCAATTTGGCGTTTGCGTATGACCAAAATGCAATGCCGTAGTTTCTTTTTCAAGTAAGTGTATGTGCAAGACGTACGAAGGTTGATCCAAAAGTAATATCCCAGATGCGATAAAATCGTAAAAAATCCACTTAAACTGAGAAAAAATCGTGCTTTGAAATATCTACCTAATTCAATTTAGACTTGAAAATTTTAATGCATTATTATAAATATTTGTGAAGATAATATATTTTGTAGAGCGTGAGGTAAGGATAGTCGCCGCACGCTAGTAGAATTATGTAATTTAGTACTCTATAGATATAAAAAACTTTTTATTTTATAATTTTTTTTATAAAGAATCTAATTAATCTGTTTGTAATCGATGGAGTAGTATATTGGATATTTTTTTTTTAATTTTGAAGCATGTAATTTATTCATATATACAAACTTTAAAAAAAATGTAAATTCATGGTGGGGCGATGTCACGTATAATCATGCTATAAAAATCAATATCTTGTAAAGTGTTCAACGAAATTTAATAAAAATTTTAATTCGAATTAGAATTTTGATAAGAAAAATTTTGATGTATCATTTTATACAATACAGCAACAATGTGAAACGCGCGCGGTGAAAAGTGTGACATCACTTTTGGATCAACCTTTATATATTGCACGACCTATATTGCACGACCTATATGTAAAAATGAAGGCGTAAAATGTCGTCGACAATAAAGTGCTTCATGTGGAGATCACAGTTTCCTCTTAGGTTTGGTACCTTTATTTAACCATATTGCGTTTTACAGATTCATAGCCTAAATATCCTTCACTTATTTCCTCAAATATTATGCATTACGGTTTTTGATTTTGGGTTTTTTTTTTTGGTTTTTTTACAGTAAACGTGTATACACAATGTCACTAAGCACTGGACTCTATTCAATTCATGTCTTTTGAATTTTAAACAACATGCGTCGAATGTCACAGTACGTGTTATGATTAAGACATTTAAACTTGTAATCAAAATTGGAGACAGTCGCTCATGACGATAAGAGAATGAAACGGTAACCCTCAGAACAGTAACCAAATTTTCATGCTTTTATATAAATATGGTGACGCATGAGGGCAACATCTAAATTACAAATGTTACGCCTCGGCTCAAAAATTTAAAGACAGATAAAAAAAGTAAAATGGCTGTATAAGCTAACTTACTATATTTCTCGGAATAATGTTTACAGTGCAACAAGCTCTATTGCAACTTAAGGTCTCTGGCCGCCGACTCAATCACAAAACTTCAACTTTCTGTTTTAATTGTAAACGGATGAACTCACTCATCGGGGAGATCACACGGCGTAATGCCCAGTATGTGTATTCACTCGGAATCGAAATCTTCCTTTCAGTTGAAGTTTTTATTAGTAATAAACTGTATACAAAAACGAACAAAAGATTTTTCCCCACGCAGTTTACTCGATGACTGCTTCAACAAACGAACTTTATCTTAAATTTATGATTCTTTTACGTTTTGCATGTACTTGTACGTATATTTATGTACAACGAGCGATCTAATACACAGTGAAGTCAACAATAAAATTGATATTGCAGTGGTTAATCAAACTACATGTACTAACTAGATATTGGATACTCAAACGTCTTCTAACGTTTACAAATTAGTTTTGCTGATGTTGTTAGGTAAACCAATTTGAAAATTCTTCGATGTGTCATGTTGTAAATTTTGAATTTTGTATTTACTGCCGCCCAGTAAATTCAAAATTTGTATTTACTGCCACCTGATAAATTCAAAATTTACATGGCAGATGCTTTAGATATTATTATAAATGTAGTATTCTGAGCAGTCGTCCATGTCTCATAGAAATTTTTTCTTATTTCTTAATGTCCTGAAAGGTATTCAAACGAATTTTAACTAGAGCATTACTTTTCTTGAGCGAAAGTGATATCTTGTCATTAATATTAAATATTGTCAACTTAATTTTTAATTTCTACCTCAATCTGACAAAACAAAGGGACTTTTGGAATATTAAGTTCACCCAAACTTATCACGATAACATTACTCTGAATATAAAGTACTTACTATGGTTTCATCAATATTCGTTGAATACTAATTTTTGTGGATTTCGTTGTTAAGTAGATCCACAAAATTAAATGTTCATCAAAGTGCAATTTCTATTAACATTGTGTATTGATAGGGTCATTGGCCATGAATTCACCTATCCTTGAAACTGTGTTTTTCACTTCATCCACGAAAATCGATACCCTTGAATTTTAATGAAACCACAGTATATCATTTTTTGATTATTAAGTATTGCTTTTATTTGTTTGTCTTATACATACATGTATAATCAATATTGCATGATTTATTTACTTCTTATTTCTTAGATTACCGAATGTATTATCGACAAGCTTGTATTCATCAAATCCCGCGCCCGCACAGACAACCAAACACCCGGATGTAAGGCCACTGGAAGATATCCCCGGAGTGTCCGGGAAATCAGCATTACCTTATGTCGGAAGTATCTTCCTTTCAAAATCCCTAGGTATTTGTCTATTCCGTTTCTCTTCTTTACATTAGTAATATCTTCCTGACAAAATCACTATACTCTGTTCCAAGTTTCTAATACCGGTCACTTTTTGTTTGATATTTCGATAATCAAATAAGAAGACCTTTGTGTCAAAATTAAATTAATTCAGTTTAACAATTCAGTTTAACAAAGCTATATATTTTTTTTTAATTTGAAACGTCCTAACTACATGTCCTGCTTCAGGTTTCAATACACGTTCAAAAATATCAAGGTTATGAAAAGTACCCGGATGATAATGTTAAAAATAATTGTACGAGAATGTCTGGGAACTTCGGAATGAATACTAGTAAATTCTTGTAATGTATGAATTTTCGCTCCTTTACATTTTTTCGGGTATTTTAGGGAACGTGTAAAAGAATTCTCGGAATAATTGCCATGTAATTTATACATTCCTATTCCAACACTTGCAAAACAGTTTCGCCCAGATATAGATGTGTTTTATTTTAGACATTGGAATTTGCCCAGTTTTAAATTCGCCCGCTGACATCAAGGGCGAAAGGTGCGAAAATAAAACGGAAGCAAATATTTCTTTGTATACAGTATCAATTTCAATCGTATTTCATTGACAAGTATTATTTATATGTATATTACTTTTATTAAAAAATTCACGAAAAAGTGTTGGAAACAGTAACTTGAGACAAACTATAAGTATTTCTCTCATCGTAATTTATTTAGTCTGGTAGTACAAAATCCCTAGGTATGTTTCCATTTCATTTTTTTTTCACCTGCATGCTGATTTCGGGTACCAAATTGGCGCTAAAATGCACTAGTATTAAATTGCGTGGTCGCAATCAGAGCTGATTTTCATTTTTTATGAATTAATATTTTCACAGAATATATCTTTAAATCAGGTTAATAGATGCAAGTCCCTGCGCAACGGTTTAAATAAAAAGGTTTTTTTTTTTTTTTTTTTTTTTGTACGGATGTAGCTTTACGGTTCGTCAACCCACATTGCCCGTACTGCTACGGTTCTGCAGTTAATATTGACTTCAAGTTATCTTCTACTGATTGTAGAGACTATTTTACTGTATAGTGAGCTACCTTAAATCGTAACTTTGCTTCTTAAAAACTCTGGTTTTTCATTTCCCTGTATTGTTTTTTTGCGTAAAGTTTTTATCTGTATACATACATGTACATGTTAAAAAAATACAATACCCGATCGAGAGAGATTGCATAACCTACCCCATACAGAGCTGTTACAGCATCCGCCTGTAATACATGTATATAATTATCTGGAAGTCTGACTAACACGCCTTGGTTATTTCATAATGTTGTAGATATCGGGGCTGATTTCCAACTACAGACATTCTGTTCTCGTCTCCAAAAGAAATATGGCGATATAGTCAGGACCAGAATCAAAGACAAATGGGCAGTGTTCATTTTTCACCCGGATCTTGCCAAAGAGGTTTTGGAAATACAAGTGAAATACCCTTATCGTCCTCCATTAGATATCGTCAAAGTTTACAACGACGAACAGAAGCTCAGCCAAAACCTGGCAACATTGCAAGTCACTGTTTAACTTGAAATTTAAAAGACTTTTTTTTTACGGAGGGGGGGGGGGGGGGCTTCTCTCGTATATGTACAGTCACTTATAATCATTTTGAGAAATCATAAACTTTCAAAGGGCAACTACACAAATTTTTAAAATTATTTCAAAGGGCAACTACTCCAAATAGTTTAAGAACTTATGGTACGCTGTTTTTGTACCAGGTATATAAAAATATTAGGAAATGTCGAGATGAATAGTCGAAGCGTCGGCCATATTGCCGAATATTAATGTTCACCAGACGGACATAGAGATATATCGTGCAGTCACGTGTCACGTTTAAACCAATGAAAGTGTGATATTTCAGTCGAAGGAAAAAACAAGTCATAATTATAATTATATAAGATTTTATAGTAGATGTTTGGTGATCTTTTTTCATTTGGTTCATACAATTCATAGATATTTTTATATGAGAGAATACGGACAATATCAAATGTTTCCAACAAGTGTAAAATAAAAATAGTTGCTTCATAATTTCCAAAGCTCTTATTTGCAGAAATGGTAAGGCTTGGGCTAGATTACGGAAACCCACACAGCAGCTGATCCAAAGACCATTGGCCGTGTCTGCCTATGTAGATATTCTGTCAAAGGTAGCCGAGGACTTCGTACAGAAATACCAAGATGGCGGAACCATTGAGGATCTCCGACCAGTTCTTGTCGACTACGCAACTGAAAGTAATAATAATATGTATTAAAGAAGTCAGAAAAACCTTAGAGAATACGTAACGTTATTTGAAATATTTCTGAAATACACAAAAGAATGGCGACAAAAAGTTAATTCCAATTCATTATCTTTATAAGGAAAAAATATAAATCATAAACCCCATTTACTCAAAACAATAAAATTCGAGTTTCAGCGTAATTTCATAATTTCGAAACTTGCATTCGAATGACATTTGTTCGATCTTTCAAAAATTGTGCAATTTGGCCTTAAATCATTTAAAATTGCATTACTTGTGTTTCATCATATAATAGTAAAAACCCGGTTTGGACATAGTCATAATATTAAGTGTTTAGACTTTATTCTCTTTTCTGTCAAAAAAATGTTTAAACTTTGATTAATCTAAATTTCACGATAATTTTTTTAATATAATTTGATAATTAAATAAATGGGGTCATGAAGCAATACTGTTATGTTTTTTTTTCTATTCAAATGATACAAGTTCTTTTTAAAGGTCTATTAGCATGATAAGTATTGCAAAGTCACACAAAAAAAGATTTAACAAGAGCTATTTTATATATTATGTTATTTTCATCACAATCTACTTAAAGTTATCAGTTTTAATATCATTTCTTTTTATTAATATGTTTCAGTGTATTTAAATTACTAAAAGGTCTCCGGTATAAATGAAAGTGCATACACATTTGTTCTATCTATTAAAAAAAACACCAGGCAAATTCAAACAATGGCTATTTCATTTTATCCTCTAATGAAAGGAGATTCATATAGTAATTTCAAAGCAATGTGGGCAAGGTTTCGTTTCAATTTTAAATTTTTGAGAATTTAAAAAAAGTGTCTAGTACCTTAATAATGTTTTGATTTCATTTTCAGAATATACAAATGAATTTTTATTAAACAGTTACAAATAAACATGCAAACCTTTCGAAGTTTGGTGCAGAAATTTTAAATATATAATGTGTGATTTTTTTGTCTCAATGACATTTATATTTTCGTGTCAGGTGTAGGAATGCTTTGTTTTAATCGACGGTTTGGGTGCATGGATAAGACGGGCATCATTGACATCAAATTTATTGAAGACATATTTGACGCAATTGATGTGGACAGTAAAAGTCTTGGATTTAAGCCATATCTCTACGTGTCAACTCCAATGTACAGAAAATTCAAAAGGGCATTAGACCATGTTTATAGGTTCGATATTACTGGTTTGATTCATTGTTTAAAAAAAAATAACATTTATCTAAATATCCTTTTCATACATGTATCAAGCAAAACATTTAGTTATTCTTCCTTTTAAGCTCGCTCGCTGAAACCTCATACATGTATGGTGTAAATTAAAGTTTGTCAAATTTATTATTATGATCTTCAGACAAGGATTGGGCTACACTCGATGGTCGGATTTTTACCTAAGAATTTTTTTAAAACTTAATCTCAAAACCTAAAATGTTTTGATAAAAGTCCGTAAAACTTAGTTCAAATTTTAATTAAGTTTAATTTCATAAGGGTATAACAATATATTTGATATTTTTCTGTAAAATTATCACGCTCTATTACGGTGAAAGTTTGTAGACATTGCCATATGGGTAAAGAGATATCTTGCTACATTCGTTAAGCTAATTTTCATCATGCAGTATATATTTACATCTACCAAGTACGATTCCCTCTACTTCTTACAGAAACTTATAGTCAATTCATAGCTCTATAGAAACAGCTAGACTGAAATCTAAAAGTCCCGTTTATCGATTGGTCGAAAATTACAGTGGCTGAAACTGACAGGAGTGAAATCGACACGTCCTGTTTATCGATTGGTCGTAATCTACAGCGACCTAAGAAAAATCACGGACTGCACGAAATAATCATGATGATGTTAGATTCAAAGTCTCACGGGAGACGATTTGGCCTTTTTTTTTTTAGCTAACGTACTTATCTACATTAACAGTAATTTAGTGAATTTTACTTTAGTTACTTTTTATAATCAATTTTTTTAATTAGTTAAAAGAAAGATGAAAATATGAATAATAAAATGCTTTCTTTGATGATTCATTGTGGTTTTGAAGGTAGCGATTAGTGCAGTGAAAAATTTACATAAGCCTTAAGTATTTTTCTTGCAATGTCGCCTCCTTCATATCCCGAATGAATTACTATAGAAAGCATTTTATTGTTTAATTATACAGTGTATGTGTGTGCGTGTTTAACTGTGATTTCCGACTCCACAAAAGTAACCACAGAAATATAATACATCATTGATGTTCTCTTTCAGTGTATTCCAGGTAGAAATCAAGAATGCGTTGTCAACTTTAGAAAAAGTGAAAGCAGAAGGAAGGCTAGAAGAGTATCTTGAACAGCCGAATCTACTGTACTCGGTGTTGAGTCATCCCAAAATGACCCCAGCCGATGTGGACAGAACCCTTCTTGACCTGTTCATCGCAGGGGTGGAGTCAGTGAGTAATTTGTTACAACACTTACATGTATATGATGTAACATGAAGCACAGAATTACATATTAAAAACAAATAAAAAAAAAACCGAAAAAAAACATATAAAAACAACAAAAAACTACAAAACCAAAAAATAACAAACAACAAAACAGAAGGAACTGCATTGATTTTTTTTTTAGGTTTTTTTATTTCTCTGTTTCTTGGGGTTTTTTTCTCTTTTGTTTTGTTATGTATCTAATTCATATTTCTACTTATATGCCAATATCATCTTTAATATTTTTAATGTATGAGTCTATGTTTCCTCTATACCATTCTTATCATATCGTGTTTTGCTTGAATATAGAAGTGGTCTGACTTTTTTTTTAAGACTTCAAACACGTTAAGTCTTTTGTGGTTTGAACTGGCAAAGAATCAAGATAAGCAGGATAAACTGTACAAGGAAATCTCGTCGGTTTGTGGCAATGGTGACTGTCACAAAAGAAGCTCTGGCCAACATGTCGTATCTAAAGGCATGTGTGAGAGAAACAATGAGGTAAGAAATTTTAAAAAATGCTCTAAGTTGTGTGATTATACAGTCAGTAAAAGCAGAACTTGTACAACATAGTCTATAGTAGAGCATAGAATTGAAGTTTTATACCATATCATTCTACTCTTCACTGATATATCATATATGTACTATAGCATAAAATCTCATGGCACATCATTAGATTTTTATTCATCAGAGTATAACATAACTTAGAATACAACATAATTTCAACTTGATTTTGATGGGGATTTTTTAATGAGCAAATGTTTTTATTGCAGATTAAATTAATTTTTTTTAAATATTTTACTTCTAAATACATGTTCATGTATTTGGAATGGAACTTTTTTTGTTGAGAAGACGGTTTAATTCAAATCTCATAGCAAAGCATACCCTATAGCATACCTTTCATTTCGATTTCTTGTAGCATAGCATGCAAATCTTATAGTATTGCATAAAAATCTCAAAGCATATCTGATTTATTGAATCGCATACAATAGCATAGCATAAAATTGTAAAAGATATGAATGAAATGGCTGAGTGTACTATCAACTTAAATAATACGTAAATCATATTTTCCTCTCAATTGTTATTTCTATACTGTTGGAAATATCAAATTCCGAATTAAAATTACATGCTTCATGTTTAATATACATGTATTGTAATGATGGTGTGTTTGCAACAATTCAATAAGCATATTCTATGCTGGTCGTCTTCTTGAAGTACAGGTAATGATTGGTCATTGCCATCTAATGCAATCTTTAATATGTAAAACATTTTGATTATATCGTCTTTGTAGACTAAGCGGTTGGCAAATTTCTGACATTTTTTTATTGTTGAAGGATTTATTCCCAACGTCCCCTGGGTCTTACCGCCGCTTTGACAAAGACGTGGTTGTGGGTGGATACCATATTCCAGCAGGGGTAAGTTTACCCTTATCTTCACTCCATATCTCTAAGCAATATATTTTAACATATCTCTCGCTAATCATTTCTATAATGATGACTGTTTTTAAGGAAGGTGTCTTTTCTGGTTTTCGACTTGTCAAATGTAAAATTGATTAATTGTTCATAAAATCAAGATGAAAGAACATTGAAATAGTATATTTTTCTTTTGTTTTTACTATCATACAATTTGGCGTAAAAATGGTAATCAATGTTTAGATTCTAACAAGGACTATATTTTTGGCGGAATATTGGCGTAGGAAAAATATCACATGTTTCGCAATTCTGAATTGCTGTAGATTATTAAGTCTTTTTGACATATTAAAGACAATAACATTAATGTTGGATTGTTTAACTTATGTGAACTAATGATATGATACTTGGGTTTCAAAATTCGCTTTTAAAGTAAGATTTCCTATCAAATTACAGTTTTAGAAGCTTTTAAAAGTGCCCATTCTATACATTGATTTGTGTGAAAAAATCACTAGAATCAGTTTTCTTCTTTTATTAAATTGTCAATATGTTAGTTTTTTCTGTCAATTTACATCTTTATATAAAGTCTTCATTATTCGTAAAAATCAGAATTTTTTTAATATTTGAAATATAGAGAAAAATTAGAGGAAATGCGGGCTAAGCAATATCAGTTTTAGTTAAAAAATGTATTCCAATTTTGTAATGATATCTCATCATTTCTCTGAAGAATAGAAACTTCATATCTTAAACAGATGTCTACATAACTGCAGCTAACTACATTTATTATTATGATCCTTTAAGTTGAAGAAAAAGGTAGTGGCCTTGACTTGACCTTTATGTGAAAACAAGATGGTTAAATTTGATAAAACTGATAGAATCATTTGGTTATGTGATCTGTTTGACTGTGTCAAAATGTCATCAATTTCTTATTATCAGAAGTATGTTTGATAACGAAAAGACTCCGTCCTTAATAATCAATAAGTTTCATAATCAGAAGTATGCGCTTTTAATTTAATTATCTAGAAAAGATCAAGTTTTAGGTCAATATTCAGTTATCTTGAACAAAGAATTCATTTTGTTTTTAAATCCTACTTTGTCTTGTTTCGTTTTACCTTTATTAACTGTCTTTTATCTTAATTTAGTTTGTCTATACATGTATTTTCAAATGTACAACAAATGAAATAAAATTGAGATATTTCCATGAGTGCACCCCCCCCCCCCTCTAAAAAAACAAAAACAAACATGAACATATTAACATGGTAACGCTTGACAATGTGTTAAATACCAAAATCATACAACATAAATTATTATAATCATATTTAAACCAATATTTCAGACCGAGTTGGTCCTCTGTTTTCAACAAATGTGTGAAGATCC
Organism: Magallana hongkongensis; assembly: GCA_015776775.1. Classification (NCBI taxonomy): domain Eukaryota; kingdom Metazoa; phylum Mollusca; class Bivalvia; order Ostreida; family Ostreidae; genus Magallana; species Magallana hongkongensis. The sequence continues at coordinate 14,880,711 of CM027471.1, forward strand.
TCGGTTTTTTAAGAGTCCTGAGAAGTTTCTGCCCGAGAGGTTCATGCGTGACGACACCACATTGGCGGAAGAATACAAAAACACCAACCCCTTTGCTATACTTCCGTTTGGCTTCGGTCCAAGGAGCTGTATCGGGCAACGCTTTGCAGAAACGGAGATGCATGTCTCACTGCAAAGGTAACAAAGGACTGATTGGAAGAAAGGATAAATAATACAAATTGAATGAGAATAAGACATATTTTATAAACAATGCATGAAGTTGAATGAGCCCATCAATTAATAGTAATATATGCATTTGTTAGATAACTTATAGTGTTCATGAGCGAATTTAGGGAAGGCCCCCTTTTGACCCTTCTCCCGTAAAAATTAAAAAAAAAAACACGTACCCCGCCCAAGCCCTGACAAACAGATGTCCTTTCAACCGCTCCCCCCACCCCCGGAAAAATTTCTGAATCCGTTCTTGACTTATAATGTTATTTTGCATTAATGGCTGAAATAACTTCCTCTAAGGAATACCAGTGTAATAAATATGTTTGTTGCTGCTTATCTCGATATTGTTATTTATCTTCATTCAAGATAAATTTCAGACTCTGGTCGGGTTTTTTATTACAGTTTTTTCAGTCGGCTCAAAGCCTCGCTTTTGCCGGGTACAAACCAGACAATGGAATACAAATACCGGACATTTGCTGTTCCTAAAAACGCCGTACCATTGGCAATTACTCCAAGAGTGTAGAAAGGTTGTACATTTGACATGAAACTGTGTATTTTATTCAAGTACGCATATGATTAGGTTAATGAATTTTAAATATTATGTTGATATCTGAAGAGAAAACATTTTTAGAAAAGATATATGTTGATATATATAATAATTTGTCATTTTATGTACGAATTGACCTGATTTTCTTTCATTCTTTTTGATTTTTTGTTTTGTTTTGTTTCGTTTTTTTTTTTTTGGGGGGGGGGGGGGGTTCATAAAAGATTGTAATGTAGCTTTGACCTGAATGAATTTAAGGTTATTTAAAGCGTACAACTTTTTCTATTACATTCATGTAGTATTATATGATACAGTATGTTTGAATATAAATGCAATGTTACTGTATACTTACTACATTTTTATATTTTAAATTAAATGAAGTTTATCACAAATGTTGGACAGTGTTTTTGTTTTGACCGAATGATTATTTGTGAGTAAACACTAATGAACATGATTTACTGTCTTCTGGAACTGCATGGAGACAACTGAGGATGATACCAATTATCTGTAAAAAAAAAAAAAAAATAAGAACAATTATGCCAGCATCTATAGCAATTTGAATTAAAATTGTATACACAAAATCTAAACAATATATCTAAAACAGTGTTTAAAAGTTAAACAAGTGCGTATATTCTTACGCCGACAATTAGGTCTTGCGTTGAATTGCGTAGATTTTTATCTTGTCATGCATGCATGAATTACTGTAACACTCAATTTTCTTTAAAACAAATGCAGGGAAACATACCTGTAATTCAAGTGGATGTAAATATTATTTTAATACCAAATTGCCAGTCGTAGGTTACTAGAAGTTGAATATGCACTCTCAAGGTAAGCACTTGTTATTTAATTATTTCAAAATCAAATTTATAAACGATCTACTTAGAGTTAAGTGATCATTCTCTGCTTCAGAAGACCGCACAAATTTGTTATTTACAGATTTGAAAGCTTTATCGTTCACCATGTCTGTCTTTTGACTATATAAATGCCTGTTTGTGGCGGCTCTGATTGAATGCATTGTATTTTTTGGAACTCGAAGTTTTGCGATGTTGCTTCACAGTAAAAGCGACTGAGTTCTGGTAATGGGGGGGGGGGGGGGCGTGCAAGAGTGTTTGGTTTTTAGCTCTTAAAAATCTTTAAAAACCTTCTGCTCGTAAATTAATCGGGCAGAAAACCTATTACTCGCGTGGAAGCATCCTCGGTTAGGGTATATTAAAGTTTGATAAAAATCCAGATCGTTGATTAATATTTGATAAAATCATGGTCCCCAGGGGAAGAATTGGGCCACAGTATGGGGTCGAATGTTTGCATAGGAATATATCGAGAAAATCGTTTTAAATTTTTTTCAGAAACCAATCGGCCAGAAAAGTCGTAACTTCTCTGGCGTCATCCCCTGATGGGTTGATTCAAGGTTGTTCAAATCATGGTTCCCAGGGGTAGGGTTGGGGCGCAATGGGTGGGGGATGGGTTTTTTTTAACATAGAATTGAAATACAATGTATGAAAGAAAATCTTTACAAAACATTTTCTAAGCACAATGTGCCTAGAAAAGCTGTAACTTATATCATATCAATATTTGTCAAAATCATATCTTTAGGAGTTGGGTTGGTTCACATGGGGGAAGGGGTCTTAATTTTACAAAGGAAAACATGTCAATTATTCACAAAAACTCAAATGTTATTATTTATGATTTTACTTATATTCAAGCATATTTACATTTTGTTCATTCCTTAAAGTTATTTAGACTCTGGCCACTAGGCAATTCTTTGGCCTCACAAGGGGTTCAAAGTTTGACGTAGGTTTATAATCCATTTACAGAGTTGTTTAAGATCTTCTCGAAAACTGCAATGCGTTATATGACTTTAAAATCGTTCTGTTACAAGGTGGCTCAGTAAAGAATATGCATGTGGCACGTTGACATCTTGTTTTTAGTGGGTTTTTTCGGGGGGTGGGGGGGGGGGCAAATCCCTTTCGTTTACCTCAGCCAGACCTAGCTATAGGTGGAATCTAAAACTTTCAATAAACAAATCCAAATAGAATATGCACAAATATGTTTTTATTGCCAGTTATTTAACAAAAATTACAGCATGATATTGGCTGTATTTGTTTGCGTTCAATTGCTGCAATGGAATGAACCGTACTTATAGGAACTTAGACACGATATGAGCTCAACATTTTGAGTTTTATTTTTCCATGTTTAATTTGTAGAATGGTTAATAGCTGGGCCAAAATTTGAAAGTCAATTTTTGAGTTATAAGCAAAATGCAGATTTTGAAATTCTTTTGTAAACAAAGCTCGAGCCTGGTTATTGTTTATATATGTCTTTCATTGGTATAAGTTTCATTCTAATGTTGGTTTCTTCTGTTGATAATATTATCTATAAACACATTGAATAAGTTTAACTTGTTTTCAACGATTCATTTTGTCATATAAATGATAATTCCATACTTTACATTATTTGTTTAAGACTTTTTACCCCTGTATCTCTCTTGAAACTTAAATTCTAACATTCACATTTTGGTCAATCATTCAACATGTGCTAGTAAACCATTTCATATATAAAAATTTAAAAGAAGAAATTGATCTAAAATCGTGTCCAAGTCCCTTTAAAAAATCTTAAACACCACTTTGCGAGACCCTGAACCTCTATACGTTCGTCTTCGTAAAGCTTGTAAAAATAGGTACTTAATAGTGTTTCTAGGGCTGGTAATCCGGGATCACCCGATTTCATTATCAGTTGGATTAAACTTTTATCGATGTCCGAACCGTCAATTTTGAAATAAAAATTGTCAAAATCTGAATTAAACTGAACGCTTTTTATTTAAATTTGGACATTATCGAAAATCGCCATATTTTACCGCATGGGTCATTGTCATTCTATATTTAGAGGTCGCGTCATCAAGCTAAATGTGAGGATCACGTGACCTGGTGTACACATTGGGGTCATTGTAACAACTTTTGATCGTTTTTAGAAATCAGTTCATATGCACACAGTCGTTACATACATGTATCTATAAATTTTATTTTTAAATTTTCATGTTAATTCTAATACATTTTGTGTTCAAGAAACGATATTTCGAAACCCTCATTTTTCGAAGTCGATCACAGTTTTGTCCTTATGAGACATCCGGCAAACTTCACTACCGTCCTTTCATCAATATTCGTTGAATACCAATTTTCGTGGATTTCGTTATTAAGTTGAACCACGAAATTGAGTGTTCATTGAAGGGCAATTTTTATTAATATTTTGTATTGATAGGGTCATTTGCCACGAATTTACGCGTCCTTGAAACTGGGATTTTCACTTTATCCACGAAAATTGATACCCTTACACGTTAATGAAACCACAGTATTTGCCCACACATAACGCTTCAAAACTATTTTTTAACTATACGCGTTGACAACGTCATTTAAAGTTTTGATTAATAGTGTTATAAATAAGGACATTTTGATGCATTTGACTTAAGATGAAAACATTGATACAGTTACATTCAATGTGATAATGTTCAAATGATTTTTTTTTCTTTTTCTTTACATGCGTAAGAATTTCGTTGAAGCATTGTAGTTAACAAATTTTGTTTAGTGATGACAAATTACACAACAGAGAGAACTTGCTGAAATGTTTCATTAAAAGAATTATATGTTTCACTATAGCCTATAGGAAACGTTGAAAATTATTGATTGAATAGAACTTTTTTCGGTTTGTTTGATTGTTGTTGATTTCTTTGGTTCATCGATATTAAGGGTGATTCCACAGTGCTTTGGACACCATTTGAATTCTCTTTATAATCATGCAACACTTACGGTCTGAGTATAAATAGAACTTGTTTTATAAATTGCTGGTTTTCCCCTTGCTTAATTATTGAAAGAGAATGAGTGAATTTCTTTAACCATAGAAAATAATTAGGGCCCCGCAAGGATTTGCGGGTGCCCTATAGTAATCACTCTGTCCGTCCGTCCTTCTGTCCGTCCGTCTGTCACTCTTCCGTCCACAAATTTTCTGTTTTTTTCTAATAACTTTTTTTATGGTAGCCCAATCAAGTTCAAATTTGGTATGGTAGTTCAGTAGACAGAAATACATATTTTGATGCTAAGTGTGATTCTCTATGTCTTTTGGTTTGGAGCTGGGGTGGTGGGGTAGATTCCTTAACTATGCATAAGAATGAATGGGCAAAGAGAGATAACTTCTGAGAATGTTACCATTGTATACTTGGAAGGCTGTGCAATATTTGTCCTTTGGGATTACATGTAATTAACCTTCCACAGGAAGAAAATCCTAAGCTTTATCTTTATCTGTCACATTGAGATTAATTACTGCACTGCCTGTGTCTGCAAAGGAACTTTGTTTTGAAGTTAAGGTCAATTTTGAATGATGTGTAGTATTGTGTACATTCTTTGAAATATGGATTTAAAATATAATACTCATACTTTATTTTGGTTAAAATACCGTACACAATGATTTATGATAATTTTATTGAATTCTAAAATCAAGATGTATATTAAGATATCCTTTTTCACTATTTTATTTTTTAATTATTTATTTTATTTTTTTCTGCCTTAATGCTGTTAATTTTAACAGGTAATCAGATAATAACCACATTCTGTCATTTCTGGAAAAAAAATCTTATTGTAAATTTTGAAGAAATGGATGAGAGAGCAGAACAATTAACCCCCTGGGATTTATTATCTTGCCTGCTGCAGAAAATTTAGAGGCTTATCTCTATCTGTCATATGAAGATTAATGAACACCTTTGTATGCAACTGATGTTTGCTTTGAAGTTGAGGTCAACCCTGGGTGATACAATGTATTTGCATTCACTGAAACACCTGTTCAAATCTTTTTTAAATACACATTTAATTTAGTTTTTTTTAATAAGACATGAGGTTATCCCTGTTTTATGCAGACATTCAGGAATTATCTTGAAATTTTAAAAATACAGTTGTTACTTATAATTTTCAATTTTTTTTTTTAAATGTAATCAAATTAAACTCTCATTCCATGAGCTGCACCCTTATATTTTTACCCCTCAGTTTAACACTTTAATTGTTGGATGAAAATCATATCCAACTACAAATCATGAGATCCTATATATTGCAGTTCTTTACATCTAATGCCGGGCATTTATTTTTCATCATTGTTAATATAAAGAGGATGGATTCAAAGTTTTTTTCACTTTTCTATATTAATTGTCATAGCGGGGCCCTTCCTGACTGGTCAGTTTTCTAGTTTATAAAGGAAAGTAATGCAGTAATGGGCTATATTACCATTTATCGTACGATATTAAGCAAGCATCGAACAACCATACATTTAATTTTATAATTACGACATTTTCTTACTTCGTGCAAAAAATAATCATAGGTTCGGATAAATATAATATGTTTTAATTTGATATTTAGATTTGTGGCATTGAAAGGTTTGGAGCAAAATTAGCCTTGGAAATCATTGATGAAAATTTTAATTCTAACTTTTTATCACAATTTGCTTAAAAATTATGGGGTTTTTTTTCAAAGTAATTAAGTTAAAGGGTGTATCTACCCTTATTAACATTCATATGCCCAACATTCAAATTATGCTTTTTGTGTTAAATGTGTGTAATTTAGCGTTTAATGGTGGCGTATATTACTTTATTTTACGATGGCTATATTCATTTTCTGTTTATTTTTGATAATGATAAATTAACCAGTTCTAACTCATGAATATATGAAAGAACACAAAAGCGCATCCACATTAATTTGTAAATGTTTATAAAGCAAACTTGTCCGATCCAAGGTACAAATATACAGTATGTGTCTGATGCATGGTAATATCACTATAAACTGTCCAAGTAAACATAAATGTATGTTTAATATATTGAATAAGGCTTCATATGAATTTTAAGCTAATATAGAGTAGTTTTATGTAACCTACGAAAACAATATTTTTCTATTGAAACTGAAGTCAGCGTTTTGAATTGTTTGTATAGTACCTTAAAAAACGTTTGGCAAGTCTGAAACACATTTGGAACTTTCATTGTTTTTTTGGTACATTGTATCTACATTTCAACAATACTGAAGAATGATATATTTGATTGCAATTTACCTAGCTATATGTACCTGCGTATGACACCATTTACACATCAAATATAAAATAAAAAGGGGGATGAAGCCGATGAATTCTTTGAAAATACACCCCTGCGAATGTGTTCAGAATGTTTTCTTTATCGTTGCTAAGTACGTAATAAATCCAGAGATGCTCGAATGAAAGTTCACGAGACTTCACCGATATTTGTTCAGTTCCTGTGAAATTTCGAGCGGAAGTACAAGTGTTCGGATAATATTCTCAAAATACGTAAGTACTGGTCGTTTTTCATATCATATCCTACTTTGATTCATGTTAAAACGGGAAAAGCTTTCAAGATGTATGTCTTATTTCACCATCTAGCAGTTATTTATTTTAAACGATAATATTCAGAACAGAGTTATCCTTCGTGTTCAACCACGTGTAGAGTAGTTGAAAATATAAACATTGGGTTGCTTAATAAAATCATAGCCATGTTTGATGCCTGTGGTGTGCAATACCATGTTTTAAAAAAAGTAATGGGTGTCTGTTTTGTATTAAAACATAGTATATCGAGCCATTTTCAAGGAACATTCTGCATAAAATGGTATAGTTTGTTTCACTATTGATGTTATTACTAGGTCAGGCGCGGATCGAAAATTAATCCTCAGGAGAGATCTTTTTTTAGGCATGTTAGTTGTTGCAACAGCAGACAAAAACTAATTTTTGTATAGTCACATTTATTTCTAGAACACATTCTATTCACCAGTTAATGAAGACAAAGTTTAAAATCAATAAATCTCTAGATTTTATATTTGACTACAAGAGCCTACTAGTAGATCTGCTGTGAAATAGACTTTATACACGAGGTACGATTTTTACTGCGAAACTGAAAGGGTCAAATAAAACCACGTGGTCTAAAATTTGAATGACAATAACATTCGCAGGGGTGAAATATGCCGTTCACAAACATTTTTCGTTGAAGTTGGAGAAAAAAACTAAAATTCAACACATTTTTTATACAAATATACCTTTGCATTACATGCACATCGTACATGTATAATTTCTACATTATTCACCACACAATCTACTAAAATATGAAAAAAATCTAGTTATTGTATACAAATAATCTAATAAAAAATTATCGATTGGTTGTCTAATTATGTCATATATAAGGCGAATGCAAGTATAAACAAGCATTCTGAGATATTGCATGAGCAATAAACGTTCCCTACCAGGTTGTATTATTTTATGAAACCTTCGAAGCATACAAGTATTTCAAAACTATTATAAACTAGATATTATCCTTTAATCACAGAAAAAAGAACAAACTTAATGAAATTTAAACTATATAGTTGATATAGAAATTAAAATATAAAGTGAGCAAAATAAATAATTACTCTTTATTTTATCTCCTGTAATTTTTCCCCACGCCCAATAAGTATTCGCTGGTAGAAATTTGTATCTAAAAAAATGCACCGTTATGCACACTATCATTTCTAACCGTCTTCTGAAACCCGAATCAAATTAAACAGTTAAACAACACAACCCGATAACGAACCCGATTGAAATAATACCAAAAAATTCTGCCGATTAAATTTACAACACAATGCTTGACACTATTTTACAGAACTTATTTGTTGTATAAATGATAAAAGGACAGACGGACGGACGGGAGGACAGACTGACGGACGCAGAGGAAAGCTTCAGTCTCCTCTGGTGAAACCGGTAGGTGACTAATAATGTGTATACACCATGGTACATGTAAGAAAGTTTCTATATGAGAATTGATGCTACCTATCAAAACATTCTATTTTCCTTATTTCATATGAATTTAATCAAATTTACATGATAAATTGTAAAATTTAACTTTATGGCTAGCAAAGAAATTCTCAGCAACAGATTTAGCATTTTTTATAGTTACGCCAATAAATACGGCTACCATTGCATTAGATAGGCGTAGATATTTTGGCTTAACTAAGGGCGGGCGCGAAGTTACGCGTTTTAGTGAAACTTTACATCAGGCTTTAGGTTACATGTACGCCGGGTGTACGCCTTTTAGTGAAACGAACCCCTGGCCTTTAAATAATGTCAATATATGAGTCTCAACTGGCCTGTAATACATGCCGTTTATGGTGACAAACCTATGACCGACTAAAACTGGGTTTAGACAATAAGATTTAAATGTGTATGAGAACATTTTCAAAGCTTTTCGAATTGCCCGATTTTTTTCTCCATAATACACATTTCAAGGTTTCTTAAAAGGGTAAGAAAGAAATTTGACGGTTTTGAATACATGATTAATAGATCAAATTTATAGTGGAAAGTTCAAATGATCCATTTTGCTGATAAGCAACAAAACTAAAGAAGAAAACAAGCACTAAGTTATTGTGTATAATTATGTTTATTCGGTAAAAAATACAGTAAATGTTCAAATTTCAAAGCTAGAATATTTGAAGTTTTTAACTAATTTAAAATAATCATGGTTTTAAACTGTGTTGCTTTGAGGTAAAAAGGCCTTCTGTGAATTGGGTATATATATATATATATATATATATATATATATATATATATATATATATATATATATATATATATATATCAGTTTACAGGCCATAAAAGACAACAATCCAATGCACTAGTATGTTAAAAATATCCTTACAACGTGACAATGGAGAATTTTTAGAACAAGATACACAATACCTTTTTAAAAGGAAAACCAGAGAAATCCACTTTGAATGAACTTTATGAACACACATTACTCACTACACGTGACCTTGAAAGAGTACCCAGGACATGTGCCGATAAAAAAATGTTTCGAAATGAATGTCGCTCCCCCCCCCCCCCCACGTCAACATTTTACCCCAATAATAATTTTTTAAATAGACACACAAAGACAGGTATAAATAAATAGGTACTTAAAGAAGAGAAAAGGATTATTTATTCAGATATGAATTTTAAAAGTCGTCTGACTCGGAATAATGTCACGGGTCAGATCCGAAATGTAGTGCTATTGCACTCATTGAAAGAAATGAATTTTTTGCACTTGGATTTTTTTCCGGTGGTAAAGGTAGGTGAAATTATCAAATTATGGTTATAGGAATGAAACACATTAAATTTTTTAAAACTATGGAATACATGTAATTGTATCAACAGGTTATTTTTGATTAAAAGTTTCTGAAATAATCTACCAAAACAAATTTTCATTAATACTCCTTTTAAACGTGACCCCCTTTTTAACCCAGGTGTAGCATTTAAAAATGTATTTTTTATTCGAGAGAAATTTATATAAATTTACAAGGTATAACAAGATGCGCTTCTAGCGATCTTACGCAAACATTAATTCCCCGCTATTAATTAGGAATCTACAGTTAATAAATCCTTATGTTTGTATTCTGGGAAGGAGGTTTGTAAACATTTCCAAAAATTTAAATGTACAATTATGCATTTTTGCATGAGTCCTTATATCATTGACAATCAAAATGTTTCTTATTTGTTAGAGAGATAAATCCAATGTGTGGTGTAATACCTACTAAGTATACATTTGTATGTACTGAAAAATCAACATTCACAAATAGTTCGCATAGATGGGCGCGCTTGAAAACTCATGAATTTAGTTATCTTGTTAAACATTGAAAATTCCTGTAACATTTAATTCGTCACTTTTTATTAGAAAGTTTTTTTTTTCAAAAAAATCTAAAAACACGCTAATTAGAAGTAAAATGAGTCGGACCTCTCTCTCTCTCTCTCTCTCTCTCTCTCTCTCTCTCTCTCTCTCTCTCTCTCTCTCTCTCTCTCTCTCTTGTAATTAGGTTTTTAAGAAGATGAGTGAATAAGGCGTGCAAACTGCCCATATGGGAATAGATAAGATACTATAAAATTGAAATATGAACAAATCTCATAGTTTCTTTCTAAATTATTAAAAACAATGTATATTTACCATAACATCGATTTATAACCTTTAAATATGTTAAATATTTAGAATAAGTTGATTAAAACTGGCGTATGCGTGTCAAAAGCTCCAAAATAATGTCATTTTTAGAACTTCAATATCTTTTCTATTATAGAGTGGGTCTGGACTCCTTATTTTTGTCGTAGTCTATATAAGGTTTAAAGGAATTCAAACCGATTTCAATCAACAAAAACGTGGAGAGATGACCCACTATAATTTAAAAATGTCATTTTGTATCCCTTGTATATATGTATATATTGTATATGAATTTACCAAGATATGTTTTGAAGGGATCTTAAACATTATCAATATTAAAAAGTTGAATCAATATATTAAACATAGAATGTTTTTTATATTCTTTCATGTATAATTTGCGTAATGTTCCGTATCAAGGACAAAACATTAAAAAAATATGAAATTCATCTTCAACACTAGTTCAACAATGTGGACAGAACCTATTTTCTCTATGTGTGTGTTTATGTCTACCAGTTTCAATAGCCAGGCGATTACACTACATTAAATGACATTAAAACCTCGGTTGTTAAATGGATTAACCAACCAATAAAAAGGGTATTTTACAAAATGTAAACAAATCCATACAGGATATCACATTACGATACAACGCTTTAATTTTTTATTGAAAGTTTAAGCCACAAATTTCGTCTATCAACAGAGTAAAACGCCTTTTTTTTTAAATCGATAAACGCACAATATAACCTCTTTTTTTTTAATAAACTGTTTATAACAATAGAATGCATGTAATGTGAAAACAACATCACGTGTACCATAGCTTGGTATAAAATAAAATTGTGCATCAGTTTTATCATCATTGTATTTTGCCCATTCCAATAACCTATTGTTTAAAATTGAAGAAAATAATTAACACACATTACGGACAATGCCCTTGTATTTACAATGATCTGTAGACTCACCTTTTTAAACACTGCATTGAACTATATTTGACGAGGACAACGTATTAGGAAAATTACCAGTATTTAAAATACAATTTAAAAAATTATGTAATATTGGTAAAATATAGTCTTTGAATTCAATAAAATATTCATTGAGAATTCTATCTTTGTCATGGGATTTTCCAAGCTTTAGATTTCCGATAGTCTCCTTAATTTCATTAATACTAATAGTTTTGTCTAGCTTAGTTTCGTTAATTTCTCCCTTAAGCCAATTGGCTCACCAGATACAGAGAATACATATATAATATAAGAAATAATATGTAGCAATACGCGTATCAAATGCATCAAAATATTATCTATTTTTCTACTACAAATTTCTTAGTGTTTCTGCTCTTTGTAGATATTTCCTAGATTAATTAATTCAGTAGTACCTGACTGAAATGGGTTTTAATACATACGACTGTAGATACGGCATGTTTGTTAAACATCTATACAAAACACATTTTTATTTAATGAAAAAAATGTATCACAATTTCGTTGAAAACAGTTTTTGCTATAAAATATCTTAGAGCAATCTTTTGTTGGAAATAATATATATTTAAGGTCAGACGACACGTTCCTCGAGCATCTTTTTATTTAAAATCATCTTTAATTTGATTGAAATTTTATTTATATAGTGATAAATGCCTAGATGGCCAAGTGGTTAGAGTGGTAGCCGCTCTGTGCGGAGAGCACAGTTTTCATACGTCGTGAGTTCAAGCCCCGGCCCCGGTGAAGCACCAATAAAGTTAATTTTCCTGTGCTGTATATTTTTTTTTATTTCTTTATCAGCAATTCAAGTGTATTTTCAAAAAGATTATATAGGAGATTGCGTACTTTAGTATTTTGCAGAAATGCCTGGTAAGGTATCCTGATTTTTTGCAAAAAAGCTTGTCAGAGTAGTAGTAAATCGATAACAAATTCCTGGAAAAAAGTTATATAAAATTGAGGAACGTGTCGTCTGACCTAAATAGTCAGTTGTATTTCATATATGGATATTTTTCTGCCCTTATAAACATATCTTGATAAATGCTTTTCATTGTACAATTCTCGGATTCTAATAATTTTCACATTGCATATTGCCTGGATTTTTAGATTTGATTTTAATCAATTCCCACATGCAACTACTCTGGCACACCGGAAGTACCAGTGAAACAGTGTTTGGACCTGAGTACAAATCATAACCACTAACAATACTTAGTACTTGAAAATAATCAATAAATTCGATGCAATGAATTCAGAAGCACTGTTTTTCAAGGAAACTTTTTTAAAATACCCTGAAAATAGCCAGATTTTAAATGGTACGAACAATTTAGATATTGTTTGTAGTCTTTTGTATTCCTACGTCCAAAGTTCAATATTGCTTGGGAAACAATTTATACAGAAATATTTACATTGCTGATACATTGCTGCATCGTAGAGTTCGAGGGCGTTGATTCTATTTTTAAATATTACACAACATGATTCTCATGGGTTTTTCCGTCTATAGCCCCGGATATTGGTGTGATTATTCAAACACAGATAACAAACAACTTGCCATGCGAAATTACATAACATTGATTTTGTAATAGGTAATAATGATTATCAATAAAATCAACTCTTGGCAGTACTTCAGTACTTTAATTTTCAATACAGTAAAAAAAATGATTTTAAAGGATTCCGAATAACTAACTTTTTACACTTTAATTGCAGAGTATATAATTACTAACTTTATAATTGGTTTTTCGTATATATAGAAAGAAAGTATGGTGTCAAGAAACAGGTAAGTGTCACACGTTTTATTTTATCGATAATAAAGCGGCTTGGACAGGAGTTCTTATGAAGCCATCATGTTTTAATTAGTGTATTGCGTGTTCAATCCAGATATTTTGAATCAGTAGTTGAACTGACCTGGAAAAAAGTCAATCTCATGAAAGTTGATTTTTTTAAAAATTCATCTCTTTTTATGTAAGAAATCATAGAAATCATTCTTTGAGTATTATGAGGTGATAATTTTGGTCGGGGCGTGATCAAATCCAATAAAGCCCGAAGGGCTTTATGATAGATTTGATCACGCCCGACCGAAATTATCACCTCATAATATTCAAAGAATGATTTCTTATTACTCATATTTATATAATTTCAAGCCATCGTCCGATAAAATATTTAATATGAATAAGCAAACCCCGCTGGCGCCTCAATTTGGCGTCATGTGAAGTTATGGGTTTTAAAGTACAAAATCGATACGTATTGTTATCACAGGCAAAGACACTGGAAAATGTAAATATATAACAATATTCCCAATATATATCACCTGTACATCCTATATCTGTTGAAACACAGCTAGACGAAACGTGCTGATCAGTGTTACGTGTAATTGAAAGCGCCATAAAAAGCCCGAATTTGATAGCATGGTAAAATGATTGTTTCATTTATGTCATAAACGAAGACAGTATTCTATACACACGTGAATGGAACACACGCACTTATTCTAGTTGTGATCATTTATACACACGTGAATTGATATATATGCCCTGAATATAAGGGGGTTGGAAATGCAGCAATTAGGTCTACATTAAATTATTTTGCCCGTTTGTGTAAGCTTAAGACAATGCGATTTTATCAAATATGAGTTTGTCAATTTTCGTCGATTATTAAGCTCTGCAACATAAGTGAGAAAAATTAAACAGCATTAGCGTATATAGTGTTTATCAAAAAATGAGCAAAGTATATATGGTTCTACATATTAAGCATTGAATGGTTCTACATATTAAGCATTGAATCATATTAATGTGTATAAAGTGTTAAATTCGCGCGCTTGCGGGAGATCTTCTAGTTGATTCTATTTGAACGGGCAGAAAGAGAGTGTGACAGATTGCGTAACCGGAAATTTTATGTTTTTCGTGACCTTACCGTATCGCTCAACAAAGCGCATCAAAACGTATCGGCTTGCATCCTTGAACCTAAAATAATGAAGTTCTACGATTAACTACGATTTGTCAATTGTTGTGTTCGTAATAGATTGCATGGCAGTAGGAACCTAGCATTTCAGAGAAGAGCGTGACCAATGTATATTATTAGATCACAAGTTTTTCATTTGCATGGTAATTTCTCTTCAAATTTTCTATATACTGGTAAATATACATGTATTGCTGATGTTAAAAGATTGGTACTTTTTTTTTTTTTTTAACTTTTCTACATTGCATAGCGATACTTCAAAGTTCTGAAAACACGAAACGCAGGTTGGTTTTGAAAACCTCAAATGACTACAGAATAAATAATTTTGAATTTTTTTATTCTAAACTAATATAAACTTATTTTATATATAACAGATTGTTATAGTAAGTTGAAGAATTGTTATAATAAGATAATATATACTTTTTTTTACAGCTATTGAAATAAGGTTCAAATTGATGAAGAGAGATGTTAATATACAAAAATGAAGGACATTTTAACATGATCTATCTTTTAATTTTTATTTAGTAATTTTAATATCCAATATCAAATAAAATGTTACATGCATGTATATATTATTCAGGTTGTGTTTACAAACGTCATCGTTGTGAACAGCAGCATTAACATATAAATGTAAATTTGGCTTTGTTTTTATTTGCCGGGGGTGGGGATGTTCGTGATAGTGGGTAAGCGGGATGTTATAAATGTTTTCTCACTTCAAATGACATGATCGTGACAACACACAACACCCCCTCCTCTTTCCTGATATTCATTATGACGTCATTGAATTCGATCACGGATGCATCTCTCATTTACTCCTACACCTTATTAACACTAAGTTTGATATTTTGCTTCGAAAAAGAAAATCCACTTAAAAGAGCAATTAATACTTTCCTCCCGACACTTACATAAGTACAACTTTTTTTTAATAAGATGGCGGTTTTCCGGATGATTCGGTCTGTCTGACACATAGCTCATCAGAAGGCGGGTTATAAAACATCAGAGAAAAAAGATAACTGGTTATCTGCTCATCTGCTGCAATGACAAACAGGTAACTCACATGATTGTGAATTTCCCACAAAAACAGCAATTTTCGCTTAATTCATTCATAGAAAATATATACTGTCATTTTAATTTCTGGGAGTCAGTGTTCGTGGGTAGCCAAAATTGTCCTGGTTCGTGGGGACGTAGTTTGGTTGGTAGCAATTTCTATGTCGTAAAAAAAATTATTAAACAAATGCTTCTACATGTATATACCTTCGTTGGGATGTAAATTCGTTGACAAGGGTTACCGACGAAAGCCATGATGGCGATTCCACAGTATTGTTTATGCCCAGTGTGTATTATGATTGTATGCCGATTTTTTCTCATCGAAAAATAATGCATTGATAAAAGATGTTTCATTATTAAGGCTGTCACGACTGCTAGCTGTACGATTTTATTCCCATTCTGTGGCCCATGATGCACCGCTTGTTCGACCATTTGGTGAGGTCCCTGGACCGAGAGGAAAATTCGCCTTGCCGTATATTGGAACAATGCTCTTTAGCAACTCCATAGGTGTGTGTGTGCGTGTAAAAATTTGTTATTACATGGCTTTAACGTAATGGTCACATTT
The DNA here is from genome assembly GCA_015776775.1 of Magallana hongkongensis. Lineage (NCBI taxonomy): Eukaryota > Metazoa > Mollusca > Bivalvia > Ostreida > Ostreidae > Magallana > Magallana hongkongensis. Next base: position 14,896,949 of record CM027471.1, read on the forward strand.
CTATATTTTTAACTTTGAATGTACTAGTAGTGAAGACCAAAAGCATTTTTTAAATATTTTTATCTAAGTTTGTAGTTTCAATCAATCAAAAAAGTTTAAAATTTTTTTTTATATATTAACCATTCAAACTAGAGTTCTCCGATAGAAATATTGAAATTTATTTCTTAAACAGGTGAACTGAAAAATTTTGAGTTCCATCGATTTGCTGCTCATGTGCAGCAGTTGTACGGGGATTTTGTAAAACTGCGGATCAAAGATAAGTGGAATATTTTTGTGTTTCACCCCGACATAGCGAGGGAGATTTTTAAGATTAACATCAAGAATCCGTACCGGCCCGGCGTAGGTGTCTTCAGGGAATACAGCAAGAACAGGAAGCAGTACCCTAGCTTGGCCAACCTGTAAGTTGTAACTCTGTTTAATAAGCTCTACTGTAAACTTAGAAATTTTCGCCTTTTTTCTTATTTCACCTCTTTCCCACTTCGTTATCAGCGGGCGATTTTAAAACTGGACAAATTCCAATGTCTCAAACCATCTCATTCTCTTCAAACACAAGTTTGTCTGGGCGAATTCAAGATCGAGCAAAAACATTTTGCAAGAGAATGGCGAATATGACAAATAACCCTGTATACAGTATAAACATTTTGTTTTCGTTGTAATTTTTTTAATTAGAAAATAGTCAGTTGTTGTCACTCTAACCATACCTTTTTCAAAGTTGTTGTTGTTGTTATCGCGTTTTCTTTGTAATTTGTAACTTTTTACGGCTGTCCTTTATTGCAGTTGTCTGTAATATTACTCTACAGGTGTTGTTGATATATTAGTATTTGATGGAGATTGATCCTTACATGTTGTTTTTGTTTATATTGATGTTGTATTGTTGGCATTGTCTTTGGTTTTACTATCGATATGTTGTCCTATTGAATTCAGTTTTAAATAAAGGCTTTGTTATCGTTTTGTTCTTAAAATGGTGTTAATTCTTTTGTCGATTGAATGTTATATTTTTTAGTTTTCTATTAATCATTCTGTTTTCCGATTTAAAATTTTTGTCATGCATTAAAATTAACGAAAAGTCGACTCTGTGTTTGCCCTCATTTACATATACCCATTCAATATTTTATTTAGATCGTATAAGTAGTATGTTTCAAAAACAAAACAATCTTTAACAGAAATGGTGAGGATTGGGCCAAGCTCCGAAGGCCCACACAGGAGTTAATGTTACGCCCAACCGCTGTTTCAGCATACGTCAGCATCCTTGCTAGAGTAGCAGACGACTTCGTGGAGTTGTACAAACATGGAGGATTCGTGGACGACTTACGACAACAACTTTTGCGTTACGTCACGGAGAGTAAGTTATATATAAAACTAATACATTGTTAGTACCATATCGTTTTCTATCTAAGTTTTAATATTTTTCAACAACTAGCCGGTTGAACAATTTTGTACATTGCGAAATAATGTTGGATTTTGAGTAGGCAGTATACATGTAATAGCCTTAAGATTATTTCGTCGATGTCGAAAAAAATATACTTCGATTTGTTTTCAATAATAAAATGCTTTCTTTGATGATTCATGCGGAGTATGTTTGGCGACATTGCAGGAAATATACAAAACCTGCGTTAGCGGGTTATGTAACTTTTTTATGCAATGATGTCTACCTTCATAACCCTCATGAACCCGAATAAATCATCACAGAAAGAATTTCATTATTCATATTTACATCTTTCCTTTAGCAAATTAATGAATTGATTGTAAGAAGTAAGTAAAATTGAATAAATTACTGTTAATGGACATTAGTTTGTTAGTTACATGCAAAAGAAACAGCCAAATTGTCTCCAATGAGAATTTGAGTCTGACATCATTTTTTCATGCAGTCCGTGCTTTTTCTTAGGTCGATCATTCAATAAAAGGGGCGTGTAGATTTCTGTCTGGCAGTTTCTTTAGAGCTATGAATTAAATATAGGTTTCCGTAAGAAATAGAGGGAATCATGCTCGGTAGATGTAAATATACCATCTTATTTACATGTATTTGTCCTACATATTGCCAACACAAAATTTAAGGCAATTTCAATCATTTATATTTTTGAAAATTGGTAGTGGATAAAATAGCACTACAAACAATTTCACCTGCAGTGAGCCTGCTGATATTTCATTGTTTCATTGTTTTATTTTTGGTTGTTTTGTGTAGGTACGGGGATGCTGTGTTTTAACAAGAGGTTTGGGTGTATAGAGGGAGGCTCCATTCTTAACATTAAATACTTAGAGGACATTTTTGATGCTACGGACAAGGATGTCCGGAGTTTCGGCCTACAACTGTACAGATTGTTCCCCACCCCTCTCTATAGGAAATTTGAAAGAGCGGCTGATCACCTATTTGGGTAAATCTTCACTCTTGTCATTTTGAATAATTCTGGTAACGCGATTCAACTAAATGCTCAGGTCAGGCATTGCCGTCCGAACACATCATCATAAAGAGACATGTATTGGTTTTTCATTTATTCTTAACTCACATTGTCAAGGCCAGGTGTCGCGTTTACATTTATTTCATGAGAATTTGCCGAATTAAGGTAGTCCATTCATAATAACTCAGTATTACAATTCATACAGTTGGATTTCTAGAATCTTTAATTAATTCATAAGGTTTTATCAAATAATAAAGATTCTCTTTTGAAATGTTTATAAACCTCAAATAAGGTAGTAGCAGATTTTAAAAGTTTACAGTTCAGGCCATGGGGTAGGTTCATTCTTTATGTATGCCTTTTTAAAACAATATTTTTTTTCTTACAAATCTCTTCGTCAAATGTCGCATAAGCTTTTCCTGTCCTAAGAAAATGCCACAGAATTTATAACTTACCGTCCCTATTTATGAGGAAACAATTGCTTTCTTCTTAATTCTATTAAGTGCAGACAACTCTATAAAAGAATTGCGATAGCAAAAAAGCTGCATTTAATTGACTACATAAAGTTGAAATAGTTTATATAATTAAAAGTTGATTAATTTACCTCAGGTATACATGGACTGATGGATTAGAATGTCAAGGGTAGCCTAACTTTGTAAACTTAACCTTTAAAGAATTTGAAAACCAATTTTATATTTTAGTTACTTTAGTAAAGCTGTGACGTTAACTCTTAATGCAAATTGATTATATTTTTTAAACATTTCTTGTGAAATCTCACACAAAAATAAATTGAAATGTATTGGACTATTGTGAACAAAGAATAGCCGACGTGGCGATTGTAGACGCCATACAGACACTGGAGACAGCGAGAGCAGAGGGGCGGCTAGAGGAGTACCTACAGGGACCACATTTGCTGTATGCGCTACTATCGCACCCAAAAATGACCGGAGAAATGGTTGAGAGAGTATTGATGGATTTGTTTGTAGCGGGAGTCGAATCGGTACGTTTATTTGATTATATGGTCTGAAAATTCCATGCTTTAAATAAAAAAAACGTGACGGTGTATCACGAAATGTTGCCTTTCACACCCCCAACTAATTCTTAAAGAAGATGGTGGAACAAGATAGCGCAAATGCCTTATCTGGTTTAGTCATAAAATGCAATTTCAAATTTAATTTTTTCCAACTAAATATTCTTGATAAGGTAATAATCCATGTTTTCAAAAGCACAATTTCTAACTATATTCAGTTTTGAATATTTTAACAAACGATAAGAAAAAAAATTGTAAACTTTTGGTGGTATCGAACCCACAACCTAAAAATTCTAACTCTATAATGTTACCTAATGTTTGGTGCTTTAACCACTGAGCCATTTCAGTCACAACAAACCCCATTGTTTGAATGCTTTATGCCACTTAGTCCACAAATTTACGGACGTATTATTTTTCTAAAACATTCAATTGTTGCGATACAAAATGACATTTTTAAAGTATAGTGGGTCATCTCTCCATGTTTTCGTTCGTTGAAATGAAACTCCTTTAAACCTTATACAGACTACATGTACGACAAAGATATGGAGTTCAGACCCACTTTATAAAAATAAAGGCATTGACTTTTTAAAAATGACACTACTAGTACTTTGAGGTTGTGACACGCATACGCCAGTTGAAGTCAACCTATTCCAAATATTTATCATATTCAAGGGTTATAAATCGATTTTATGGTGAATATTCATTGTTTTCAATAATTTAGAAAGAAAGTGTAAGATTTGTTGACATTTTAATCTTATAATATCTAATCTATCACTATATAGGCAGTTTACACACCTTATTCACCCACCTTCTTTATGTATGGAATCAATGCTCTCTTTGCAAGTTTGATTTTGGGGCGAAAAATGCATGGTCCTTCACTGTTTTAATAATAAAAATGAAATAATAAAGCTTTCTGATAACGACTCTATATGCTACATGTAACCAGCGCTAGCACGAAGAAGACACAATTAGTAAATGATTATATTGTTGTGTCTCAATGCTAGCTTGATTATTTAAAAACAAGGAAATATTTTCTTATCTAAACAACCGAAATTTATTTTTATAAAGCAAAATGAGTTAGATTAATCAGCATCTATTTAACCTGTAAGTTTTCTTAATTTTTTTTTTATTTTTTTTTTTGGGTTTAGACCTCAAGCGTTTTGACGTTTCTATGGTACGAACTTGCCAGGAATCCGGAAAAACAAAAGATACTACAGCAGGAGATTACTTCTGTGTGTGGCAATGCTGATATAACAAAGGAATCACTCAGTGAAATGCCGTACCTCAAGGCCTGTATCAAGGAAATTCTCAGGCTAGTCTGCTTATTATCCATTTCCTAATTAAAGCAGAAATGTTAAAACGTCCTGTTATGAATTACTTATAGTTAAAAAAGTTGTGAAGTTTAAAACTGTTAAACAATATAATAAGAAAATAAGTATACACTATATTAATTGACAGGATAACATTAATCATTTTCAAAATTTATTTTGATACATGTACGTAAAAATCAATGCTTTCGAAAACTTTCCGAGGTTCATATTCCTTTAAGAAAAATTATGTAGAGACTCAAAGTAAAAAAAAATATTGTCAGAAGTCCTATAAAATCAACAGGTTTCTTTATTATTCGAAAAAAAAAATTCATAAAAGTGTGAATGAATTCAGTAACAAAGTAACAAGTCTTTGCATCAAATTAATGAAGAAATGCATCTCATGTTTTTTAAACATAAAACTCCTATCATAATATCAGGTCCGATGTTATGAGCGCGCCAATATGACTGCATTTAGCAGCTTTATGTTTTTATGTTACATGTATATATATTTGTTATAGGTTGTATCCCCCTACAGCCCCAGGATCATTTGTTCGTCTGGAAAAGGATGCAGTAATATCTGGTTATGAAATTCCGACCGGCGTAAGTATAAGGAATTTATTATTACTTTACACTTTATATATTTCTGCTTTAAAAAATGGCAAGCATGCTGGTTATAGAGAAAAATTGTATAAACAAGTGTCCCATCATAGACGGAAGACGTAAAGTAGTCAATGTAAAAAATGTTTCATTTTTTTTTTGTTTAACACATTTCACTTATGTATGAAAGAGGCGTATACGAGAGTCCGTAAAAATATAATCTTCTGTGTAAATAGAATTAAGTTCATTTTATCAGAACATCTTTTTACAAAAATCCTGTATATACATATGTAATTAAGCCCTTCTTGTTAACTACTGAGAAATCATTAGAATTAGTGATGGCTTTTTCGTGGTATTCGTTGATAGCCCTCCCCCACCAACTTACACCCTGGACGAAAACTATATACATGTACTGAAACTGAAAAACGAGGCATTCATGAAATTACAACCCCTTGAATAGATCTGTATATATCCTTAATCATCCCGACATAACGTGTATATAGTAAAGTTATGTAACTAGCATGTTTTGCTAAAAAGGAAAAATTAATATCTCCCTTTCAAGATATATAAATAGATAAATATATGTTACGTGACTGTGCATTTGCAGTAGAGATGTTAGCCATAGAATCATTCTAAAATGATAATTATACATTTTGATTTTGCGATAAATAATATCGCTAGTTGCATTGTCTGTCGACAATTCTATAAATATTTTCACTGTATGTTTTTATTTATTACCTAGACGGAAATACTCATATTTACTCAGCACATGTGCGAAAACGAGCAGTTCTTCTCACACCCGGACACATTTCTGCCAGAAAGATTCCTGCGATGTAACAATCCCTTAACCTCAACTATCCGAAATACTCACCCCTCAGCAACCCTTCCGTTTGGATTTGGGCCAAGGAGTTGCATTGGACAGCGGTTTGCAGAACTGGAAATTCAAATTATTACTGCAAAGGTTTGTTCATTGATAGAAAACTAGTTCTGAGATACCATATCACTTATGGGGTTTGCAAGAGTAATAATGTTTTCGCTAATGCATCTGATCTTCTGAATTCTAAATACATTTCAGTGATAATAAAGATAACCGCATTTCAACGTAAGCAAATACCGTATACAGGGTTATTTTCGCCCCGTTTAATTTTCGCCCTTTTACACTTGCAAACAGTTTCTCCCCGTTTCGAATTCGTCCAGATGCAGTTGTGTTGACAGATATATTAATTGTGATATAGAATTTGCCCTGTCCGAAATTCGCGCTTTGACAACGAGGACAAAAGGGGCGAAAATAAAACGGGGGCGAATATTTCCCTCTATACAGAAGTTCACTTTTTGATTCCGACAAGTTTTAGGAAAAAGTTGATAATAACTTAATATTGATTGATTAATGTAATCGGTTTGATTGATGTTGAAGATAAATTGGGAATATATGTGTTAGTACAATGCAATTGAACACTGCTTTTCTCATTTCATGAAAATCCAACTGTATTCAGTTTTTTCAGCAATTCGACGTTTCACTACCCGAAGGGTCGTCTGGCAAATTAGAACGCATTTTCCGCATTTTCTCAGCACCAAAAGATAAAGTTTCCATTGTAATCAAGAAAAGGAGCTAGATAGTGATTCGGAGACTGTGATATAATCATACATGTGTATATAATCATGAACGTTGTACTTCCGAGGTAGCTTGATTTGGATAATCTTATACGTTATCATTGTATGAATGCATACATGTAAAATGTCATATACACTATGTTTCCATTAATGCTATCAAACGTGATCATGATGAGCAATATTACATCACATATTACGTATTGATGAACACATTAATTCTTATTATATATTGCATATATAAATAAATCTCATTTTGTTTTAATTTAACAAGTTATTATTATTTAATGTTGAAACGATTTTCGACGACTTATTGATGTTTTTACATTTACACATGTAGTTTATCTTATGTAACATTTATTTTTAATATATGAAAAGGAAATGAACATATTCATCATAAAGTTAAGTTCGTTATCATAATTTCCTCGTCAGTTGTTTAGTAAATCCTTTGGAATATAAAGCAAAATCGATAAATTCTATATTCATTCTGGTAAGATGAAATACTTCAGTTGTTACGAATATGAATAGTGCATTTATTTCCTTTTCTTAATCAAAACGTATGTTTTGTGCCGTGGAACTTTATAATACATGCTAGTCGGATACGCAAACGTCTTATCACCAAGAATCATTAAAACTTTGCAAAATGTATCCAATGACACAGAAATCGCTAGTATGCGGACTTTTGTGCTCCGGTGACTTAATTAAGATTGACTTTATAAAATCGTTTTGTTGTGTTAGAATATGTGATGTATATATGTTGCCTTTTAAAAATACCTCTCAAATATCTATAAGAATATGTTTGCATGAAGTTTATTGGGAGGGTAACAAACATGAGCTTGCCTGAAACTATACAGTCCTAGAAATATAATTAATGCAATCTCAAGCATAGATAAGAAAAAAAAATTCCAAAGAAAAATTTTCATAGTTTAATTATCTTTGATGACAAAATTTTAAATTTAGTTCTGATTGCTACATCGTTCTGAAATATATATGAGGTCACTTAAATTTCCTTGTGTGTCTTTTCTGCGATAGATCATTTAAATGACTCTTTCTTAAGCACTGAAGAGTTCCCTTGCATGATTTAAAAAAAAACATTTAGTTTAAAATTATAAGGTGCTTTATTTGATTACTTTGAATGAATAACCAATCATTAAATGTTAAAAGCCAAGTTACAAGCGAAATAAAAATCCTTAATTATGTAGACAAAACTCGAGTTTTATATTTGATTACAAAAACTGTAACAAAAGGAATCTACCATTTCTTTGACTAAATTGTTTGTGGTGAACAAAATAAACTGATTCAATGTGTTAACTTATATATCAACAAAAGAAAGCAACATATGATTTAGAATTATACCAAAGCATAACAACACATATTTAAACAATATCAAGTTTACAAAACAAAAAAGTTTGTATTATTCTTGTAACTGAACATTTGACTTTCACATTTTGACAAAGCATTAAGGATACTATCATCATCTATTCAAGACGTTAACAATGATAAAAAAAAATATTAAAGTTTAAATCATAACAATCTCAGTTTAATTGTCTAATACAAAAAATATAGAAATATACAGTAATAATTATTAATAACCTTTTTGTATTTGAAGACATTTTAAAACACACATGATACTAAAATGGAGGTGAGTGATGCGGAAATGGGGCAATGTGAGTGCATATAATTACAAAAGTTAATGTTATTGAAAGTAATGTGTAATATTGACCAAATTTTCAATGATGATATTGTAAATTAATTTTAATTTTAATTTTTCAATAAATGATAAAAGATATTTTGATCACTTTTCAATTCCTTCAAATTTCACAATGATGTTTTTATAAATAAAAGGTTGTCCACTACCAAGTTTCCTAACATTATTTACGAAATGAGTCCCTTTGAACATTACATTTGATGATTTGCTTAGTCTTTTATTTTGATTGTAAAAAATATGCGTCTTATCATCGATAAATGTTAACAATTATTATTGAATTGTATTAAAAAAATCAACTATTTAACATATGAAAATGAAGTTTCTTTGCAAATAAGGAAGCTAAATGGTCGTGGCAATTTTTATGATAAATCTCATTTTGGAAGTCTTATTACGAATGATACAGAAAATATTCAAAATTTCATAGCTGATGTATTGGAAATATTTCTTCAGTAATTAAAATTAAAAAAATCATTTCTAAAAATGTGAAATATATCTGATGAATAATTCTGTAAGACTTGTAACTCCAAGAATGAGTCCAGATGGTAGGTGAAATATTTTATACTAGTATATGGAAATGCGGATATAATTACAGTCATTTCAAGCATTTTTTTTACACGTTCGTGCTATGCAATACTGTTTTAATAATATGCTGGGATATTTTATTGCAGTGCTATGAAAGTAATAGGTTATAATATTAAAAATTGAAAAAAGATAAGTTATAAATTATTTAAATATTTAAATATAAGATAATTATTTTAAAAAAATTATCAACATTTCTTAACTCTTATTGTACATACATGTACAAACATACGACTATCGTACTAAGAGTATTCTAGGTTGAAGCCGTTGTATAAGGGAATCTAAGGTAGTTTAGAAACTAACCCTAATAACTTCATTAACAGTATTGTCGTCAGCATATCAAATATAAAATAAATATTATATAATATATAATACATGTATATCATATTATAATTCAGTGTGAGTCATGTGTAATTATATCTACTATTATTCTCTTAAATGTACAGAAGTTGGCCATAAATGAGTTCGCGAATTGGTCGACGTTTACTTAGGTCTCGTCATTACCTGAATTTTTTAGACCAATTACATGTATTTCTAACAACAGAGTAAAATGACTTAATAGAAATATATGATACTTCGTATTATATCTTTGAGTGTGATTTATTCTTAGAATTTGCTTCGTTTAGCAATGTACTGAATATAAAGGGAAAATAATCAAAATGTCAACAACAACTCTTCCTAGGTCACGAAAAATTTTCATGAGTTTCTTTTTTTTTTTTATCTTTTTACTTGTGTAATCAATATATTTGCTATATTTTTATGATAATAATGTCTTAACGGTAGGTATGCCCAAAATTGAGTTGATACTGTTTTTCTTTACGGTCTAATTGGACATAGAACTCGTGTTATCTTTTTTTTTTTTTACAAGCTATCGGCGTTTGTAAAGTGACGAACAATGACTGTTCAGAAGAAGTCTAATAACGTTTTTATTGAACATATAATAAACCAAGCTTTTCAATTCTTAAAAGCATGTTTTCTGTTAATTCTGGGGACTCTAAAATGGGATTTAGTCATCTCGCAGTGTCCTATTTCAACAACTTTCACTTCTTACTATTTAGCATCACTCCGATCTTCAGTATTTCAAAATTTTACCTCACTTATTTTGGTGCTTATTCCGATCATCCTTCCAGTTTTATACATGTAAAATCCAACATCTGACATCTGTATGACGACTTGTTTCTGCCTCCCCGTATTTATTTCTACGGTTCGGTGCGCAGACGATAATTGTTTACCAAAGGGTAATTACTCAAAAAATAACATCGGCGAAAAAGAACAAAAGTCAGAGAATCATCACACGATTTTTTAAATCGAAGAAAATAAGATTTATTTTCTTTTTAAAATTTACCTTACATAAAAAAAACGATGATACGGCGGCCATTTTGCGAACTCATTAATAGCACGCGACCGTACATTCCCTTCCTAAATCCAGACTGTGCATCATATATTAAATAATGTTAAACTTTCCTGATTCTTTAACACACCATGAAATAAACTTATACAAATCATTGAAAAGAGTAATTGGTCGCCAGTTTTTTTTTAACTGTCTAGGTTTATCATCTTTAGGCAAACATGAAATAATTCCAAGCCTCTGTGAGATGGTAAGTTTTTTCTTCAAAAATATACAGTTATTGGCTTGTACTTGTAATACCCTCGAATTCCACTTTTTTTTTGGTTCCTAGATTCCAAAATGCCAAAATGTTTTGAGGGTTTTTTCGTCTTCCTCTATCCGACGGGCACGAGACATTCAATGCCCATGGAACTTTTCTTGCGAAGATTTTCCAAAGCACTTTATTTTCATTCAAACTATTACTATCAACAGCATCATGTGATTCCTTTGAATATCTATCCTGAACAAGATTGTTTTTACCCTTTTTTTCATACGATGAATGAGAGATAGTTATACCTCTTAACACCAAAAAAGACTTTCATCGATACCGCTTTTACACTGAAAATCTCATTCTTCTATAATGTCTAGATATTGACTACTAACTGACTGAATAGTTTTAGAGAACCTTTACCAAATATTCTTTGTTTGACAAAAAAGGTACTGTTAAAATTTTAAAGCCCACACCCTTCGGTGAAGAGATTAGATTTTAACTAAAGCAAAACAATGGAGAGATTAGAATTGTAAACAGATTGTATAAAACCACTTTTGATTAATGACAGTGTAGTGAAACCTCACTGCAACATTAAAACATATAATTTACTTCAAGCTCTGGCAAAATCCACAGATTTCAAGTATTTCTTCTTATTTCCATAGGCATATATCATTAGCTGTGTTCTTGAGGCTCTAAGAAAGGTTCGCTGAGATCGTAATTTTTCTGTAACGTTTGTTTTAGATCCCTTCACCAGATTGACGATGTTGTATCCCAGTACACCAAAATCAATAATAGCAGACAACGGAGGCAATATTGTATCTACTAACGAAGCTGCTCGTAGGATAATACGAGCTATTACAACGGGTACACCCCCTATCATATGCAATGCTCCGGCAGCAGTTTGAAGTTTTGCTGTATCAATTTCATCTGTATCTGTAAGTTCAATCTTTTCAATTTCCTTTTCAAGATCTGCAAACGTGCGTACCATGATTCTACTGTGTTCACTTATATTCATAAAATATCTTTCAAATTTTTCATTCGCATCCTTATTCAATACAGTTTCGGTTATATTTGCACCTACAACAGTTACACTACTTAGTGAACCAATTACAGCTCCAGTGACTGTTAAACCAAGGGATACACCCGCTGTAAAAGGAGCTGCAATACCTCCTGCTAAAGCAAGTGCTGATCCAAACACTCCTATTGAAGAGCCCACGATATTTGAAATGTTTACATTTCGTCTTCGTCCTTCTAACTCGTCAATTATATCAGTGCATAGTATTTCTAAAGCCATGTTGCATCTCATCCAGTTGTCTAATGCAAGTTTTGCGATATTTAATTTTGTTTTTACGTGGTGTGTATCGTAAAAGTGTTGAAAATCTAAAGAAAAAAAACCATTGGTTGTATTAGCTGCCTTTGATAATCAAATCAAAAACTCCACATGTATAGCCTAAACAAAACAGTATAACAATATTACTTATTAGGTTTGTTACTGACTGTTTAAAGAAATTTGTGGGGTCGGTAAAGTCCATAGAAGGCGAGGCGAATGTTTTGTCGAGGACCTAAAGTTTGATATGTAAACAAACGTTTGTGTAAAAAATCAGTTCAAATAACGTTACGTCCGCCATGTTGCCCTATAAATTTTGACGCTTGCCTTGTAAAGAAATTTGTAAGGCAGCCACGTGACGCGTTTCATCCAATGACGTCGCGACATTCTAGTCCGAGGCAAAACAAAGGCAGTTGAGAGTCTTTTCATCTTTAACATGTATCTAGCAGATCTACATGTAGAATTAGACCTAGAAATAATTAAACTTAAAAAAAATACATACCTTTAACTAATTATTTAGAGAGAGAGAGAGAGAGAGAGAGATCTTTCACCGATTAATTTATGATATGTAACAAACATGCATTAATATAATTTCATGCGCAGATTAAGATACAGAAACTGCGCTCGCCCCCACAATAAAAGAGATTTCGCATTTAATTTATGTATTTAAGATGAATCTGTTCAGCTTGATCAAACTTGACTTAAAGGGATCTAAAAGATGGTGTAAACTGAAAGATGCTTCAATTAAGCCACACGATATTTTATGACAAAATCCTGACCATTTAGTGTGTTAAATAACAAATATTGCATATTAATGGGTCTAGACTCCACCCATAAAGTACTTTTATTAAAAGGATAAGTTTTCATTCTTTTTTTACCAATGATTTATTATAGTGGAGTTTAAAACAACTTTTGGTAAACAATTGATGTTTTTACACAAGCTTTTTTTAGATGTCAATATATAGACGTTATTCACAATGATTGATTTTATTCAATGCAGCTCAGTAAGAGGATTGTAGAGAGTAACTTTCGGCTGAAAGGATGCTGAAACCATAGTGGATGTGTATTTTTTTAATTTCTTCTTAATTTCCGTTGTTTTGCTTCCTGTATGGTAAACCGTTTCTTTTTTAACTTTTATAATTCATGATAGAATTATTTTGGAAAATATTTAAACTCTTAATGACAAAATATACATTATGTTCTTGCCAAGTTGAAATAATTTTTAAGAAAACAAGAGGCCCTTGGGCCATATCTCTCACTTGAACAACAGTTTCTTGTATCATATATTTTTAAAAAAAAAATTTACAACATAATTCTATGTTAAACTATGAACACCTATTTGGACCCCAGTATGAGTCCAGGTATTATAATTCTAACACTTTAGAATCTACATGGTACATATGTAATAGGATGCGTGTATTGTAATATGACAAATTGGAGCTTTGTAGTTCTTGAGAAGATTTTTAAAAAGTTTCCCTTTATATTTCTATGTAAAAATTTGGGTCCCTTATGGGGCCCTAGCATTAGTCCTTTGGTCACGATTTTAACATTTTAAAATGAATCTCTGTAATATGAAGATGCTTGCAAAGTAATATTACTAATTGGAGCATTTTAGTTCTTGAGAAGATTTTTTTATTTTGTCCCTATACATTTCCTCGTTAAATTTTCATGGGGCCATTGGATTGGTCTGGAGGTAACGATTTCAACAATTTAGAATCTACATTATTTGAAGATGCTTTCATAGTAATCTCACAAAATGTAGCATTGAGGTTATTGAAAAAAAAACGAGTTTTAAATAGTTTTCCTGTATATTTCTATGTTAAAACCCTCTTGGGACCCTAGTATTGGTCCGGAGTCACGATTTTAACAATTTAGAATCTACATAATTTTAGGATGCATGGATAATAATATCAAATATTGGAGTATTTCGGTTATTAAAAATAAGATTTTTAAAAAATGTCCCTATATATTTCAATGTTAAACTTTAAATCCGTCTTGGCCCACAGTGTTGGTCCGGAAGTCACAACTATAAACATCATTTGAGGATGTTTGCGTAGTAATATCACGAATAGGAGCTTTGTAGTTCTTGAGAAGATTTTTAAAAAGTTTCCCTTTATATTTCTATGTAAAAATTTGGGTCCCTTATGGGGCCCTAGCATTGGTCCTTTGGTCACGATTTTAACAATTTTAGAATCTACATTATTTGAAGATGCTTGCATAGTAATATAACAAATTGGAGCATTGAGTCCTTAAGAAGAAAATTTTTAAACATGTTTCATAAATTTTTCTCTTTTAAACTTTGAAAACCTTTTTGGGCCTAAGTATTAGTCCGGTGTAATGAAGAATAATGACCCCCGTAGAATAATGACCGGAGGTCATTTTTCGACGTAGAATAATGACCCCCCTAGCTGAAAAATAATTGGATTTTTCTGAAGAAAAAAGACCCAGGGGTTATTTTTCTTCATGTTAAACATGACGAAAAATGACCCCCATAGAAAAATGACGCCCCCCCCCCCCGTAAACATGAATAGAAAATGGTTACATCGTATACAAGATATGACTTTGAAATTTACTTAATTTTTCACTATGTTCAACTGATTTTGAAGTTATAAACACCGAATTTGTAAATAAATCGCTTTAGATAGTTTTTCATATCCGTAGCAGGCACACACAAAACACTCTTATATTGCCACAAATTGATTGTTAACAGTTAGGTCACTTCTCAAATCGAAATACGGCGGGACATTACGCAAATAAAGACAGATTCATACACAATGAGGATATTGTGTGATAATTAACGAACAATAATAATGTAAGAATAATTGTTGAAATAATATAGGCAATATTCACTGGTGAATGAATTGTCAATCTTAGAATGATACGTGTATATATCTTTATGGAAAAAGAGTAAGGGGACAAGTAACGTAACTAGGAATATGAATCCATTTGTTGTAATGTTGTATTTGTGATCGTGAATAGACTTTATTCTTTTAGAGCAAATGTGTGAAGAGTACCTGACTATAGTAAATCTTAATACATAATAAACACTGATCGATTATAATAAGAAAAGATTGTTTCTAAAAGCGTTGATAAGAGGTTAGGGCCCATGTTAGGGGTTTATATCCCCCTTGATTTTGATCACACGATCTTTATTGTATCTTAAGTTTCCAATGCTCATACAACATATTGATGGATTAATCATCTTGATATTAACTAAACTTATTAAAGTATGCCGACGATTAAGTAAAATATATTTTCTGTACGAGTACTCTCAGTACTTTGACGATTTTCCTTATTGGCCGTTAACCTCTACTAGCGTAATGGTTAATGTCAGTGCCTACTAACTTCAGCTTGGTTATAATGCCTAACAGTGGAGTAAACTTTTCATAATTTTGGTTTCATTAATTCCGCGTGATGCACTTGCATACCCAGCAGTTTGTAATAGTGGAAATTCTCAATGCAAGTATAATTCATGAACAATAGGAAGACTATAAAAGATGCGACGGCGAAGCGCGAAGATGCGAAGACGAAAGTGCCAAGTTGCAAAGGCGAAGAAGTGATACTACTACATGTATTGCTTCTTTGCCTTTGCAACTTCGCACTCTCGCCTTCGAATCTTCGCGCTTTCGCCTTTTTAGCTCACCGAGACGAAGTCTAGGGGAGCTTATGCTATACTCCCGGCGTTGGCGTCCGGAGCTGGTTAAAGTTTTTGGTGCAGGTCCTGTATTTAAGCTATTACTACTTCACCTAACCTGAATGGATGGTGAGTCTTATGATACAGATGCACCTGACAGGCATGGATGCTGAATCAGAGCCATGGGTTGGGGGTGTTTGAGGAGGTAATGGTTTTAATTGCTGGTGCCCCCTGATGTTGATATCTTAGTTATTACTGGTCTAAACTTCACCAAACTTGCATGGATGGTGCGTCTTATGGTTCTGATGCACCCGACAGGCTTGAATGCTGAATTTGAGCCATAGGTTTATGATGCTTGATGAGGTTTAGTTTTTCGAAACAGGTCATATGTTTTATAGATGATAGCTTGCATAGTTGATTTAACTATATTATAAATGAAACGCAGAGGTTGCTTCAGATGCAGAGCCTAATATCCATTATCAAGGATGCTAAAGAAATCTCCTACCTCACTCAAACCTGCTTGATAGATGTAGTTTTTGTTAAATGATATAAGATGATTGCTATGATATAGTATTGTATGATATGAAACACTATTGTTTAATAGGATACAATATATTACCATATGTTATATTGTAAAACGTTATGTGATACGATATAATATTAATTGTATCCTTTTTTTAAATATTCTATGATATGATATTGTATCATGATATCGTTCTGTATAGTATTGTATATTATGATACAATATTGTAAAATATTATATTGTTTTTTTAATAAATTATTAAATCACATTATACTATTACATATGAAATTGCAATATATAATATTCAATCCTATGGTAAAATATTGTATATTCTATGATATTGTATCATACAGTATTGTATAATATGATATTGGTTTCTGTAATATAGAACTATATCAACTGAAATTTTATATATGATATTGATTTATTATAAAATATCGTATCATACGATATTGTATAATGTGATATTGGTTTATATGATATATTATCATATTACATGAAATTGTATTTTATGATGTTGTAATATATATTATTATGATACAATGTTGTATCAAATTATAATGTATCATATAATACAATATCATATTATTTATCTAATATGATAGAGTATCATACAATACAATATCATACTATATTAAACAATATAATAACACATGTTTCAATGTTATGATGTATCATTGCAATATGATATTGTTTCATATAATTCTATAGTGTATTATGTTTTATGATATTGTAGTATTTGATCAAATACAATAATGTATAATACAATACAATGTCATATAATACGTTACGATATAATATCTCACAATTTTTGTACGGTATTTTATGGAATTATATGATATATATTTAAAGTATGATAGGATGCAATTTTTAAATTTATATTATTGTATTGATTAACATATGATCACATTCAATTTTTTTAACAGATGATATACGACGTCAAAACAGAATCCATGAATATCCAATATCATAAAGGATGGTTTTCATATAATATGAAAAAGGTGGTCTCATGAAGGTGATGCCTCATAAAGGTGATGCCTCGTCTCGGTGAGCTTTGTAGTCTGTGATTACCTATGTTTTTTAATTGCGGAGCTCTCTATCGTTTAAGGGTTCCGAGGCATATTTTGGAAATTTTATTTTTATAAAATTAATAAAATTAAATTATTCAGGGGGATGGGGTCCGGACTCCCTTTCTTCTTTTCCTGCGTGAAATTATTATTATTGAATTTTCCCGGGGGATGGACCCCCTCTCCCCTTCTAGATCCATGCATGAGCAAGGAGTGTCGCATAATGAAATTAGAATGTTACTGTGTTTGGTCCACGGTAAACAGACGGCTGTTACGTGATAGGAGTCTGGAAGTGCATACATGTATGTACACATTACGGTGGACATTAAATTTTGTGTGGAGTATACATGTATAATGATTAGGCATAGCCAGCACTGGTAAACATATATGTCACATGAACACATTAAAATATTTATAAACATTCATAGTAAGCGCGATAGCCTGGATTAATCGAAAAACCATGGCGAGTACGGTGCCTGCATTAAATTCTATGTAATCGACCGAGACTTGCTGAATGCAATCAAAATAGGCGAAGGCGAAAGTGCGAAGATGCGAAGGCCAGAGTGCGAAGTTGGGAAGGGGCGATAGTAGTATCGCTCTTTCGCCTTCGAACTTGAGGCATCACATCTTCGCACTTCGTCGTCACATCTTCGCACTTTCGCTCCTTCGCCTTCGCACTATCGCCTTTGCAACTTCGCATCTTCGCCCTATATTAAGGTCGGAATGGTCCTATCGGAACACCATAGATATATGTAAATGCAATTGTTAAAGGGGCATGGTCACGATTTTGGTCAAATTCTATTTTTCTGTTTTCGTTATTTACAATGCTTAAGGAAAGCATTTCTACTGATCAAATGAAATTTGAGGATCAGTTGTAAAGTTATAAGCAAGATACAGGGCTCACAATTCTTTGTCATGGAAATAACGCTCGTGCCTTGTTGTTGTTTACATAGGTTCAATATACCAGTAAAAGATCTTTTTCAAGCTGATTTGTATATCTTCTTATTCATTTTAAGCATAAATAAACAGTTCCTTACGTTTAACACATTCCATAGGTCTAGAATTAGAATTTTCACTTCAACATTCAAAATGTAACGAATGACACTCAAACTTTGGTTGCCTATTAATAATGCCTTACTAAAGCATTGTGAACATTAAGATCGGAATTTTTTTTTTGACTAAAATCGTGACCATGCCCGTTTAAGATGACAACCATACCCAGATGCAATACGTCAATGTCTTGTTATAACGGAAGGATTTTTATTTTCTAAGCTCGACCCCTTCTTTCACTTTAAGTTTATTTGAATATGAATTATAATTTCTGTTACTTTCTGTAAACTGCAGCAGTTAAAATTACTATTAGTAAAGACTAGTTCACAAATACTAAAAAATATACTGAAAAACTTTACTCTACAAGGGGGTCATTATTCTACATGACACTTCATGTGGAGTGTGCTCATTTTTATGAAAATGACACTTATTCTTCAGGCAAAGGGGTCATTTTTCTACGTAGAATAATGACCGAGGGGGGGGGGGTCATTTTTCTGCGTAGAATAATGACCGGGGGTCATTATTCTACAGGGGTCATTATTCCTCATTACACCGGCAGTCATAATTTTAAAAATGTATAATATTTACTATATAGATAAGCTTTGTTGTACAATTGGCATTCCTGGTGCACTGGTTCTTAAAAAAAGATTTTTAAGACATGCAACCTATTTTCACTGTTTCGCAATAATCTTCTCTTTACAATGGTCATTTTTAAATATCATATTAGGTAACAGAGATTCGACAGGCATCGTATCCTCTTCTCATTTGGTATTTTGTGCATATTTGCCAAGATAATTAAGCTCTGAGTGTGATAATGAATAATATGTCACACTTTAAAGAACTATCTATGATAAGAGTTAGGCCCGATAATTCGTCATTTTTAGAAGTGTTTCGGGTACAATAAAACGTTATGTTATAATTTAGAAGAGCTGATATAAAATATATTTTTCACATTTTCGTTTGATTTATTTGCACTTACATGCAGTATATGACGTCAGAAGTGAGACTATTTCTATAATTCAATCAAAATCAGGAAAAAAAAATGACATTTTCCTCATCTTTTTAGAAATAGGAAAAATAGGGCGTCTGCTCGAACAAGGACATATTTTTTTCTGTTATTAGGTTTGACTATATACATCTCTGATTAAAATATTTTGTTGGTTCAAGCATGCGCTCTTAGTTTCCTGAAAGAAAAACTACTTGAGACATGCTTTTTTTTGCTAAAATGGCAAAAATGGTGGGACAAGGTTGTCTTAACAATGCTATATTTCTAAATTGTGGGCACTTGAATCAAAATGAACATTAAGTAAAAACATCACATATATATCTGTACAAAGAATAAAAGTAAAATAATGATATTCATTTTAGGGGGCCATTTTAGCCCCATGCCATATATAGTCCTTTCTTTTATCATTGAGATTTTTTCAAACAAAAATGGCACCAATTAGTCTTGTACTTTTTTAAATATGTTAAATGTAAACGGAGGACGCACGAAGTCAGAAGAAGATCAATAGCGAAAGGTCTCATTAATGACACATTACACACAAGTAGGACAATTGTTGCTTCTAATTAACACTAAGTAACAAATTTAAATATCAGAAAAACAATTTTATCAAGGCTGTTTGGTCATGACATTCTTAAGAAATTTTTATTGAAACTGTTTTTGCAAAGAAATCATTACTAAATTTGTAAAGGTTTCAGATTCGTTAGTGTCAAACGATCAATATACAACCGATTGACTCCAGAAATTTATTTGCACTGACACATACCTTGGTCCTCATTATGTTTCTTGGGTTGAAAGACCTCCGGCGGTTCCATAAGACAGTTGCACACTTTTCTTATTGGTGTAATTCGGTGAAACTGCCCTGAACAAGTTCTGAAAAGAGTAATATGGAATTTCGAAGCATAATCTTCATCAAGTAGGCATTTGTAGACAGCATTTTCACCGGCCAAATATTGTCGTCTTCGCAAGAAATCATCGGGCTGTTTTCGTCGTCTTATTTGGGTAAATAGTTTCCATTCTGTTTCCATTTTGTCTTCATGAATGTTGACAGTAAGTACATATATTGGTACTTGAAAACACGTTGCCGCTGCAATTAGCTCTAAATCTTCTACAGACATCCCATCTTCGATTCTCTCAGTGAAAAAAACTGCACACCTTTTTAGAATTTGACTTTGCGATCTAAAGAAATCCGAAAACCGATGATCTCGAAATTTGAAATTTTCAAAAACCTCATCGTCAATTTGTTCTTTTTCTGCCTTCAGAAACTGGCCATATTCGTTTGAATTTTCCACAATATCTGCTATGATTTCCTTCATTATTATGTCGTAGTGCTTTTCGTCACCAAATACGTCTTTGCTGATGCATCGATACAAAGAATGGGTGTAATCAGACACTATATCAATTAACCGATCTTCCATATCGCTTCTTTCCATGACAAGACGAAATTCAGAATGTATCGGAATTATAGTCTCTTCTCTTCGTAAATCGTCACAAAACCAGTCCTCAGATGGTTTCGTCGGGAAAAACGTTATAAGTGGTCTGTGTCGTTTTGCTTTGCTTATCCGCTCTTCTCCAATTGTAACTTAGATAAAAAAAAAATGCTATATAATTAGAATATTTTCAAATACTAACTGTATAGTTTCGTGAAATTGTTGTTTGCTGATCTGTTTAAAAGAACAAATATAGTTAAATAGTCGTAAAATGTAGTAAGGTTTAATGCTATATAATGTACCTATAATACTTTGAAATTAAACAAAAAACTGAACTACATTAAAGAAAAAGCCAACGCAACGCAAGTCACATGGAGAGATTTTTTCTATCTACATGTATTTAATCGGGAAACAAACTTTTATTGTTCATTCATATTCGTGTAATAAAGAAAAGAGGGGCAAAAATTAAAGCTTTTGAGAACTTTATTGAATTCTCGTTAAAACTTTCACAGACATGAATTGTAAATAAAAAAATTTTAAAAACTTATTTTTTTTAACATGGATTCTATATATAGCACTAGTTTTGTAGATTATTGAAAACGATACCCTTAACAGGAATTATTCTGTAGATGAAGATACCATTTACATGTAGTTTACTAAATACAAGTATTGATATAAGGAATAAGGAATCATTTTTTTAGTATTATGAGGTGATAATTTTAGTCGGGGAGTGATCAAATCTAATAAAGCCCGAAGGGCTTTATGATAGATTTGATCACGCCCCGACCGAAATTATCACCTCACTATATTCAAAGAATGATTCCTAATTACTTATATTTATATAATTTTAAACCATCGTACGATTAAATATAAATAAGCAAACCCCGCTGGCGCCTCAGTTTGGCGTCATTTGTATTATGAGTTATATAGTACAAAATTGATCAGTAGTGTTATCACAGGCAAAGACACTTGAAAATGTAAATATAAAAAAATATGCTTTTTTATATTGTGTCTTCTAATGTAGCCCAGATTTTGTGAATAAAAATACATGAAGGCTTGTTTTAGGGTTATGTAAAACTGGGGAGCATGTATAAGCCAAATGAATTCTATAACAGTTTAAGTAAGTTATAGTTTGAAGTGTAAGGATTAAAGTATACCGTAAATTTAAATTGATATTATGTTCTTGTTCTAAAATGTTTTATTAAGGTAATTCAGATGAAATACACTACCCTACCTTTTACGCATTTTACATTGGGTGGCATATGCATACAATTGCAACCATAGTTAGATATTATTCTATCAACATATCTCATTCCATCTTTTTTAATAATTGCAATTGTTATGTAATATCGACATTCTTTTTTCTTGACAAGGGTCGCTGGCTTTTTTATCGTCCATTCGTAATGTTCGTATTGTTCTAAAGAATATTGAAATATGTACACAATTAATCCCGTCCATTCGGCAATTTTTTCGAGAGCTTCTTCAATGTTCCTGGGAAGACTGCAAATAGCAGGAAAACATACAGCATTTAAACAGTTTTACTGAAACAATGAATCTACTATTTGAATTATTACTACGAAATCATCTGACAACATATAATTGATTTTCACCTATTGTACCTGATTTCTAATTCAGTATCCTCGTCTCCATAAATCTCTTTACTCAAACAATGTGATAGTGTCCCTCTACCACCATTTATCATGTTTAACTGCCTTCCCTCCTCTGCCAGTAATTCATTTATGCGCATGTAAGCATCGTCTAGTGATCCAGGCCATGGTGTATCATCCGTCTCAATCTTTAAAGTTTTGTTTCCCAATATATTCTGGTAATGTTGATGGCGTCCGTGTCTTTTGTTTTCAGGTGGACAACAAGGTATTAAATCTTTAAACAACGAAGGACACTGTGCCGGATAATCATGCCAGTGCCAAGTTGGCATTTTGCATCCCTCTATGATATATCATTGCCTACAGAGTTTAAAACCACCTTTGTTATCACTGTATCTAACCTGTCAGGTGAGATAATAACCTTTCAAATTAAATTTCTAAAGGAAACCAAATTCCTATGGGAAAAAAGAAAACCAGATTTTAGATTTCCTATCGGAATACAAGAAATTTCCATAGGAATTTTAATTTCAATAGGATTTGAAAAAATCCTTAAAGGTACCTGCAGTGCCGGTCAATTTTTGATATAATGAAGATATATGTGTAAAAACATCATCCTGAAAATTTGACAGCGATCGCATAAGTAGTTTTCGAGATATTTGGGGAAAACCCGATTTCACACCTGAACGAGTTTTGAATCAAGCCGATTTGGCGCGAGATGAACTGTGACGTCACGGGGAAAACGCGACTGTATGAGAAACAGGAATATCGTATGAAAACTGTTCGTTTTCTTGAATTGTTTTATGGATATATGAACATTTTTTTCTGTTGTTTTATTTCCTTATCAACGCTGGATGACTAAATATACTGTTGTTTTAGTTTAAACCCGTTTTTTTATCGAACAAAAATGCAGAATTCGGAAAATTGTTTGCTTCATGAATTGAGTCAAATGTGTAACACATTTTGCATATAAATGCACAGCATATGTAGCAAAATGGCAATTAATCAATAAATAAATAAATATACTGTTGTTTGAGTTTAAATCCGTTTTTTATCGAACAAAAATGCCGAATTCGGAAAATTGTTTGCATCATGAATTAAGTCAAATGTGCAACACATTTTGCATATAAATGCACAGCATATGTAGCAAAATGGCAATTAATCAAACTTTTGTTTTAAGAAACATATTTTGTTAATATTGTCATTCTTTCCAGTGATTTTTCCGTGACATTATTAACTGATTAATAATATTGATAATACATATTTCGTAAAAGGTAAGGCGGGGTCTATTCCTTGTATAAGGCATAAAATTACAAATGATTTCGCCCGATTATTCAATAATAATGACATAGGACTAATAACAATCAAAATAGTATGCATTCTTTAACAAACAAACACGGGATTATAAACGGATCAAGGCGAAAGTTCAAGATGGGTACATGATTAAGTTTGTCTCGTATTCTTTTAAAAATATTAATACGATAATGGAATTTCATTTTACAATTATTTACATCCTTTGTCAAAATGTTCAAGTTTGTTCAGATTTCATAATGATTCGCTATCAGTATAACAATTTAAGTAATGTGGAGTTAAAGCGTTAATTAAATTGCTGACCATAGCGCTCGAAAGAAAGTTGCACTTGATTAAATAAGAAATTAAGACCAACGTAAATGTAATTACTTCCGAATAATTACTTGATCACATAAAAAAGGTTTAAATTGCTGAATTGTAAATTTGGTCATTATTTCAGTGATTAGATAAGTAACAATAAAGGCATTTACTTCGAACATTAGTATTACTATTTGATAGTCTTTAATCACTGATTGACTATATACATGTAATAGCTTACGAATGCTTGATTCACACAGTCTAATTTATTTTTCTTTTTTATTGTTTAACAATGGAGTAGCAAATTATACACAATTCAATTTACTAGTCAAGAGGTGTGAAACCCTCTCTTTGTTCACCAGACTCGTGTACCATGTGTATACATACCCCAGATACACGTCTGGAGCAGTGGCTTCGTTACCTTACCTGTTTACCAGTGTAATTGTCTCGGATCACTCGTGTGTGAAAGGATATTATGTAATCAAAGAATGAATAATGAAAATAAATCTGCCCATGCAAGCGTTTTAAGATATCGTATTCATCGGTAAAAGGGCGACAAGAATAGCCAATTTTAAAATCCTTTAAAAATAAATCTGATTGTAATAAAATAATTACGGATACAAATTTCTAAATCTACAATACTTAAAATAACTAGATACGTCAAAACATCAGACATATATTAATCATTTTGGCTGAAAAATCGAATTTAATTTGTATAGCTTTGTAAAGAAATTTCCCTCCTGTTGACCTCGTGACGTCACTTCGACTGAAGCCTCGTTATCGCCTAATTCTGTTTTCTCTTGATTAGATTTCCCAAAGCAGGTAAAAATAGCCACTTTGAAGCGGCGTAACTCCGTTATTTTTGCATCGATTTCGATGCAGTTTTTTGCATTAACTTTTGGTAGTTAAACTCTTTGACATATGTTTCACATCGGCTTGGCTGCAGGTACCCTTTAATTTTCTATAGGAAAATTACCTGTCTGAATCAAATTCCTATAATATTCCTTTATATTCCTATAATTCAAAAAACTATTCTCCTTTAGGATTGTCAATATTCTCTGTAGGAGATTTTTTTTTCTCCTATGCAATTATCATTTTCGATTGGGTTATCATTTTTAAAGGTAAATATCTCACTCGTCAAGTAAAACTTACTAAACACAAAAGTGGTTAATATTGCTCTCTAGACAATGGACTATCATTGTATATAGATTTTTCCTAAACTGAATCTTAATCGGGTGAATAAATGCTACCATAGCCCAGGCATAATTATCTGGCACAGTGTTGAAGCAAAGATGTCAAAATTAAATTATAATCGTTCGAATAGTTGGTTGTCATATCCGAAGAGTATTTCAGACACATTAGATTTTTTTAAAAAGGTGTATATTGATTAATTACAATTACGTTTGTGTTTTTATCAAATAACGTGTTCGCTACTTTCTTTTCCATTAATACAATTTTTTTAGCGACAAAATGGGTTAAAAATTTATTTTCTTTTACACACATACGTCTATTTTTTCTTTTATGTAACAGCGAATAAAGCATTGAAGTTTTGCCTTTTGAGTCCGATGATAAAATTAAAGGTAGTAGTTTCTGTTTGTTTTGATTTACAATTACATGTATTTATCTACAACGCAATGTTTAAAATAAACAATTGTACAAAATGCATAAATGTACATATAAACTTGTAATGGTTTTGAAGTTTTAAAAAAATGATACAATGCACACCTAATGTCTTAAGATCTCATATATTTTGTTGGAAGATGAATATCAATAATTCATTGTACTTTGATCTATTGACTATACTATTCAATATAATTTGTTAAGAAACACCTATTTCGCGGGGTTGTGAAGGAAGCATATAGAATCTTAGTTACACGTAAGTCCGTAAATCTCAAATCTTAGTATATATATATATATATATATATATATATATATATATATATATATATATATATATATATATATATATATATATATATATTTACCTTTCTAAATATTTAAACAACAAAATGTAGTCCAAAAAGAAAACAAAATAACAATACTGGAGACAATTTTTTTCTTAGCAAGTTGCATTGTTTTTACGTGAATTTACACATTGATGACGGCATGACTGAAAGTTGAATATTGTGTAAATTTGATCGAAAAGCATTGTATAAAGATTCAAAATATTACTAAATAAATCTAAAAACTCTATTAAAGTATTTTTTGTATAATTTTGGAGAGTTGAACAAAAGAATGATGTGAATTTTATCAATCATTCGCTAAAAGGTATATATTGGGGGGGGGGGGGAGTGTGTTTGGGCCAGGCTTTACTCGTTTACGATATAAAAACCAACTAGAATAAACATGTATAATATTGAGCTTCAAATTTAACACGTAAAAATTGCTGCTAGAGCCCTGTGTATAAGGTGGTTTTTTTAAATGTTGACATTATAACTCTTTCAATTTTGGTACTAATTTACCTATTAATGCTGTTTTTTATAAAAAGAACGAATGGTGATACGGCTATTTCAACGTTACCTGTATTTGATTACAGGGTTGTTGTTTTGTTTTTTGTTTTTTTCAATAAAAAGATGCAATTCGAAATTAAAACAATTACATGTAATAAAATACGCTAATAAAGTCGTTTTTGGGTTTGTTTCTTTTAAACTGAAATCTGAAACATTTTTTTTCCAATACATTTTCAATAACGTAAACTTACTATATTTCTGAATGCTGTCGAGGTCAATTTTGTTGTTATACACAGGAAATTGTCCAGTTATTTCTGGAGTGTTCTGTAAGCAGAGGCACTCTATACGTTCAAGGAAGATGTCAAACAATTGTTCGTCTGACGTCCGTTCAAAAATGAAGGATGATCTGAATGTATACATATAATTTCCACAGATTGGAAGATACAATCTTGGTGTGTTACTCCCATTAGGGGAAACAACAAAAACCTGTACATTGAAAACGCTAGCAAGAGCGAAGAAATCCACAATCTCTGCCGATTTCCAGCAATTCAAATGTTCTTTAAATGCTTCTTCCATTCGTTTTTGCAATTCACGCTCTTGTTTTTTCTTATCTCCAGCTACTGCTTCTTTATTGTATTTGACTTGTTTCATATAAGTATCACGATAATGGGATTGTTCCATGTGACTTTTTAGTAAAACTTTAATATCTTTTTCATTTCCTGCTGATCCATAGATCATCATTCCAAAAAGACGAAATAAATTTGTTGTTTCATCTGAAGAAGTGTTCAGGTCCTCTGTCGAAACGTTTAAAGTGCAAGGAAGTTCATCTATTTTCAAAAGAAAATTTTGTAAATCGTCGAAATTATTGCGAAACCTTCTGTCAAGACACTTAGAATGTTCTGCGTTTGTAATCATTACACCATCTGATTCTAAGTGTTCGATGCTTTCATCACTTTTTATGACATGGATACATTCTTCCCTAAATGTCAATAACAGAATCAATGGCATGTTGCGGTCATATTCCGTTCCACTTATCAAAGGTTCGATAAGTATACCCACTTTTCCGCCTTCCTCTAACTCATGCATAATAATAACATTCCTTGAAATGACCTCGCAGATTGCATAAAATTCTCGTAATAATGGCGCAACTCCGCCTGTCCGTATGTTTTTAATGTCCTGCCTTGCATTTTCAATCCAAGTTTTTCCATCTCTCTCGAATGATGGCTTGAACAGTGAAAAATAAGGAAAATGTTCTTCTTCATAGACTGAAACAAACCGACGACATGTCTTTGCTGTCATACCTTCTTTTATTAATGGACCTACTATGCTATACAGCGCATCATTATCAAGGCAGGTGGACACTTTACGTCTTTTAGAATCGTCAAGTAATGCAGCTTTTTGATCCATTGTTGGAATATCTAATTTAAATATTAAGAAATAAACATGTTTTGATTATTTCTCAGTAACAGATCAGTTACTCATAATTTATACCTAACATTGGCGTTTTAATAAAAGCATAAACAAGCATTCCGGTGCCACTCATTATCGTCAATATTATTAATATTTCATGATTTGATACGCTTTGCGAAATAAGGATGCAAGAAAACCTTCAACAGTTGTCATGGGGACTGGTTACCATGGTTAAAGAAGCAACATATTGAAAGATGACAAATTGAAGTTATTGCAATGGTAACAAAAGAACAATACAAACAAATAACTTTCTCAATTTTCAAAACATAGTAAAAATGAAAAAAACATCAATTTCTTGCTGTGGCTTTTAAACAAAAAATACATAAATTTAGTTTTTATATTTTTGTTACATGTATGGTTGTGTACGAAGGCAATGAATAAATCTATTTAAATAAATCATTTCGGTAACATTATACTTAGAAATCAATCTATTTAGTTGGAATAATCCAATGTATCCCGATCTTTTTTTTCATTTCAATTGAATTCAATTTAAGCAAAGAGAATGCAGGTTCGCAGAAAGTCAATTCTGTGAAAACAATTAACACCATTAAATTCTTCATCTTACATCGTCTCTTTACTTGGCTAAGACTTTTTTCGGAACAAGCTACCGACCTCGGAAAATCAAGTATGTTAAATTTACATCGAGGGTAGCCATTTTGACATGTAAACAAACTGCACCACTTCACTCTACAGGGCTGGTGATGGTGTTTAAAGACTATCAGAAGCATGTAAAGGGAAGATATCAGTAGTAAATTTCATGAATAAGGTGTTGTTTTCACAGAATGTATAAATAAGATTAATCAGTCAAAAACTAGCACACGTTTTTCTGCAATAAATAAACATGTACAATTTTTTCAATAGATGGCACTGTAGCTCCTAGGTCGTCCATCCGAGTTATTTTTTCAGACCGGGAGCTACAGATCTGCAGCTAAATCCTCCCTAATATATCAATTAAGACGTTCTCGAAAATTCCCCATTCATTTGCAGCCACAATCTGCTGGCAGGCAAATAAACGTACATTGTAACTGTATTATCCAAAAACAATGAATAAGTTCAGACATCGTAAACTAAAAGCATTGAAAGTCGCATTAATTCCCATAATTAAGAATATGTATATTACATGTAACACATTTTAGTTCAGTGAGGTGTCCCTAGGTAAGCTTTAAGGAGAGACAACTTGGCCTTCATGTCTGGTGCATGTAGATGTGTTGACTGACATTGAAAGCTTGCAATTCTGATAACGGTGTTATAAGTAGCGCTTTACAGTGAAACTTTCACCATTCAGAGAGACTATCAATTGCGAATGTCTCTCAAAGAAAGAAAAAATAGTATCAACTATCAAGTAAACATTTGTCAGTCATTCATAAAGACACCAAAAATAGATTAGAGTGAATTTTTGTGGATAACATTTCCACGTTTAAGCACATGTCTCAGAATTGACCAAGTACTGATCGCTTAACTTACCGAGTTCAGTGATTAATATCCTTTGCTGTCGTCGTTGTCGTCGCTGTTGCAAACATTATTTACATAATCGCCTTGTCGCCAGAACATTCAGGCCAATTTCAACCAATCATGTCATAAAACAGTCTCTGAAGAAGCTAGGAAGTTAAGATTTGATAATATGATTAGCCATGCTTCCTTTTAAAGTGTTATTTAAAATTATCAAAACTTTGAAGTCTTTTGTAAAAATCTAAGACTTCGATGAAAGCTTTTTCAGGAAAACAATATTTATTCAAGTGTGTTCAAATCATTATCCACTAGAATATGTTTCGGCCGCCTATGGGGAGTTCAGTTCTTCATCGGAATATATGTAAATCAGTAATATTTTCATTAAGGGGGATGTGCGGCCATCTTGTACATTTGAGAATAAGAATAAACATTTCTTAAACTGGCTTGTTTCTGTCCAAAACGGGCCAAAAATGTTACCAAAAGATATAAAACAATAAATATGAAGTCTACATGTCATTTTGTTTGAAAAATATGCGTACAAGAACAGAACAGCTGTTAGCAATACTGCGCCGTCTCTTGTTAGTTGTTATTGTGTAACAAAAAGAAAGAGTAAATCCTCTGTTTTGAAGTGCCAAAATAAATCATTGCAAAAATAATTTTATAATTTTGGATTTGACGAAGCATGTTCCCAAATACCACGTTATGTTGATATTAGTGGCAAATATTGTTATAAAAAAGATAAACTACTTTAGAATTGCACGTACATAGTGGGCTTTTTTAGTGTTATCTACCTCACGAGATTCCGATCTGCTGGTATTTTGCCCACTATTATCTCTGGTTAGCAGACAGGTAAACAACGAAGATTGTCATCATATGCATTTGACCTATCATTTTATTAAAACAAGATAACAAGTTCGTTCAAGATGCGTAATAAATAGCCGTTATTATTGTTTTTCAAAATATTCCGCATTGACTACTTCAAAGGTTCTACAAATATTTTTTGAGTCAATTATATTTACTTCGTATAGGTAACAAGTGTAACTAAATCACAATGAACTGATATCAGCAACACAATTACCAGCTAAATTCTTTCTTTTGGACACAACCTTTTGAACATGTAAAACGTGGGGATGTTTAGAGATTTTATTATTTTGGCATACAATTGTGGAATAGTTAAATAGCTTATATAAGCTAAGCTCCTCTAAATAGCATAGAATATCTTTATTTGAAATATTACGCTTTTATTCTTTAGTTGTGTAATTATTTATCTTAATAGCTAGACATAACAGAAAACAGATTGAATTAACAACCTATGACGCCTGCATAATTCTATGACTATCTAATATTGTGAGTAATAATAAAATTCAACTTAGGTGCAAATAATATCAATAAAAAAAATTAAAAATAAATCTGCCCTTTCCTCCTTTTCAAAATATTATAATATTACGCGACATCATAATGAATTCGAAGGTAAAAAGAACAAAACCAAACCTTTATTTGAAGAACATCGATCGATGCGTGTCAATTTATGGTTCTCTCAGAGGAGTCGACAATAGTCGAAGAAGATACGCCTTCACGGAGGCAGAGTGATCTTTCATATGACTCTCACGCATGGTATCTATAATCTATATATACACAAGATGACCTTAAATGTTGTGATTTCTACGTACAGTATGATTAGTAAGAACCATATGAATTCCTATGAGAATGACAGGCTGATATATAGATCAACCACGGAAATTCTAATAAACAAGATGCTCATGTGGCCACATCGCTCACCTAAGCAACAGTGACTTTAAATGGGCGTCCAAAAGATATTGTGCCATATGCCCCCCTCGGTAGAATAACAAAAAATAGATATTATAAAATATTCGAATTTTACACTTACACGTAATCTTTGACATTGTACCTTCATAGGATACCATTTTTACCCAGAATAAGAAAACCCTACGCAAGATATGAAACTTAACATTTCGTAGGGGTACACTGTTAACTTCCAATCCCTTATACTTTCGTCCCCCCCCCCCCCCCTTCCCTTTATAAAGCGATCAAAATATATAAGAACATATTATTTGAGTTTTGTTTTCCTGAGGACTATCAAGCGACATATTTATTCACAAATAGCGATGACCTACGCAAAGCCATGTACAAGATGCCTAACATCTCGTCCAATTTAACTCATTTAAAATCTTCAAAATTTTCAATGTTATCTTTCAAATACTCTTTAAAAATCTATGCTTCATCCATGTTCACTTACAATGTTTTGCTGTTCAATTTTAAATGTTTTCTCCCTTCTCTGCAGAGATTTGAGCAAATTTCGACGCTACCATTTTGTTCTACTCCAGAAAAAACAATGTGACGTCAATATTCAAAGAGAAACTACTCTAATTTTAAAGAATTTCAAAGGGCAACTACTCCAAATACTTTAAGAACTTACGGCATGCGGTTTATGTATTAAATAATATGAACTACTATGAAGTAAGCGAAGCGTCGGCCAATGACGGCCATATTGCCTAATATTATTTCTCGCCGACCAAATATAGAGATATATTAGGCAATCACATGCTATATTTAAACCAATGAAAGTGTGACGTTTCATTCCAAGGGAAAACAAATGTACATGTTCTTCGTCAACTACTTATAAATCACTAGTTATTGTATATTTTATAAAAATATATATTAAAAAAATAATATTTATTGTATTTTATTTTAAAAATTCCAATAGATGTGAAGAAGAAAATATTGTACCTCAACGCGCTCAATTCCTCAAATTAAAAACATTAAAAAATTTAATTTGTCTTCTCCATTATAATTAAACGACTGTTGTTTGCCTGGCGTAAACTCGTGCGACTTTTATAACCTTATTCACACTTGATTGATGAATACTACATAGTACACTAGAGTGAAAAATATCGCGTGGCATGTTAAATTCTGCTAGGTTTGAGTCATATTTTGTTCACATGAGTTTATTACATTCAGCTTAAGTTTTCTTACTTGGTATTTCTATTCAGCATTTAAAAAGGAAACAAAAAAATGAATGGCCTCAGATGGGTGTAAAAACATAGAATTGTGAGCAAAGCTCTGTATCTTGCTTATAATTCGAAGCTTAACACTCAAATATGCTTAGTAAATAGAAAGTGTAAACAATTCCACATAATAAACATGAACTGTAACAAATAAAGAGCAAATTTAATTTATTTTTCAAAATGAATCATATTTATACCTACATATTTCCGTCTGCGATATTAAACTCAATTAAAACTGAATAAACTTGAGAAAAAGCTGAGCATCTCAACAAAACACATTGCATAAATTAACCATGCCATTACGCAAAAGATCATACTGAATTACCGATAGAATGAATAGTATTTTAGTACTTTTTCAATACATCAGATTTTGCTTAATTTGCGCAGGTAAACAGTCAACTGTCTGATTTACCGAAGTCTCTGTTTGATTGGTACGTAAAAATTACAAAATACAGGCGATAGTTTCCAGGCTACAAAGCATAAATAATGAAAATGAAACCCACCGTCATGTGTGAAAAATGCCCCCGCATTGAAATATTTAACCTCAATTCACTTCACAAAATCGGCACCAATGTATTTTGCATGTTTCAAAGATTCCCTGCTGCAAAACAAAAAAAAAATCATCTTTTTCAGGTCGACCGTTTATCGTACGTCATGGCTGTTTTAAACAAAAGAACCTCGTTTTAGAAGTATGGAATACTGAACCCGAAGCTATAAACTGATCAAAACACGCCTTTCCTTTATTATTATTTCGTAATAACTCAAATTTGAAACAGAGTTAGCCTATAATTTTTGCAAATTACACTTTCCACTTGGAACTTTTAGCTCAGGTGAGCTAAAAACTAAAAAAGAATAATTTATCATCATGAGTGTCGGATACTGAAATTCCACCGATCTTGGACGAGTCTCTTCCTTTGGAACCTCATTGAGTTCAGATGAAAAATCAATTTATTTTTCGTTTAAATGTTACTGCAGCGCTATAATTATACTAGAAAAGAGAGAACCAATTCATTATCGATAAAACTCAATACATTTCTAAACACCCCTGGCTATTATACTTACATGCATATTCTTGGTAACATCTGAAAGTTCATTCCAAGCGCTAACAGAAAATCAACAGAAAAATATAGGGTCCTATTGCACTTATAGGTCAAGATTACAGCGATCCGCAGCAAACTCATCCATTGTTAGTCTCTAAACCAACACCCATCCCTTACTTTAACCTCTTTCATGTTTATGCCCCCTTCGAAGAAGTGAGGGCATATTGCTTTGCTGCTGTATGTCGGTCGGTCCACCAACAGTTTCCGTTGATTTTCTTTGCAAAGGATGAAAATATTTAAATGAAATTTGGTATACAGGTTTATCATGATAATATCTAAGTCCAGTTCGATATTGGGTACGATCGAACAATTTTCGACAGAGTTACAGGTAAGGCCCTTGGACGTAGAAAAATTCCAGTTATTTCTAGTTCCCACTCATTTTCTTCGCAGAGGATAAACATATTGAAATGAAATTTGGTATACAGGTGTACCATGATAATAACTAGGCCGAGTTCGATATTGGATACGATCAAGCAATTTTCGACAGAATTATGGCCCTTGGACGTGAAAAATTCCAGTTATTTGCAGTTTCCGCTCATTTTCTTCGCAGAGGATGAAAATATTCAAATGAAATTTAGTATACAGGTTTATCATGATAACATCTAAGTCAAGTTCGATATTGGGTACCATCGAGCAATTTTTGCTAGAGTTATGGCCCTTCGGCGTAGAAGATTCCAGTTATTTGCTGTTTCCGCTCATTTTCTTCACAGAGGATGAACATATTGAAATGAAATTTGGTATACATGTGTTCCATGATATTATCTAAGTCAGGTTCGATATTGGGTACGATCGGGCAATTTTCGACAGAGTTATGGCTCTTGAACGTAGAAAAATTCCAGTAATCTGCAGTTTCCACTCATTTTCTTTGCAGAGTGTGCACATATTGATATGAAATTTTGTATACTGGTTTATCTAAATAATATCTAGGTCAATTTTGATTTTGGGTATGACAGAGCTATTTCCAACAGAGTTATGCCCCTTGGACTTAGAAAAAATTACAATTTTTTGCTAGAGTTAGGGCCCTTGGGCATAGAACATTCCAGTTATTTGCTGTTTCCGCTCATTTTCTTCACAGAGGATAAACATATTGAAATGAAATTTGGTATACAGGTGTGCCATGATATTATCTAAGTCAGGTTCGATATTGGGTACGATCGAGCAATTTTCGACAGAGTTATGGCTCTTGAACGTGGAAAAAATTCCAGTAATTTGCAGTTTCCACTCATTTTCTTAGCAGAGTGTGCACATATTGATATGAAATTTGGTATACTGGTTTATCGAAATAATATCTAGGTCAATTTTGATTTTGGGTACGAAAGAGCAATTTCCAACAGAGTTATGCCCCTTGGACTTAGACAAAATTACAAATATTTGCAGTTTACGTTCATTTTCTTTGTGGATGTTTCCAAGGGAGGGGGGGGGGGCATATTAAGTGTTTCACAAACATTTCTTGTTTTCCTGTAGTACTTCCTCATTCCATCATTAAATTCAAATACTGATAATTTTACTCTAAATGATCATTTATTTATTTTTGGCAATTAATTCAGTCAATCACCTAAGCCCTACCTTTCTCTGCCATGCTCAATCTTATATCTGAAATCCGGAACATTGGTACTCTCATTCCATAATTACGTTTACACGCAATCTTTTGTGTTAAGGATTACGTTTACTCAGGGTTTGAGATTTTAAAAAAATATTTTTACAAAGTTTAATATCTGAAGTCCAAAGTTAATTTAAACACAAAAAATAACAACATTATTAACAAATATCGATATTGATATCCATGATTTGTTTATTTAACTAAAGGAAGATATGCTCCGACAAAGGTAGATTACAATTGAAACAGGGGAAATTCGAACTAAATTTTTCATTTTCTTATTTTCTCTTAAAAACTTTTTGTTGCAGTGTAATTGCAAAAGTTAAGTTTTTATGTGTTTTTTCATATCATTTTACATATTTTATGGTTGTATTTACTCGTCTATAAATTTATATTACTGGCTGGCACGCGATTGGAAAAATCTTTAAAATACATAAAATCGTTTCAAGATAAAATATCTCCAAATTTTGATCATTGACCTTATATAATGTTAATGACAAAATAATACAGATAATATAAACAGTTTAGGCAATCAATGGTTTGGAGCTCCTATTAGTCATTTTTTTGTAAAACTGTATCAAAAATAGGTACAATTTTGAAAATTGATAGAGGAAATTCGGACTATATTAAACTTAAAGTATGAGCTTAAGGTGGCTCTATACACCACTTTTTTATGACGCTGTACGCAAAAAAGTAAATCTGGAAGCATGCAATTCCGGTACTGGCTAATTTAAACTGAGGCGAATTGTATGGGAACCGCTCTTTTGAAAAAATTGTTAAATGAATAGATTTAATTTGATAATTGGAAAATTCATTACTTACAAGTAATGTGGTATGTGACACCTTTACGTTGTGTGGTATTATTTATCGAAATAAACAATAAAATCAAGTATAATCTTTAAAGAGTTTCTTTACCATCATCGATATGTTGCACCGTAGCGCAGTGGGTTACAGGGTTCACTACAAACCAGTAGGTCATGAGTTCGCTTCCCGCTGAGAACAATAATTTTTTTTACTTTCCAAAAATTTTAAAACGTATTTTTTTGATTTAATACCGTGAAAGAAACTTCTAAACCGGTGAAAATATTTCAATTATAATATACTTTAATGCACATTAATATCGACACCTAACGGGAATGAGAGGGTTGCTTTGAATTTCTCTCAGGTTGGGATACATAAATCCTATTAGCCTAGTCAAAGTTCCCCTCTATTTATTTGACTTAGCATTAAAGCGAATATATTCACTTATACAGGGCAAAGTCCATAATGAAATATGTATGTATTTATCATTCCAACATTATATTTAGGAAAATTTCTTCAACTCAGAAATGAAAAGTCCCCAAGGTGTTTGGGCTTTGGGACTTAGGAACGATAACCCTTACCTGAGGAACTTTTATACCAAATAAAATTTAAAATATTTTTTGTGTTTATTTGCAATGGTTTTCATTCAATTTTTTACGTCACATTTATTAAAATACATTTTCTTATAACATCAAGCAACTTTTTCAGATGATTTGTCAACAGAGTAAGAAAATATGAAAAATTATGTTTTGGGGAAATACTAAAAAAAATTGCAATAATAACATTTTTGAATGTTAAGAAGTGTAATAATTTTTTCATGTGTCCGAAGGAAATATCCATCATATGACAAACAATTTTCTCTCAATTTGTTAATAGCTGTCTTTTTAAAAAATATTTTACAAAAACACGAAAAAACATTAAAAAATTCTTTAAAAATACCTATAGTATCCCTATTATCATTTTAATATTTGATAAGTATATGTTTTGTGGTCTTCTATTGAGATTTGGAATAAACTGTGGGTGTATAGAGCCACCTTAAAACGATTCATTCAAATATAAAATTAGTAAAGCTTTTCGTATTTTATAATTTCCCAACCTACAAATTGTTTTATTATTTTTAATAATTAAAAAATAAAGAAAACCTTGGAAATGGTGGACAATTTTGACATTTTTTTCAAAAAACATTTAGAGGTCACTAGCAGAAAAAGTAGGTCATTGACCTAGTTATTTGAAAGTGAAAAATAGCACCAAAATAGTGGGGCTACAATGAACAATAAGTAGTTTTCGTTCCTATTAGTGGATTGTTTTTTTCGCCCCTGAGTAAACGTAATCCTTAAATCGCAATGTGTTTCGTGAACTAACTTTTACAGATAAGAATGCGACAAAAATGATCCAGTGTTTGTCGATTGATAACAGAAAGCTTAATGGGACTATGTATTAATCTGCTCTGTCCGAGCTAGTTCTCCACCTCCGAACGAAGTATCTTCTCGTATATACCATCGTCGGAAACCCATGGTCATTCTCGCTTGTCTTACCTTAGAGGTACATGTAAGAGGAGCGAGACCGACCGTGGGTTTCCGACAGTTTTGTATCTCATGAACATGTGTATTTCACTGGCATGAGAGATTAAACAAATTGATATTGATAACTACCATCATGGTCATTAATTTACAAAATCAAAAGCCTGAAAATTATGAGATCTTAATTGTTTTATGGACTGTTAGTTAAAAGATATAAAAAATCAAATTGCACAATAATCAGGTGCAGGTCAAATTTCTAGAAAACGACAAAGTTATGTTAAGGTAGATCCAGTGTTCTGTGATGTCATACTTTTTTGTAAAACATTCAATTCTTTAAAATTTGTGCAGGATAGTTTTATCTATTTCAAGTGAATATAATCACATGGATGTAATTAGAAATACTGTTAAGTTCAAGATATTTTCGCAGCTTAATATTATCCTAAATTTCGAATTTTTTAGACATTTTATC
Organism: Magallana hongkongensis; assembly: GCA_015776775.1. Lineage (NCBI taxonomy): Eukaryota > Metazoa > Mollusca > Bivalvia > Ostreida > Ostreidae > Magallana > Magallana hongkongensis. The sequence continues at coordinate 14,934,897 of CM027471.1, forward strand.
GATGCTAAGGGGAAATAAAAAAATTTCCTCGCCTTTCTTTCGGATGTATGTCTAAATGCCATAGTTTTTCTTATCCCAACGATTAATTTTAAGATATTTTTGTAGTTTTAAATTTCTGATAAAGTTGACAATAAAATTAAACAAGATAAATACATTTCTGCCAACAAAAATTTTACTTTTGACAACAAAATACGGTTTTCTGATGCTAAAATATGCTTTATTTTATGTTTAATATCTGGCATCTCAAAAAGTGTGATGACATGTATATTTTTTCTAACATTTGATTAAATTTAAGACTATTAATTTCAATCAGTTCGGTATTTCAACTTTACAAGTATGGAGTTACCTTAAAGTCAGACGCGACCTATCTTCCATTTTTTCTATATTTTTTTTTTCTATCTCCACAATGTGAAGATCCACTTCGTAATTTCATAATTATTTATTTATGTAATATGATCAATTTTTTATTTAGATATAAAGTGTTCAATTGAGAAAATATAGTATGACTTTACTTATTAGCATTCAAATGCATTTTGCATGCTATTTTAAGGAAAATTCAAAATATTTAAGCTCCGAACCAAGCCTGGGAAGGTACCTTGAATTTTGGGGGAATTAACAGGTTTAAATGTTAATAAATAAGGAAAAAAATATCAGGAAAATTTTAGAAAATTGAGGAACGTCTCGTCTGTCCTTAAACCAACAATGAAAATCAATAACAGTGTTTAAGTACGATATACATGTATGCCTCAAACACTTCTGTGTAAAAAATAACGTACCTCGAAACTGATATTTTTCGTACAGAACTGTTTTCAGGATATATTCATTACATAATGCTTATTTATGAATCAATGGCTATTGGTACTTTGCGAAACGGAACGGAACCAGTTAAGAGGCCCCCAACGGGGAACCAGATTTTTTTTAAAAACCAAATATTTCAATTCAACCTATCGTAAATGGAAGATTGTTTTACAAATTTTGATGTTTGAATGGACTGTGTATTACATGAAATATGCTAATCATTGTTCTATAAGTCATTACACGCTACTTTCCATGGAAAACCTAAAGTCACTAATTGTTTTTAAAGCGCTAAGCATAGCTCAGCGCTTTATTGTCGTTAGACTTCTACTTCCGGTGCATCGAATAACCGCCTCCTATGAGCAGAAGTTTACATCATTTAAACTGGTTAGGGAACCAGTTTCAGGAGTTTGTGGACATTATTGCACGGGCAATTGTGAATCCAATGTACGGGCTATTGTGAATGTAATGTACGGGTCTTACATACATCATTGCAGGGGCTGACACGCAGTGATTGGAAAATATAGTGCGTATACATAAGCTGAAATGTTATATACATATATCTGTTATATATTTACAGAAGCTGGGTTAGCGCTTTTCAGTACTATCAGTACTTTGATTAGATGTTAGATTGACACTGTAAACATAAAGTTGAGGTTTAAACCAAACTCAATCTGTGTAAAATCGATAAAAATTACAAAACTAATCTTTCTTCTGAATAGATTTCTTCCGATTCCGTTCCGTTCCGCAAAATACCATTACCCGTGTGGATATTGGTATTTAACGGAACGGAACAGTCTTTCAAACTTTTTAAATAATGGAAAATATCATAACAACTACTCGCCGTTCCTGGAAATTTTTATCAGATTCCTTAAAGATGAATGAGTCAAGCTGTCAACTTTAAATTTGGTCAATTATTGTACGATAGATGAATGACAAATTCTAATAAATATAAGGATGCATTTATTCATAACACAGAATCTTTTTAGACATTATCTCAAAACTATTTCCAGGAAAAGGAAAAATTAATGCACAATTATCAGTATTTCAATGGAATATTGTTAAAGAAAATCATTCGCTAATGTTCATGTAATCATCTATGATCATCAGCTAAACTTGTCATTTTATTTTGCGTATTATCATATGTCATAGTTACATAATTTGATTTTCGAAAGAGAAGGTGGGAGAGAGAGAGTAAATTCTTACATTGTCCCCAGATCTCATTAAATAGTACTTTTCAGTTATTTTTACGACCAATATATATATTTGTGTCATACATATTCTTGATAGATGATATCAACGTATTCAAAAAAGGTATCTTAGTACAACAGCTCATGCTATATATGCTAGTATTCATGTACATGTAATGCTTATATCCATTCCGTTAGGCAATAACATATTCAATTTTATATAATTTCACAAGAGATCCAAATATGAATTCTTTTTCTACAAAAACCACACTAGTGTCAGTTGCTGTGAATATTTCTTTTCTTTAAAGTAGAAAAATCATTCAATTCGCATTCCCAGAAAATGTGCTCAATAGCTACAATGTCTTTTTTCACAGAACATGCAAAAAGCACATTTATATGGGTCTAACTTTTTAATTTTAAGTAAAAAAGAGTCCGTTGTTAATATTCTGTTTAATATTCAAAATTGAAACCATTGAAGTTTTGTATTTAGGGTGATTTGGAAAGGGAGAGGGAAAATGGCCTTCATTCTAAATCACTTGAATTGAGAAAGCTCAATTTAGTTCTGCATAATCGTTCAACAGTATCATTTTTTTAAAAATCTAATAGATCTCTAAATTATTTAGAGATAAGTAGTGAACATGTTTTTCTGAGTGTTAAATGGCATGCAAACTTCAGACAGAAAAACCATATCTTTATTTTTTAGCTGTTTTTTCGTAAGTTATTATGTCCTGTTCTAGTTTCCTAAATCAGTTTCATACATGCAGGCTTTAGACTTGCAATCTTGATAATATGACACAAAATTATGTAAACCAAAACCAACAATAGAATGAGAAAAGCTGCAAACAATAACACTACGTCTCTGTGAACATGGAGTGATGACACCTTGTTTTCTTTGAATTTCATGCGTACTATTTCCTTACGCTGAAGATGAGGATCACAAATCTGAAAGTATAAAAAGCCATTCTGAGAGAATTCTACTTGATATCGATGTCCCTTATCGGTTACTCCAGTTTGCGTCAGTACAGCTGTTAAAATTATGTGCCAATTTAAATTTTGAAAAATTTAACTATCTTGTAAATTTTGGGTTAACCAGAAATCATCATTGAAGAAAAACAGCAATTTTACTTGTCCTAGAGTAATGGGCCAAGTGTAGGCTTATTCAAACTCTTTCAATTTCTTCCACAATATGTTGGGAAAGGTATTTTAACTAAAATTCTAGCATTGATTCTTCCTTGCCCTTAATAAAAAACAAGTCGATTACAGGGGTATATTCCGCTGGAGAGATGGAAGCTTTTTAATATATATATATGGGATCCAGAGGTTGCGAGTTCAAGCCTTGGTCAGGGCGGAGGTGGAGCTCCAAATAAAGTGAATTTCCCTGTGCTTTATATATAACTACTGTAAATGTATTATATTTGGGGTGTACGATATTTGGCGGAATTTAGTTTGTGAACAAGTTGGCGTGGATTTGAATTAGCATATTCCTGAATGTGACTATTCTTATACATATGTGCATGGCATTTAGCGATGTTCTTGATTTACCAGACGCCGCATTCCGCCAAAAGCGCTAGATAGAATACACAGCCAAATGTAATACGTTTACAGTATATCATTCACTATGGGCAGGTACAGTACCGATCAGACCCAACCTAACACCAGTGTAAACCCCAACTAAACCCAGGGTTTACTTTTGGGGTTTACTCTAGGTTTACTTTTTGAAAATTTGGGTCCACTCGGGGTTTACTTTGGGTTTACTTGGAAATTGTATTTGAGGTTAACTGTACGCACTGAAGTGTGGAACATGGACAATGGCCAGGGTTTAGTTGGGGTTAACTTTCTGTGGGGTTGGGTCTGATCCGTACTGTATATGTCAATTTGAGAGTTATTGCAATGTTTGTGCTTACTATATATGTATATATCTATGCAATGTGTATCGTTCCGATCCTCTTAAATTGTCATTTAACTGTTTTCCACCTGTATCTCAAACGACTGTGTAGTGCGCGGCCAGCGCGCTAGGTTCTGTTCGTCATCGAAAGCAAGATTTTTGACTTGCCTAGATGGCCGAGTGGTTAGCCCGGTGGCTAGAAGAATGGGTTCCAGAGCCTGAGAGGTCACGAGTTAAAGCCTCGGTCGGGGTGGAGGTGGAGATCCAAAAATAGTGAATTTCCCTGTGGCGTATACTACCAGTGTAATTAACCTTTGCTTTATCAGACAGCTGATGCTTTATCAAATTATCAAATACTTCTGGTCTGAACTATTTTTGATACAGCCCCTCCCTTCAAAGCTTCAGTGACCTATTTGATATAAAATTGATTTTATCAAAGATATAAATTACAAATATGAAGAAAAACATAACTGTGTAGCAGCGGCTTTGGAACTGGGGGCTAGGTGTGGGGGGGGGGGGGGGGGGTCCCCTCCCCCTATCCCACTTTTTTGAAAAGTTATACATGACCATAACAAAAAACCTTTTTTATTTCATGCTTGTCAAGATTTTTGATAAGTTTAGACCCCCCCCCCAGCTTTCAATTTGCAATTTGGGGGGGGGGGGGGGGGGGGGGCGTCCCCTCCCCCTATCCAACTTTTTTGAAAAGTTATACATGACCATAACAAAAAACCTTTTTTTTTTTCATGCTTGTCAAGATTTTTGATAAGTTTAGCCCCCCCCCCCCGCAGCTTTCAATTTGCTTTCAATTTGCAATGCCACTGTGTAATTTAATATAAAACTGCAAATCATGATACCTATCAAGGACCTCATCCTGGCGATGCGATAAAAACAGAATGCTATTGTTGTGTTTATATACAAGAACTATACTGAAATAATGTTTCTTAAGACTTTTATTCACCACCAGTAAGCATCCTTATATATTTTCAATTTCGAATTTTTCAGGCTAGTGTTTGTTTTATAAACATGATACATAATATCGCATTACATTTTTTTTCAATTATTATAGAAATAAAGTTAAATTGTAATGTTTGACCCTGATCTGCCTTTTCATTATAGCATTGTGTGTTGATTGTACCTTTGGACAATGGCCTTGAAATGCTCAATAAAACCTTTAACTTGAAATATACTAGAATTTGATTCATAAAATTTAAAATATATAAAAATACTTACAGATGTAATGAAGTTTAATATCTTTTCTTCTGCATCTTTATTCCACCATCCAAGTTGTACTTCAGATCTCTTGTAATTTATACATTCAAGAATACGGTCCATACTAATAAGACAGGCGTTGCAAATTTCTCTTTTCAGTTCTTCTTTCTCCTCAGTTGCTAAATCACATTCATCCATTTTCGTCAATACAACAAAGATTGGTATTTCTAAAAAGAAATGATTGTATCTATGACTCTTCAAATGAACAACAATTTAAGTGTTACAGATACATGTATTATAGACATTAAACAATGATTTATAAATGTCAGCCATAATAATAAGTTGTTTGACAGGGCAGATCCCTTCTTCCCAAGTCAAGAGTTTCTGATCTACTCAGCTCTACATAAGCCTTTGAACAAACTGACAATACAATACATATGCAGGTTTACTTTTGCTCCATCTAGCGAGAATACACAATTTTAAAGTTTGGTGACCTCTTGTTTTGACCAATCAGAAAAAGTGTATTAAAAAGAAATACATGTGCATGTATTTAGCAACATGACTGCACCCATGCACAAGTTTTTTATAGAATTAAAATTCATAAAAAGATGAGATTATTGGAACTAAAACAGTAGTGTTAAGTCAATAACTTACAGCTATATCCAAATTCTATAATGACAATGGTCAGCAATGTTAGCTGCATGTCTGTAGCACTTGGTCTGACAAAAAATTCAGGTGGACAACCTGAGAGCTACAGTGCCACCCTTTGAAAAAATTGTGTATTTATTGCACACTAAAACGTGCGCTAGGTTAGGTCTGATTACCCTTTTTTTAAACAAATTCTGTGAAAACAATTAGTACCAATAAATTCTTCAGGTATTTTCATTTTTCACAAAGATGTTATTCTTCATTTTATTTCCATGTATTAGAATATTTATCCACCCAGACCACTGTCCCTTGCATCAAACAAGTTCTCAAAAGTGTATCTTCAATTATGTAACCAGCCACCTGTTGACTCATTGCGTGGTCAATGTCTGTTAACCAATTTCCATTGAAGTATGTACCTGTCTCAAGTTTGACTTGACAGGTTATTCAAGTGCAGGAATATTAGCAATAATCATGATTTGATTTACATACACTTATTCACTTTGTACTGGAAATTAAAAACTGTCATAAAATTATTCAATCTTGTCTAATTTTAACCTTTGAAGCACAACTTCAAATAGTGCTCAAATCATTTAGTACAAATTTTCAGACTTTTCAATGCAGTAATTGAAACTTTGTAGGGGGTACAAAATTGTGTCTTCAGCCAGATGGACAAAAGGACAGGGTCATTCCAATATACCGCCATTACTTCGTTTGCAGGAGTTTAATACAATTCATACACACGCTTATATTCAATTTTACCTTTTGCAGACTTTCTGAGAACATCTTTCAGAGTTTTAATTATATCAGAGGGGTCTTTGCCAATCTTTGAAGCCCACAGAAACAAGATTACATCTACAATAGGGCCCTCCCTTGTGTTTGTTTCTATCAATGTGTGACCAGCTTTAATGTTGTTGCAAAAGTCTGTAAGATCTGTGAAAGGCTCAAGTCTTCCATCCAAAATGTATTCTAGGATAATACCAAATTGGGACAAATTAGCCTTGTCCATGCCCACCATATCCAAAAATGTGGGATACCACAACTTCATATCCTCTTCTTCTGTGAAATAATCTTCAGGGCTTTTCCTTCAAAACAAAATTAAACATGTGAATATAGAAGTATCAGTATGGTTATATACTCTATCTAGAGTATTTGTATTTCAATCATGTTGGCAAGACAACCTCTGTAAATAAATAACAAAGTAATTAATCTTTGTTCATATTCAGGGTTTGCAGAAAAATGTCCAGTGAATTCCCAGCAAAAGTAATGAATAAGATTTTTAAGCATAATATAATGCTTTGTCCCCCCCCTCCCTAGAGTCAAAACCATTATACCAAAGGAACATAAAAATTATAATTTTGGTAGAGGGCCTTACAGTCTTTCTAGAAATGCAGTCAGTTTCTATTCAGTATCAGCAGAAGTAACAAATAAGAATTTTAAACATTAAATACATGTCCATTAACATCATTTGAAGGTTACCATTTTGACCTTGCATAGAGTTAAAACATGAACATGAGAGCTTCCTGGTCTATACAACTATGAAATAAGTTTTTCATTTAGATGTGCAGAGGTAAATAAAATTTTGGAAAAATGGTTAAATTTTTACAATCTTGGTTCTGCCCCTAGGGCCCACGTGGGGCAAGAATCATGAAATATGTTCAATTGCTAATGCACATTGCACAATGACAGACGATGAGCGATGAAAACCAATTGCAAAAGGTCACCTGAATGACTCAGGTGACCTAAAAAAATCACAAAGAGGCTAAGTTGTATAAGCAACATCAACAAAAAAACCCATCTCAAAAATTGAAACCTTTTTTTTTCATTTACATTTGGGTATACATACTATTTTCCTTGACAGTACTTTATAACACATAAATATATATCAGGCCCATTTAGAGTTTAAATATTGCAATTGTCAACAAGTAATATTAAATCATTAAATTATTAAAGTTAAAAATTATTTAAAGTCACAAACTGTTCCTCAATATGTTTTGTGTTTGATAATGCGACAGATATGAACAGCTTTTATGTTATGATAGTCTTACAAAATTTGCGTACATTACTAGTATACTTTACATGTTAAGACATTCGTATCAATACAATATATTAACTAAATTGCACTTACACATGTAAAAAGCTGGTCTTGCTTGAGCTGGCCTGGGCTACCTCACAGTGTTCAGAATATCTACCTGTTATGGCAGTTAAAACTGAATTTACAAAGGAAGATTTTCCTACTCCATATTCTCCAACTATCAAAATCACTTTGGATTTTTTCATTTGTTTTGTATTTTCTGATAATTTGAGGATTGATCTTCTTATACTCTTTTTTCTCCTACAAAATAAAAACAATACAATACATTGCACCAGATTTACAATAAACAATGCTGTCTAGTGGGGACAATAAACTTGTCTGAATAGTAAACAACAAGTGTATTTAAGGCAGTATGAGAGACATGTCGATATTAATGTAAATCACTGGCGTCGGAAGCAAATTGAAAGTGGGGGGGGGCTAGACTAATCCTCAGAAGTAATTCCCAAAATCATGAAAATCCTTATCCGTTGGGGGGGGGGGGGGGGGGGGGGGGGGGGGCTAGTATGATTCTGAATCCAACTTCTCAATCTTTCAAGGTAAATTTAGGAACAATAATCTTTCCTGCGGGAAAAAGTGAGGGGGGGGGGGGGGGCTGAACCCTCTATCATACTATGTTTCTAATGGTTAGGTATAACTTTGCAAAAAAAGGTGGGGGGGGGGGGGGCTAAGCCCCCCCCCCCCAGCCCCCCCCGGTTCCAACGCCTATGTAAATTTAAACAAGTACATTACAATAAAAAACAACAGGTCCATGGGCCACATCGCTCACCCCAGGAACAATAGGTATGATAAAATCAGTTTAATGGAGTCATAATACAAACTATCTGGACAATGTACAATAAAATCCATTTTCCCTCCTGGATATTCTTATGTTTATAATCATTAGTCCCTTTTCTAACAGGATGATTTTATAGTCATATCACATGTTGAGTATTGCAGTTCTCAAATATATCCTTAACAATTGTTTATATATGGGATATAAAGCTACAGCAAACTCTAAACCTTCTTGTGAGGCTGAAGAATTATCCTGGAGCCAAAGTCTTAACAATTATAAAGAATCATCTGGCTGATTAGTTTCTGAGAAGATTTTTAAAGATTTACTCTATATATTCCTATGTAAAACTTTAACACCCCCTCCCCCAATGTGGCCCCACCCTACCCCCAGGGATCATGATTTTCACAACTTTGAATCTAAACTACCTGAGGATGCTTCCACACAAGTTTTAGCTTTCCTGGCTGATTAGTTTCTGAGAAGAAGATTTTTAAAGATTTACTCTATATATTCTTATGTAAAACTTCGACCCCAAATTGTGGCCCCACCCTACCCTTGGGGGTCATGATTGTCACAACTTTGAATCTACACTACCTGAGGATGCTTCAACACAAGTGTCAGCTTTCCTGGCTGATTAGTTTCTGAGAAGAAGATTTTTAAAGATTTACTCTATATATTCCTATGTAAAACTTCGACCCCCCATTGTGGCCCCATCCTACCCCCGGGGGTCATGAATTTTACAACTTTGAATCTACACTACTGAGGATACTTCCACATAAGTTTCAGATTTCCTGGCTTTCAGGTTCTTGAGAAGAAGATTTTTGAAAATTTCTCAAAATTGTTCATTAATTTCTAATTATCTCCCCTTGAAAAAGGATGTGGCCCTTAATTTTCACAACTTTGAATCCCCTTTACCTAAGGATGATTTGTGCCAAGTTTAGCTGAAATTGGCCCAGTAGTTCTTGAGAAGATGTTGAAAATGTGAAGTTTACGGACAGACGGACGACAGACAAAATGTGATCAGAAAAGCTCACTTGAGCTTCCAGCTTAGGCCAGCATTTTTTTATTTTTAGGTTTACAAACAACAAAATGATAAAGTTCCGTAGGAGGAGGAAATAAAAAAAAAAAAATCTCTTTTGACCTACAATTTTCTTATTTTTAGGTTTACGAACCACAAAATTGTAAAGTTCTGTAGGAGAAAAAAACCCTTTTATGACATCATCTTTATTCTAATAATATAATGAATGACAACTTCATGATAGTGATGTGTAACTGCATCAAGTGTAGCATATTAAAAGTATGTCATCTGTGTAACATATCACTGAAATAGTACAATAGAATATTAGACATACAGCTTTGAAATTACATGTACATATAGCAATGTCAGGGGTGTGCAATTACAAAATTTGGCCACAAAGTTACTAGCCCAAGATTCAAAGTTACTAGTCAGACTATTGTCGAACATGTCAACATTTCATTTTATAAAAAAACCCCTAAATTTTATGTACATAAAGTCATAATGTTTTCTCCTGTATGATACTAGTATATAATTATTACTATACAGAATATTTATTACTTTCATGTTTTCTGCAGTAGACTAGTTAAAAAATATTCAACTTCATTGATCTCTCACATTTTATTTACAAAATTGGTTTGGGTGTTTATATGTGAGAAAACTCAAACATAACATTGTGAATGTGAACAGACTCTATAAAATCACTGCAACTATATGTGTGCATGTATTTTATTCTGTTGAATTTCCATGTACAAAGTACAGCTATGCAATGAATTATGAAATGGTAAATTTTAATTGAAAATAACGGAAAGTGCACAAACAATAATATGCAAAATATGATTTTTTTTTAATTCACTAGGCAAGTCACTTTAAATTGTGTTCATGAGAATAGTTACTGCAGAAATTTATAATATCTCTAATACATCGCTCTCTCTCTCTCTCTCTCCTCTCTCTCTCTCTCTCTCTCTCTCTCTCTCTCTCTCTCTCTCTGTCTCTCTCTCTCTGTAAAATAAATGTTTAAAAAAGCCAATGAATACATATGCCAATTCAACACAAAAAAAGGGAATCATTTTACAGTGATGTACTTGAAAACAGCTGCACAGGTAACTATCGAAGCCATGTTCAGTGAAGTGTGACTATTTCGTCTAGCCACTGGTCAACACTGTCGGTAAAACTTCAAAGTATGAAACTTACAGCAGAGTGTTTGTAGAAGCTTCTCTGAAGAATGTAGCACGAGAAAAAGATGCGTAAGAAATTTTTAGGCTATCATGACACAAAAAGAGCAGATTTTATGCCTCTGTGATAACAATGACGATACACTTTTCCTACTAGGAAAAATTTGCTGTCGGGGAGAAAAAAAAGATCTTTTTTGTAATTTTATTTTTTTTCTAAAAACTCAGAAAACCGAGCGGCGGGTTTGTAAACCTAAAAATAAAAAAATGCTGGCCTTAGGTGAGCTAAAAACTTCCACTGATTCAAAATTTTTAAATTTTATTTGACCAAAAAAATGTTTAAAAACTTTTAGGAAAAATTTAAAAAGCCCCAGTGGGATTTGAGTCCATGAATTACAGATTGGTATATATATCAAGTCTCCTCATTACACCATTCAAGCAAGACTAGTATGGTTACTTTAGGACTTGAAATAATTTAGATGGGTCCTTCTTTAAAAATTTTAACAGGAGACAACAATACCTGCATCATGTGTATAGCACAAGTTCTGCTTGACATTGTGAAACCTAAAAAAAAAGTCTGTAAATCTTGAAAGACAGAATAATCAGGCATAATTATGACTTTTCATTTTACCTTTTTGGACGTGTTGGAGCTTGTAAATCTTCTTCCAAGGACCTTTTTCTAGCTATTTTAGAAATAAACAAAACAAAAATCAATCTTTTTTCTTATGGTAATTATGTACTTATTAATTCTAAATTCAATACACATTGTAGGTTTTTTTTCAATTAAATTCACATCATAAGACAAATTCAACTATTAATACTACACTTTCATAGACAATGGTGATTTTTTGAAAATCATATCAAAATAATTCATTCAAAGGAATCTTTAAACATGTGTATTACTTGCCCTTAATTAATCAGTATTAAATCATTTTCCAAGCCAACCAAGATATTTAAGACTACCAGAGGCACACGGGCCACACTGCTCACCTGATTAACATTTGCCGTTGTGTTAGGAATCAAGGACAGGTTATCCAGTTTAATACAAATGATGGAATATCATTGCACAAGGTCAATCTACTTACAGTGTATTTTAGCTTATTACAAGCCATCATCAAGTTCTTAACTAAGAAAAAATATGCCAGCTTTTACATTCTAGTTTAATACATTTTATAAAGAAAGATTCAACTTGAGAAAATGAAACTTGCAACATAATGTAACTGATTCCCCAAATATAGCAAAATAATGGACTGATTCGCTGTCATTGATTACAGGGCTTTTGCACTCAGAATCAATGACAGTGAACAAGTCTATTGTTGAAATCTATGCACATGAAGATTTTGATCCTTACCTTAATTTGACTTCCGTATTAATTTTTGTTTAAAAATTCCAACCTATTAATGTATTTATTTGAAATTGATATTAACACTGAAAATTCAACAGTACAAATCTAATATACAAACTTTTAAAAGCCTTGTTCTCTCCCCCCCCCCCCCCCTCCAACGCCAAATAATCCAGCATTCTCTGACTCAAGTGTCTCTTTGTCTCTCGTAGCACTAGGTACAGTATAAATATATCAAAAAATAAATAAACTTGCTTCAACTACCTACTAGCTGTTTGCTCCAGAATTTATTTTCCTTTATAATCTAGCTGCAGAACTGTAGCTCCCAAGGAAATTTGGGTAGCTTCAAAGACCATCTACCCGAATTTCCCGTAGAGCTAAAGTCCTGCAGTTATCTATACCATTTATCCTGTAATCTAATACCCCCCCCCCCCCCTCCATCCCCACCTTATTCTGACCCATAGGGGTAAAACTGTAAAAGCAATACTTATTATTTATATTTTTTATAAATACTCCATTTTCAAAAATTATAACCTTTAAGATCTTTATAAGAATTATCTGACTTGTTATCTCACTTTTTTAATGAACTTTAAACCACTGTTCACACCTTTCTTGACACCTGGGTCATGATTGGAAAAAATCGAAATCTACCATATACAATATATCTGAAAACTAATTTTAAATTTTTGAAGCAATTTGGTTCTTGAAAAGATTTTTAAATCTACCCACCCATTAAAATGGAACTCTGGCCCTTCATTCAGATACATACATGTAACAACACGTGCAACGTTGTGCCAAAAATGTAACGCGCCAATTATTTAACGTATAAAAACTTAAAATCTCTTTCCCCAAGGATGCTTTTAGCCAAGTTTGGTTGAAATTGGCTGAATGGTTTGGGAGAAGATGAAAATGTGAAAAGTTAACAACAACGGCAACAGACAATGGACAGATTTTGATCAGAAAAGCTCACTTGAGCTTTTGGCTCAAGTGAGCTAATAAAAAGTACGTACTACATCTTTCTAAGACAGTCACTCTCTTGTGCAGTTCCTCAATTCGATCAATATCATCACTAAAAATAATTTGAAGTTGTGACACATATTCTTCGTCTTTATACTGAGGTAAATTCCGCTCTTTCATTCGTAAACAAATGTCAATAAATTCCTTCTTGATTTCTTCCATTGCTTCAATAGGAATGTCTTCATTTTCAGTTTTTATTTGATGAACGTACTTGTTCCTACAGATCCTCAATCTCTTAAAGTCATCCGCAACAGTAATCTGATGAGCACATGGCTTTTCATTGGTTTGCACGAAGTTAAAGCAACCTTTATTTATGCTGTCACCATAGTTACGAAACAGTTTGTCAGTGTTTTCCCCAGAAAATTTTTGATGCATGGGGGGAAGTTTGTCAGAGTAAGCGCGTGGTGCGGCATTAAAGCGCCTAAGCCAGCGCGAAATCACTGCGCATAATGATAATATAACCATTTGATGAAACGTACTACATGATATGTACTATAATTGATGCATTTTCATGAAATCTACATCAACAAGTATCATTTCAATTCATAATTGTATTTTATTATCTGTATATTTAATATACAATTTTTCTGGTTTTTTTCTGGCAAAACTAATAGCATTTTTTTTTCAAAATCAGTTTTTTAAGAGGTTGGTCCTCACAAGTTTTCACAAAACACAAGAAATATAGTTTCACAAGGCAGTTCAATATCACAGCTTCTGTCCCACTCCTTCTTCTACATATCATATAGAGGAGATTTTTTTAGGGGGTGTTGAATAAGAAATAGGCAGAACAAGTCCATACAATTACAGCAAACTTGATTCAACTTATTCTGGGCAGGTAATATTTCTTGTTTAAAATGGGGTTTATATAGAAGTTTCTGTGATATCTTGACACCAGTCCCCTTCCCCGTTTATATGTAAGTACACAGTCAATCATTTTCATAGGCATACAATATACGATGTTTCTAGTCATGTGACATCGCATCCGTACATTTCCTGCAAATAACTGTAGTTTTTTTTCTTTATTGTGTACATTTTCTCAAGTTTCCGATATCCTTGCGGCAAATAAAGAGTTCAAGCATATCGAAACCAAGCTAACACCATCGAGTGAACATCGTGCTATTTTTAGATCTTGGAAAATCCACAACATTCGATAATGGCGGAGATGTCGAAAAAAGCACATTATATTAAAACAAGAAGTAATCACGTCTCTATTTATGCATTAATCACCAATTAATAAACTCAGTTTTAATATATCTCAATCATACGCTAAGTCCTTTCAACCGTAAATCACGTGTGCCCCCTTACTGAGATCGATGTCAAAGTTAACTGCGCTCACTGCGGGTGCAAGTGGTTTTCTGAAGTTTGAGCGTAGAAACGACAATTTTATATCTACTACCGGTAATTAAAGTTAAGATGTGTAATAATTGGAAAAAGAATTTTGCTTTGAAATAAACATGCATAGCGGGAAGCATGGCGGCACTGTGTGATGCATGGCGGGGGATCTTCAATGCATGGCGGTACCGCCATGCAAAAACGGCGTGGGGAAAACACTGTTTGTACAGTAACGGAATATCAAATCTACTGATATCCTCACTTTGTAAAATCTTTTTTTCATCATCATTAAAATACTTATAACCACATTTTTGGATATGACTTATAAGATCTGAAGGGACAATGTGATTTCCTAAATAATGCTGAAAAGTTTTTGTCATCACGTCCCTGATGGCAATGTCAATTCTGATTCGGCGTTCCTGATTTCTTGTTATCATTTTTGTCTTTTGAGCGTCCTCCTTCACTAGCTATAATGTAAAATAAATGATAATTATTTGATATTTGTTTAAATTTGGACATTTGGATTGATCCACTGACAACAATACTGTAAACGTATTATATTTTGCGAGTACGATATTTGGCGGAAAATAGTTTTTGAACAAGTTAGCGTGGATTTAAATTAGCGTATTCCTGAATTAGATTATTCTTATACATATATACATTTCATTTAGCGATGTACTTGAATTAGCGGAAGCCGCATTCCGCCAAAAAGAATACACAGCCAAATGTAATACGTTTACAGTATATTGAATAGAAAGAAAAACATTTACGAATCTAAATACCACACAGGATTAAAGTCAACATAATGATTTGTAATAAAGACTTTATTATTTATTTATTCTACTTAAAAATCAGATTAGTACAGAGGGGCCTGGACACACATAGTCACCAATTTTCTTTATATTTCATTGATGGTTACAGGAGGAGATTATTTCTTTTAACTGGGAGATGAAGAACAAAAATTTGAACAAAAATACTAGCGAATGAAAAAAAAAAGATTAACAAGTATTTGTTTGGTGGAACATGTGGAGGGTTTGCTAGAACATCTATAGTATACTCAGAATTGTTCCTTCTTTTGATTTAATGCCTAATATAATATGCAACTTCATTAACTTTCATAGATTTAATTTACAAAAATTTTGTTTTATCATTATAAACAAAGCATCAACAATATCTCCAAAGTACCTTTCATCATTTCAAGCAATGTTGTCATTCATTATTTTACTTCAAATTTTATAGAAATTTCATTATTTTGAGGTTATAATTGCATGAATTGGTTTTTAATAAATTTCTAGTTTTCTCAACTCTTTTTAAAAAAGGTGAATCCAGAGACATAAATAACAGAGATTGGCAACTGATCGACTAAGCAAAATGGTAGATTTAAATTTTAACAATATTAATTTTTAAAATAGACTTACATGTAATAGTGAAATTCAGCGTATGGGTACTGAAAATCCATTAAATAATTATAGCTAAGGATATATGCTGCAGTATTACACTTCATTATTTATTGTTGACTCTTATGGTTGCCTGCTCACAATTTACGCCTCATTTACAAGGGTTGTTCGGAAATTATTGAGACATTTACTCTAACTCCCTTGGGAAAAAAGATAAATTATTGAAATTTCACCAGAAAATAAACCAGGATGTCTTTTATTAACATAAAAATGTTGAAGTTAATGACATCATTTGTTTATTCCTGGTGAGCTAACAAAGTTGCCTTAATTCAATGACCCAGCGCAACCACAAACTCATCACAACGTCATTTTAACATTTTTTCATATGTCCTAGTATGTCATAAACACCCTTCAAACGAACGAAAACATGGACTATTCTTCATTTTTCATCTTTTATTTTTATTTTTAAACGGCAACATTTACATACTTTGTGAAATAATCGAGTTATATCTTCCCAGAAGTCAACGTACTGTGAAACATCTCTTACATTCATTCTGTACATATCTCAGAACTGTTAAAATCAGTTTGTGTTGTAAAAAAGTACTTGATATTTAGTCCTCTTGTTTTAATTCTAGTTAAACAATCGGTAAGTAAACCACGATGAAATGAAGCTTTTGACCCTTTTCCATCGTATAGATTTTATTTACGCAATTTCTTGGCCAAAAAAAGGTCTTCTTCTGAGATTCACACCAATTTTATGAATATGTTGTGCCACCTTGACGTCAAAATTCAATAAACCGTATCAGTCAGATTTCGATTGTTTGGTAAATGTTTTATTACTCTCTTTGTATTTTAACTCAACACTAGCAAAACGTACACAAAAGTTAGTCACAATAAATAGCAAATTGAACATACATAATTTGATTTCTTTTATCAAGAAATGTAGGTCTAACAACACTTCAAAAGAAGATGTTTGTGTTTTTTAAACTCCGAGTTTGTGCTTGCGTCAGGTACCACTACCACCGACTTGTTTAAGCACTGTCATATACAAATCATAGTTATTTCTCATAATAAAAATAAATACCCTGGCTATACTATAGACCCCTTGACGATAACAGCGGTACTGCTCTCTTGCAGGGCAAAGTGATATCCTTTGCCGAAATTGTTAAATATCGTAAGTGAAACAATTGACGTTACGTCATATTTCATCAAACTATGTCATTTTGCCCTGCAAAAGAGCAGTACCGCAGTTACCGTGAAGGGGTTAATTACTATACATAAAGGGTATAAATTTTTATTATGAGCATATGATTTATAACATCAGGTGCCAGTGGTAAAGTTGTCTCATTCATATTGTACAGATCTACGATCGTCAGAGCAGGGGAAAATATCCTGTGACAGAATGACGACAACTCCCCTGCTTCTACTATGGTAAAAAAAAATTACACCCCAAAAAATAAAAAAAAAATTAAAAAAAATGCGTCACAGACTTTTAATGTAAGATAATGTGAAGTTATCAACGACAGTGTTTCGGGATGTAGATAATTAGCACCACTTAAAGGCAATTTAACATGAAACATAACAATAAACAACTTACACTTTGAATAACAATGGCTTCGAACTGGGAAGAAGTTTAAACGTTTGAGGAGATGGCGGCAATGATCCATTCGAAACTCCTCGGTTGTCATCGTTCAACACTCGGTGCGTCGATTTACCCAAACGGACCCAAATGGAACGTAAAATGATCCAAATGGACCCAAATGAACCCAAATGCACCCAAATGGAAAACCAAATGGATACAAATGGAAACAAATGGAAATTAAATAACATTATTGAAGATTTTATTCAACACTTGTAAAATGGGAAACGGGATGATTCGCCCCTATTCATGTTTCGCCCTGAGACGGTTCGCTCCTATTTGGTTTCAGCCCGAGATGGTTCGCATTATTGGGATAACTTTCCCATGATTTGACATAGAATGTCAAAAAATTGTGTTTAACGTTATATAATCCATTTAAAGCCGTCAGGTACGGGAAAGATTTATCAACATGCATCAACATTTGGGCTTTATGATAGATTTGAACACGCCCGACCGAAATTATCACCTCATACATGTAATATTCAAAGAGAGGTTCCTTATTACTTATATTTACATGTATATATAATTTTCAGCAGTTGTGCGATTAAAATAAGAGTGTACGTACATGTATTAAATGCATTGAATGTATATATTAGATTATAAATATGTCATCAAAATATGATTTAAAGAAAAAAATAAGTAAAGTTCCGAGGATCTAGCTACTTGAGGATTGGGGAATTAATGGGGAGGGGGGGGGGGGGAGGGGGGTCCTGTCATCATTCAAGAACCTGTGCCTCTGATACGACATTGTAACTTATAAATGTATGCAAACAGAATTAAAATGCATGTCTTTGATTACTAGAAGAATCAATTTATATTTTTTAGATGAATTACAATAAAAAAGAAATTATAAAAATAAAAATATCATATTTTTTTCGCCAATATTAGTGCGAAACATCTCAGAGCGAGACAGAAAAGGTGCGAAACATCCCATATGTAAACGCACTAGACACTCCTTAGTTTGCAATCGGAACACCAGTTTGTAGGCCAGGGGCCAGGGAATCAAACGAGATTTTCCGAACGGATCAACATATCTGAGAATCATATATGCATTCGAAAATATGATATACCACGCCCATATACCAATCCATATGGCAATTATGCAATTTATTATGTTAAAAGTTTTAGATTTGTTAAAGTTACGATTTTTAATAACTCACAGCTCCTTTTTTTATAATTCCATACTATTTGACTAGTCTGGTACCCGCCCCCGCCACTGCGTTTTCACTTCCCAAAACGAAGTGAAAACGCAGTGGCGGGGGCGGGTACCAGACTAACTATTTGACAAGCTTTTATTAATGATATGGTAACTTGAATCAAATATTATATAAAACCGTAGTCTTTTTCATTAATTTATTTCATAATTTCTAAAGTTTTCTTATCAATAATTTAAAATTCATTAAAAAAAAATTTCAAAACAGACATGCAGTGTATAGAAAAGAAGACGAGTTTTATGATAAACATATTAGTGTATCTAAATATCCTTATATCCTTTAGAGAATAACTTAAAAATGCGAAATGTTGAGAAAACGTAACCTTTATCATAAATGAGATTTTAAAAATATAATCAATAGGAATGAGGAATGTATTCTAAACAAATTTTTGAACGGGATGACAAAGTGTAATTTTTTTTTCAACTACGGTTGCTCCTTACCCAGCATTTTTTTCTATTGAAGTTATAAGTATAACATATTGTGTAATGATTAAACATGCAGTGACAGGTTATTTTTAATGCCAGAATCTCCACAATGTGAATAGTCCCCCCCCCCCCTTTTTTTTCATTACACGTTTTCAGCCATTTTCCATTTTTTGTTTGCAGTTCAAGAGCAGAAGTTTTAAATCTATATTTTAACCTCAAGTACATGTACATGTATTTTGTAGACAACACATTAGAGTTGTCATTTGCATTTATAAACAAACAAAAAAAAAAAAACAGAAGAGATATTTCATAAGGAAATAATATCAAATTAAAAAATTAAATAAAAGTATTACAACGCTAACCTTGGCGTATTTTTATAATTTCATGGTTCACTTGATTATTATGATCTTTAAAATCATAGTTTTTTATTTGCTGCTCTTGAATCGCCAGTTGAAAATAAAAAGGGGCAACGTACGGCACGCCAAATTCACAAACGACATAAAGACTGTTTTACAGTCGATAAACTAGGTTTTATTAAAAAAAAATATGACGTACAAATGATTGTTTTCACAATAATTTTAGAAAAATTGTAAAAGTCAGGGATAATCTGTATTCAAACAATTTTGAACATGTGCGGGCTTCAATATGTCTAATACAATCAAGATTTTGTCAATATACATGTAAAATGATTAATTATTACGCTAAATCGGAGATTGAAAGAGCAACTTATTGAAACATGGTCCAAAGATAGAAAATGCTCTTCTAGAGATCATGCGTATAAAATCATTTTAAAACATAATATTGGCTTTGAAAAGTATCCCGATATTTTAACCTCTAAAACTATGAAAAACCATCATAAAATTTCGTACATCAAACCATCGTCTCCCTTTAAAGCCATGCAGGCAGATGGTATAGTACACCTCAAAATGAGGGACTATGTTTATTGTGTAGCAATGACTCAACGGCGATGAGATTCATTAGTTTTTTTTAAAACGTTCAGTCTTAGAAGAAATGAGAAAAAAAAATCTTTAGACATATCTTAACACGAAATATTGTAAAAGACCAAATGTTACGAAGTTCTCTGAGAAAATTGTTTGTACTAGTATTTATTTCAAGTATTTTTGATGCTCTCTGTTCCCCTTTGTTGTTTTCCTGTTGTGGCCCTTTATACCAAAGTCCTGCATTATTATTCAATTTAGACATTTCTGTATAAAATATTTTACGTTCATTATGAGTTTAAACTTAATTTCCATACTATTGCTTAGATTTAAACAAAAACGATGCAGTTTTTAAAACCAAATAAAACATAAAATACTAATTAATGCCAAATTTTGCAATTCAAAAGTCAGATATTTGAAAGTTTTTGATTTCTGAACTATAACATCGCTTTCCCAAACAGTTTTTGGGAGTTGATTTTTAATCAACTCTCCTATGCAGTCACTCGGACAAACCGAAAGTGAAACAGTGTTTGGACCTTAGCACAAATCATTGCTCCTGACAAGACTTAGTTCTTGAAAATAAATGATGAATTCGATGTAATGTACGCTAAAGCATTGTTTTTCAAGGAAACTTATTTACAAATACCTTAAAAATAGTCAGATTTTAAATGGTACGAACAATTTAAATATTTTTTGTAGTCGTATGTATTCCTACGCCAGAGTTCAATATAGTCTCGTTCAACTCGACGCTCGGCTGTCTCCGTAAACCCTTGTCGGAGATATACGGTGTCAGCCGAGCGTTTGGTTGAACGAGACTAGAGTTCAATATTGCTTGGATTAATACAATTTTCGAGAAATATTTCTACCACTGATACATAGTTTGATTGTATTAATTTTATCTTTAAATATTATTTAACATGATTCATATGGAGGTTTCTCGACATTCTAGTCGAAAAAGTTTTAAAATTCATATTATAAAGATATGCGTAATTCAAATTAGAAACTACGTATACATGTACTTGTCATGCAAAATAACATATCATTGATTTTAAAATAAATAAACATCGACAAAATCAACTCCCGTCAGTTCTTCAGTACTTTGATTTAGTTAATGGTTTGGCCCTTTTGCAGCTTTCTGATGATCTGGTTCGTAATTGGTCAAGCTTAGTAAGGGAAGAACACATTCCTTTAAATGAAACAAATGAATGCTAACTTTCGCCTTCAAGTTACCAATTGTGAGTCTCTTTGGTAGCAATGAAGTTACAGATGAGGACATCAAGGAAATCAGGACCAAATATCTTATTGTAAGTACCTGTTCGGAAAATTCGCTTTATTTTTTTTTTTCAGAAAGACATTTATATGCATCAGGAAAAAATTGTCAAATACTTATTTAATAGATTTTGAAATTGGACTTCGCAAGTTATCGTTCTGAAAATGTATGGCATAAAACTGCTTTACGGTTTGTTGGAAAACAGAGGTTTGTGTTTTAAGGGGTTAACTTTGGATTTAATCGGGGTTTGATTTTGGGGTTCACTTTACGCACTGAAATGTAAAACAGACACGTCTTTTACGTATCTATCCATCTTACCGCCTGTCCCTTCTATATTCAAAATACACTTGTAGCATTGCTCTCAGGAGTCTATTTCTGATCGGGGTTTACTCTCTGGGTCCACCCTGGCCTGCTCTTGTAAACATTGAGTAAACTCTGAGCAGACTCGAAAGTAAACCGAGATGTTATTTGGGGTCTATCTTCTGTTGGACCCGGTTTGGTCTGACCGTTACTGTGTCACGAAAATGCATAAAAATTATATAATTCTCAGTTACTTGACTATTTGCAGGCATGGAATGAATTAGAGCGACGTTTGGTTGGATTGTCAAATGACAGAAGTCAAAGATTTGAAAATTGTTAACACAACTGTCAAATGGAATATTTGTTACAAATAGAAAACCATTATTAAACCTCTGACATTGAACAAAACTTAACTGCCATTAACGTGATTATTGTTGGATAAAAAATCTTCTTTACATATTATTCATCATCTGTGCACTTTTTATGTTATCCGATATGGAGGGGGGGGGGGGGGGTGCCTGCTACTCCTTCAAAGGCAAAGGCCAGTATCAAGATTTCTCAAGGCCCCTATATCCTATTTTTCTGCTTCTTTTCAGTTATTACCCATTCTTTTGATATCCGCATCCAAATGTCTCCGCAAGGTAATCCTTGGCCAGCCCCACTATTGTTTTCCTTGAGGGTTCTAAAATAGGGCTTGCCTTGTGATGTTATCTTGTGGCTTGCGTAGAGTATGCCCTATCCACATCCATCTTAAGCTTTTCTTCATTAATTTGTCCTTAATAGGGACTTGGCTAGATCTCTACAGCAAGGCGGTGTTACTGATTTTTTCAGGCCATCTGACATGACTTGGTAAATGTCTCGATCCTGTTTTTGTAGGTACTGTCATTGGGCACTACGTTGCAGTTAAATAGTCTAATTTTGGTTGGTGCTGTGTTTTTCTTGGCTTTCCAGATGTTTCCAGGTTGCAGGAATGCTATTCTTGCCTCTCCTATTCTGGCTTTTATGTCCGCTTCTGTTCCTCATTACTGATTCACAATGCTACCAAGGAATGTAAAATTATCTTCTTCCTCAATTTTCTTTTGTTCTAAATTTAACGTATCATTTGATATCGTGTTTGCTCTTAAGATCTTTGTCTTGGCATTGCTGATGTTAAGTCCAATCTTTGCTAATGCCATTGCGTTAATTTTTGTGCATTTGGGCCTTGGTGTGTGAATGAAGTACCATATCATTTGCAAAGTCTAGATTATCTAACTGTGCCCATGTTGTCCACTGTATTCCATCCCTCCTATTGTCTGTTACTGTTTCCATTATCAAGTATATTGCCAGCATGAATGGAAATGGTGACAACAGACATTCCTGATCGACTCTAGTTTTTACTTCAAAAGATTCCGTTAGATGCTCTCCATGTATGACCCTGCATATACCAAGTGTTCATGGGAGTTACAGATGATATTATGCAGTTTGCTAGGTACTCCATGATGCCGCAGTAGTTTCAATATTGTTTCGACACTCTCAAAGGCGATCTCATAGTCTATGAAACCTACGTAAAGGGAGGAAATCCATTCAGCACATTTTTCGATGACAATGTGTAGCGTTTCTATGTGGTCTGTACAAGATCTATTATTGCGAAAGCCAGCTTGTTAGGGTGTACAATACAAAAACAGCTGAAGACTGCAAAATTATACTTTCAAATACAAATTCTAATGAAAACGGAAAAATAAGTATCTTTGCTACAAAAAAACAGTAATTTTTGTCAAAAGACAAGGCTTTCTTAATAATAATTAATTGCAAAATAAGACGTCAATTTTAGTATAAACACTGATTGTTAAAGAACATTGTACGTTGCTAGGGACGCCACTGTGTTAATAACGCTAAGATATGCAGTGCAGTTACTTTTGCTTGTAACACGTAGGGACAAGTACATATAATGTTTCACTAGTTGTCTATTTAGATACTGTAATTTTATGAACAGTGCAAATAAGGTCAATGTTTTTTAATTACCTGTTGTAAATAAAATTAATTCCTACATAATTATGAATGTAAATTTAAATGGTAAAGATTTCATTCTTTTTTATTCACAGCTATTAAGTGAACGAATGTAAAGCAAGTAATGGAAATATGAATGTGGAACTGAGCATAATATAGCAAAAATGAAAAAAATATATATAAATATTGGTATCTACTTGGTCACGAGCAATTTTCTTTAAATGAATAACTCTAAGTCACAATTATGGTATTACATTAATTTTTCTGCTCGAAACAAATTTCATAATATCGTGAACGAATTGGTGGTCAAGCGCAGTACTCTTCGAAAGAAGACAGACGTCACTCTTCTGGTTGACGTGCTCATTGACCATACAGACGATGAGGAAAAGATACTTCACGAAGCCATTACATTTACTGCCGCAGGATTACACACAACGGGAAATTGTAAGATATTTCCTTCATTTCTTTGACAATCATATATAAGTGCGTCATTTGACAAGCATTCAGTTATTTTAATGGCCTTTTAAAATTTCTAACATTTTTACGAAATTTTCATGGATATCATTTTGCTTTTTAATATATTTTTGTCTTTTCATGTAGTGTTAACATGGGCGTTGTTCTATCTTTCCACTTATCCTGACGTCCAGCAAAAAGTTTACACAGAAATAAACAGAGTTCTTGGTAGCAAGGATGTTGACCAAAAATTCAACAAAGGATCTAAAGTATGTTTATTATCTTAATATTTAAAAAAAAAACCTGTTCAAAACAAAATATAATGAGTGTGATGCATATTATTAAATATCAATCAAATAACTACAAACTTTGAAGCAGAATCTTCTCCCTATTGGTGTCATCTAGATATTCTACTAAGCGTGAACACAATGAAATAAGTAAACGGAGAATACTGTTTTGACAAAAATATTTCGATTTGAAATCAAATTGAAATGCCTTGTTAAATTAAGTCAAATACATAGTGTAAGTGTGCAAATCATATTGTCTTGTTTTCAGATATCTACATTAAGTGATAAACGAGACTTTTAGATGTGCTGCAATAGCACCATGGGCAGCCAGATATCAGGATGTTGACTAAAAACTCGGAGGATATAAAATTCCCAAAACGTAAAATATATGCAGATAAAATCAGAACAAGGAAATTTACAGTCTAGATTTATACATTTAAGGATTACAAATACTCAGACTGAAAAAAAACCCACTTAACACCATAAAGAAAAACAAACTATTGTGTGTAAAGATCTTATAGTGTAATGTTATGTTTTACTTTCAAAAAAGTATTTCTAATAATTACAAAATAAAGAAAACCTTGAAAATGGTGGACAATTTTGACAATTTTTTAAAAAAACATTCAGAGGTCACTAGCAGAAAAAGTAGGTCATTGACCTAGTTATTTGAAAGTTAAAAATAGCACTACAATAGTGGGGCTACAATGTAGAATAAGTAGTTTTTCGTTCCTATTAGTGGATTTTTTTCGCCCCTGAGTAAACGTAATCCTTAAAAGTCATATGAAACGATTTTTAACAAAATGATTGTTTATCATAAATATACAGCTTGGCATAGATGAATGTTAAAATACGTATGGAAAATTTTTCTGTCCTTGCATTACTGAGAAATTACCGTGAAAACATTTATTAAACAAAAATAGTTCCCCGCTATGGTAGCAAGGGACAGTTTCGAATAAAGTACCCGTAGTATTAAATAAGTTTTCTTATTTAAGGAGGTTGAACAACAGCTGACCTCTAAAAGATTAGGTAAAGATGCTTTATTTATGGAGAGCCCTGTGAATCTGTGTTAAATAGAGGAAAGTGGAAATGGTGGGTTCACTTAAATGACCATATTTTTCTTAAACCTCAATTGAATTGCCAAATGTGGTGTACTTTTTTTCAGAATAGCATAAGCTTTTTAATTTTAAGACAAGATGACTTTTCAAGGAATGTTAGTGTATGTTAAAGGTAGCAAGGGACAGTTTCGAATAAAGTACCCGTCAATATTTTTGTAAAATTGAGAGTTGCTGTACTTGAAGGCTTATGAGTGTTGCTAAAATTCATGAAATGATTTTTACGAGTTGATGTATATCAACTCAGTATAGTCACTGCAAAGGGGTTTCCCATCACTGGGTTAAATCACATTTTCGTATTGATGGTCAGACTAATACATCAATTATCAAAATGCAATGATATGAATCATGAAAGAATGACTTCTTTTATCGGAGGTGAAATTTGTTATCATCGTATTTTAATCAACAAAAAAATCATGATTTTTTTTTGTTAATTGATATCAATCCGCACAAGAATATAGGTTCAAGGAAAATCTTCTGACACATTTCATATACTAAGGATACATTATTGTTGCCATCAATAAATTGTATAAAACATATCAAGTATGTTTCTTCATAACTAAGAACATTTTAATTGACTGATAAAAATGTCGCTATAATTAAATTTGACGTATGTGCTTGTACACGAAACTTCAGTGATACCCGCGCTGTAATCGCTTTTATGCAGATGAGCTCAGCTCAGTGGTGGACGTTTAACGTTTTCCCCACACAAGAGTTGAAATTCAAGATCATGGATGCGTTCCATTACTTACGTTACACTTTATCAAACGTGAAATGATTTTACTGTGACAAAACAAAGAGTTGAAGCACAAGAGTTGAAAATAATCAAGAGCTGGGGGGTCTATGTGGTTTTATCTTTCGTCGAGTTGAAGGTCAGTGTGGCCCTGCAGCATGCACATCGGGTACTGCGCGCCTGTTTATATACGTCATAGATTATAAATAGATTAGCGTGGTAGTTACTGTGTGGCGATGGTTGCACACCACTATTAATTTTTACTATATATTCTTACCAAAATTACGCAACTTTAGATACGGGTAGCAAGTTAAAAACAAACTTCTGGGAAAATTCCTCTTTACAACTTTTAAAAGAATTGTTCCTAACCAATTTAGTAGCAAAAAACACACAGCCATCCACATGTTTACATCAAAGTTACACATGTGCTTGAAAATCATGTCCGAGCCCTTTCACCCCCCTGCCGAAACAACTGGCATCAAAAATTCAAGTGACCTCGTATTTTTACAAAGGTGGGAAAATCAGGCATTTTACACATTGTTTTTCGTCTCATAAAAAGTACAGTCCCTAGCTGTCGCTGGCGGAAAACTCCTAAAATCGAAGGGGAATTCGGGAATTATTTTCACTCAGCCATGTTTTGACGTGAACCTTCGGAAAAATAGTGTTGTGATACCTGCAGTTTTGAGCAGCGTTGATTAAGAAATAGTATCATAAACATGATTTTTTTTTTACAAATCGGTTTGATAAACAGAGGCAAACTATTTTACCCAGTCTATAGAATGGTAGTATGTAGTTAATGGTGTGCATTTTGGACATGAGTAGAATTTTGTCATTTTGTTTGTTTGTTTGTTGTTGTTTTTTTTTTTTTGCTTTTTGGTGTAATGATTTGAATTTTATATTAGTATATTATATTTATATATCAATGTAGAATAACTTTAAATGCTATATAATAAAAACAACAAGACGGAAATCTACAAGCCCCGTTTATCAATTGGTCAAAACCTATGCAGCATCCTAAGAAAAATCACGGACTGTACGGAATATAATCATGGAGAGGATTTTGGTGTTTCTTTTAGCTAAGGTACTGATGTACATTAACAGTAATTTTGTGTATTTCACTTACTTTTACAACCAATTTATTAATTTGTTAAAAAGATGTAAATAAAATACAATAAAATGCGTCTTTGATGATTCATAGGGGTTATGAAGGTAGCGATCATTGCA
The DNA here is from genome assembly GCA_015776775.1 of Magallana hongkongensis. Taxonomy (NCBI): domain Eukaryota; kingdom Metazoa; phylum Mollusca; class Bivalvia; order Ostreida; family Ostreidae; genus Magallana; species Magallana hongkongensis. Next base: position 14,962,341 of record CM027471.1, read on the forward strand.
GAAAAAATTTACATAACCCGCTAACGCGGATAATGTATTTTTTCTCCTATGTCGCCACCTTCATATCCCCCATGAATCACCAAAGAAAGAATTTTATTGTTTAGATATAACACAGGCACCTGACGTTTTTAAAAACTTTTTTCTCTAAATGAAAAAAAAATTAAAGATTAAATTTTAAAACGTCACGTGCATGTGATTTATGAAACCCTTTAAAATCTTGGGTCCATGTAGTTTTGTAAAAATGGTTTGAAATGTAATGTAAAAATGGAACAAGGTTCTGAAAAGAAGTATAATAATTTAAGGAATGACAGAAAAAGAGACCATCATTTAATCATATTGACGGTTTGCTTTCATTGAAGTATTAAATACGATAAATCACAGGCACATACGTTAATTATACATTTTTTTTCATAATAAAAAATATACAGCTACCCTCTACCTAATAATAAGGTATCGGTATAGAAGGTAACTATATAAATTTAATAATGAGAAAGATATATATAATATTAGTTAAATGTGGCCGAATGAATGAACTTAACATTATTTGTGTTGATCGACATAACAATACAAACCACCTGTTTAAAGCTGCTTGGTCTAATTATTATCCATACAAACCAATTATCTTATTTTAAATTTGTTTTTCTACAACTCACATAAACACTCAATGTCAAAGTCGTAATACAATCATCCCCACCTCGACTTCAGGGGCGAATTTAAATATGAGGCGAAATAACGCGATAAGGGCCTACCCTTTTTATGACGTTTGTTTTGTTTAAAAAAACTATAATTTTTTCATTGAAATATGGCTTAATTGACCGGGAAAACTACCGCAATGTCTGTTATTAAACACATACTTAGCATAACCATCGTTTAAAAGCGTACACAAAATTTGATATAAAATCAAATCATGCAGCTTTAAAAAAGGTGTTGTACTGTTTTCCTGTTTTTGTGTGCGTAATTTGCAGACTAAACAATAAGTAAAACTCATATTTATTGCCTTTTTATGTTATGACAACGGTTTTAGTCAGTTTTGGGCAAAAACAAACCAGTTCAATATATGTTTACATTTTGACCCTCAAATGTACAAGATGGCCGAACATCCCTCTATATAATATTAAGATTATCAACAGAAGATAGCAACATTTGATGGAAATTCATACTAACAAAACACATATGTAAACAATAACAAGACTCGGGTTTTGTTTACAACACAAAGAGATAAAAACTCTTTATCGTGCTTCTAACTCAATATATGACTTTTAAATTTTGGCAAGACATTAGAAATACCCAAATTAACCATTCTGAACATAAAGAAAAAGGAAAAATGAAATTTAAAATGTTCTGTCGAAGTCAATTGAAAGAATATTTAGGTATGCTCCTCTATATAAAAATGATCTTTCACGATTCATGATTTTTTATCTTTGATATGTTGTGGCCTAGTTTAATAAGATACCTATATACTTTATTTGTTATTCATTTCAAGTTCTGCTTATTGAGAGCAGAAAAGTGGCAATAAATGTCTGATTTCTGAAGCATCAACTCGTGTCAGTACTTTCAGTACTTTGATTGATGATTATCATTAGTTAGAGGGGTGTCTCTTGTTGAAATTGATATGCAATATGTAGGCCCCTTATGTTAGGTACATGAGAATCAGAAGTAAAATGCGAAACCTGCGGCTATGACTGTTGTGCTGACTTTACACAGTGAAATTGCAAGTTACAGACGGGAGGTAAAATAACACGAAAAGTAGGTGGATGGGACATTGAAAACTATACACCGGTAAGTTTGTGACATGTGATAGTGCAACATGCAAGCGGTACGGAAGGTCAACCCTCTGCAGGGAATTAGCTGGGGGAGGTCTAAAAAGCTGAAAAATCATGAAAAATTAGCCAAATATGAAAGGGTCAAAATCTCATAAAAACCAGTATGTAGAGAATTTTACAGGTTTTGATTAGTAATTTTCTTCAGAAATTGGTGATTGGCTTTATAAAGAGTGAATTAAAGGTATTTGTGCTGAATGGGAACTGAGGAAATTCTAGTTACAGAGTTCCGAAGACATGCATCCCTTGGCTACAATGAATTGTATCAAAAAAACTGTCCCCTGCCACCTATCGTTTATGATTTTGTGGCTTTATGACATCACACAGACTCACCGATGTAAACAGTGCCTTTAAACTGGTGTAATTGTACAGTGTTGTATCGATTTAACTTGAGCAATGTCTGCATAACTATATGAAAGTTACTTTTTTCAGATAAGATCATCTGATATCGTAGTACAGATAACTTACATTGTAGTTTTAATTATTCGTTAGGGAATGAAAATATCAGCTTTTCACCAGAGTAATATCATGATGAATATTCCGTAACGCAGTGAAAATTTTATAAAAGAAATGCTCTACCATTATTAAATTATCCTTTCATTCTTCCTCGATAGATCTAATCCTTAAGTTGCATTTATAGAGCATTTTAATTCATTTAATTTATTTTGCCATATAAAAATTATAAGGTAGACCGAGTCATTGTGTAATGTGTATAGGTTTTATTAAAAAGCGGCTGTAAAATGCTGCAACAATGTTTTCAATTAATTTTGAGAATTAGATCTTTAATTGAGAATTAGATTGTTTAATTATATAAGTCTTTATGTAAAATAGTATTCTGGGTTTTTTTTTATTTACTGCAAAATGTTCCTTTTCCCGATTGAGTAATTTTAAATGACTGAGGCGCTGATATTTTGCATATACTAGTAATCTCCTCAAAACAATGCCAGTCTTATTAAATAGGCACTTCTGAACTCATTCCCGCATATAGCTCAATATGGTTAAGATATCGTTTCATATGACCTTTAAAAATGAAATACAGTCTGTGAATGGCAGTGACACTAAATAGATACAAAGCATTAAGTTTTCCTTCACAATCGATATCCCAGTCCGAATTTCAAATCCGTATAAGGTTTTGATTCAAGTAAAAAAATTAAATGATGATATTACTTAACGATTTATTATACGTACTAATTATATGGGGTCAATGATTAAAATTTTAAGATGTTGAGTCTTTCAACGTTTTTTAACATTTTTCAATATTTTTGTAGTGAGTGCCATATTGTTATCTTTAGAAAAAGTGAAATAAAACAAACAGAAAATATGAAAATTTATGTTCACTAACAAAGAAAATCTTAACTTTTTATATCATAGTACAGCCAAATATATATCAGTGAAAATCAAAATCTGAAAAAGTTAGTCATATTATCTTCTGTTTTGCTAAAAGCCTAATTTTGTTTGAGCTGAAATCTATAATATGGTATGAAAATATCGTATGTTACTCATGACATTGAAATTTATAACAAACCAAATTTGAGAACTCAAACTCTGAGTAAACAACGTCATTTAGGGGACACAGTGCGTTGACCCTGTGTCTTTATATACACGTGAGTTATAAACAAATCCAAACAATGTATTACTCAATTGATGTTTCAAAACAGAAACTATCACAAAAAGTAAGTATTCCATAAATAGGGATAGGAGTAATTTCTATTGTATTATCACCGTACAATGCTAAAAAAAATTGCAATGAATTTTTTTATATGATATAAAATGCATGCAAATGTTGATAAACATCTTTTTTCAAGAAATGTCATTCGTTGTGTGCCATCACATTCTGTTAAAATTTGGGATCAAAAAGTCAAAAATATGAAATGTTGATTTTACCAGGGTTTTTTTGTGTTAAATTATGATATTGCTAAGTACGAAGGCCTCTGTTGTTTTGAATTTATTTCTGGGGTTTTTTTTAGGTAATGAATAAATTTTTCAAATAAGTTCCAGTTAATTAATAAACAATCTTCTATAACATATTTGTATATTGATGTGTTAATAAAATGCAAGGAAAAACATTGACATAAAATTTAACATTGCAACGTCCTGTTCTTCCTCTATTGCCCTGCACTGCCGCATGCGATTTGAGACTTATGCATTTTTATCATAAATTATATCTCAATAACTAGTCTCAATATGAAACGACAAGCATTTCATGGCTTTTCCTACCTCCAGTCAAAATAGGATCGAATTATAAATGTTGTCTAAATGTAGATGATCAATTTTATATGCCAAGACAACGATTGCAATTTTTAAATCCTATTTTGTAGGATTGTTTTTTTATTGTATTGGTAATGTATACACTATTCAGTTTCTTATTAAGGTCTTCCGTTTCCAACGGAAGACCTTTCTATTATTGTGCTGGTTAAGATTATTCTTATTTTTCTTTTTTTTTTTTTTTCTTCCTAGACGCGAACTTTGAGGCTTCATATCGTGCTCATTTCTGAACGGTTTTTGCTCAAATTTTTAGGGCTAATGGACTTCACAAAACACTATCTTCATCAATTCGTAAAAGTTAGAATTCCCTTTCCGGTAACGAGTTATTCTCCTTTTAAATGTTTTTAGGGCCTTTGGTTTCCAGACAAAGGCTCCGAGACTATGATAGCAGGGAATGGGAATCCAACGAATTTGAATAGCAGAGACATTGTAGTGGTGCACATTAGTTTTTGTTTTTAGATTACGTTTTTTATTTAGGAAAAGGTAGGGGTCAAAAAACAGGATTCCAAAAAGTGCAAAAATTTAGACATATTTTCCTTTATATCTTTTTAACAAAAAATATTTTGTAAAGACGTGCGTTTCTGTGCGTTGTACCTTTACGTAATATATTCTTCGTCCACGGCCGAGGAGATCAGCCACGGCTGCATTACCTAGCGGTAAGCGGTTATTTAATACACAAGATTCGCACACCGCGACTTACACTTACATGCATATGAACGTGTTTGAGTTAATATAGCCGTATATACAAGAACTGTTTTAATTTTATGTTATAAAAGTTTGTCCTACTTGTATATATATTTAATTAAATATTTGAGTGTAAATGAATATTAATAAACGATATTACTCCAAATCGGAAAAATCGTTAGACATAAACTAATGGTTCGTTTGTTCAGGTAATTAAAGTACTTTAAAAACTGTACAATTAATGTTTTAAATCAACATCCCCCTTCAAATATTAAACCTTTAAATGATGATCATCCCTCGCACATGGCTGAGGAGATCCGGCGCGAGTGGATAAGTGATCCGCCATCGGTTCGTATTCTTCTACATGTACCTTATGACGCGTTTATGTTTCATATTTTGCATGGACACAATTATATTTTATTATGTTTTCAACTATTATATTGGTTTAAGACGAAAATATAAATTGATTTTACTTGTACAGTTCCATGTTTCCGGTAGGGGCTAGCATGATAAAGGAATGCCCTGAATTGAGGCATTCGATTATTATTTTAAAAAATATTCACATGAGTTTAAACAACTTTAGATTATATTCTATCGGTCACATATTAATCACTTCTGTAGTTTCATTGTGGAAGCGAACTCATTGCTGCCCCCCCCCCTTTCCTCCCGCCCCGCTGACAGGTGCTCGCGCTGGATTTTTTTTCAATTGGAGAAGAGATAACAAGATCTGTCGAAAATCATTTTTGGTGGATTCTTCTTATGTGTAACATTTTGTTTCACTTTCCCACCCCATTGTTTATTCGGCCAGTCTGTGTTAATTCAATTGCCGCATGCGACCGAGAATCTTGTGTCACTTCAGCGCACACAGCTCAGAACATTTATAGCCCCAGGTCATTAATTGTTATGTAATTGAATAACAGTTGGAAGGGTGATTTTACTACATAAAATAATAAAATCATAATATAATCTATTTGAATTGAGTACCATGCGTATAGATTCCCATAATAATGATTTTTTTTTATTTCCTCTCTATGTTTACATTTAATTTTGTTCAAATAATTAATAAATTTTCTATCATTTAAATTGTGTGCTTCATCAAATACTGATTCCGATTACCTTGAAGTCATTAATTTTCCATTGACTTTTGACAAAAGAGAGACGCCTGACCATCCAATGAAAACAAATACACAGAGTTTGATTGACAGGTTCAGCCAGGTGCAGGTCTCACCCGATGACCGAGGTTATGTGTGCTGTTTGTACACAGCCGAATGGTCTCAGTAAGAGTTATCAGTAGGAGTTATCGATGTAAATAAATAATAAAAATACATGCCTATCAAAACATGATCGTGCAAGTTAAAGTTGATTAAGGTTTGTTCCAATAGAAATCATGTTTCACTTACTGTATTTAATATTTTTTATGTATAGCGAATTTTAAAATTGTTTCAGTACTGAAACATCGCATGAAAACGTTAAATATACATGTACTCTGTAACTAGTCGTCTTTTAATACATATACCTTTCTTTTGTTTGTTAAAATTTCGTTCAATTTTGTTAAAGTAATGTAAAACACGGGCGCCATTTTGAAACAATTAACTTGTCAGAGAGTTCCGAATGAAATCTGATGAACATTTCACACGGTTCTCGCACGCTTTGCCCGAAACGCTAAACGGTTTACATGAAACTCTAAAAGGTTTACACGAAACGTTTCTCGCACGTAGGCCGCACGCTTTTTTGGTGTAGTAGTACGTTTTAGGGTCTGTAAATTTTGTCAGCATGCAATTCTAAACTTGCACATAGTCTTCAAAAAATTTCGAAATATTTTGATATAGAAGTTATCTTTGAGAAAAGTTTACGTGTTTTGTAGGCGGGTTTAGTTTAAAAAAGAAATACACTTCCTGACATGAATCACGAGTACATACTGTTTATAACAACGCTTGCTACCCTTTGAAAATTTAACTCGCCATTAAACATCTCATTTTTAAAAGAATGTTTGAAACGATTACATACACTCTGCTCGACAAATAGTTTTCCTAAAATATTTTCTTCCTTTCTTTTTTCAAAACACGTTTTATATACAGGCTTTCAATCACAACACGTTTTTATAACAAAAGCAGAACTGAAAGTATAGTCATTATAATCGTTTGACACCATATAACATATATTTTCTAACTCGCAGCAACAACGGAAGACCTACTCGGGGCTTTGCCACGAGCTCTGCTCTAGTTTGTTTGAATGTTGGTGTTTTAGACGCCTGTGATATATGCCCTCTGTGTAAGTTTCCAAAATGAAAAGTATTTTCCAAATCCAAAACGGTAATCACGTATATTAACTTTTGGAATTGTGTGACTCTGGTATTCATTACTCCTTGTTTATTTTTAACATCAAAATTCATAGTAAATCACTTTAAAAGTCTTTTTAAAAGATCTTTTTAATATGTTTGGATCCTTCAAATTTTATTAAGGTTTGACCCGGATCGTTTTTCGGAAGAAAACATTAAATCTAGACCAGCATATGCGTTTCAGCCCTTTGGATTTGCTGGCAATAGAATGTGTCCCGGATACAAACTGAGCAGTATCGGATCTGTCGTATTGTTAGTGACCATCTTGAAAAAGTTTAGGGTCAACTTTGTTGAGGGTCAAGTGGTGATTCCGAATTTTGTTCTAGTTACTCGTCCGAACAACGAAATTTGGATCACTCTTCAGAAAAGATAACGGAGATTGACTATGTGATTTGTGTAACGTAAATTGTGTGAAAACGTTTTTCAATCGTTTTACAAAACATTTCAGTTTTAAGTTAAAGTTTAACCGATAAGCTAAATAGGATGGTTTTTCGAAAATGCTGAGACAACCAATATATTTGCCTTTTTATGTGACGCATTTTAGTCATATACATGTAAATATCAAATCAACCAGTCTTATATCATAATTGAGCAAGGTACTAATAAAAAGTATATAATATTTTCCTTAAGACGATACATAAATTAATATATATGTATGTTATGCTTTGAATTATGTATAACGTTTGAGCAAGTTTTATTTGTGGTCGATTTGAATTACAGACAGTGTTAATGTATATAACCAAACAACATTTATCTGACTACGACAACATAATAAATTGAATGCATTGAGTATATACCCAATTAGGAGGAATTTTGAACGAGGACCCTTGTAATGAACATAAACTGCTTAAACAAAATCTATACGATTGAATGAGTCAAGGTCATCGGTTTTATCATGATTTATTTAGTGATCGATTGACTGAAATGAAAACAAAGAGACAACATTATGACAGTTACTTAATCAACACCAACGGATGTCAACGCTTGTAAATATGATTGTACAGAATGAATGTAGGCTACTTGTAAGATAATTTGACTTTCGGGTGGCAATAACTTACTTCGTTTACTAACCACCAACGATGGAAAAAAAACAAGTTTCAATATCATTTTATGAGGCCAGCATTTACATATTATGTAATGTTGGCCTCATAAAATTATATTGAAATTTGTAAAATAAAAAATGATAATGTTTCCTTAAGCTTTCGGTTGTAAGGTGTTTTAAATGTAGGAGCAATAAAATTTGATAAATTGACGTTATGGTTAGTTTTCAGTTGCTTCTTGTTACCGGACGTAGGCAAGTTTAATTACAATATTGAATGTGTAATATCGGCTTTAAATCAATAAAACAATAAATCTATAATTAATTATGTGTGCAAAATAATCAATCATTGATAAGACATACCACCGATAAAAAGAATTGTCTTTGGTTTTTCGCTAAATGTCGAGTAAATGCTGTGATAATTTTCTTTAAAAAAAAGAATTTTAATTTATGTATGCTCAAAAGGATCATTAGAATAATAAATGTGTGCGCATCTAATTTTATCTTTTAATCAGACACGAGAAACAAAATGGTTATACATCAAACTCGGTGCACAATATGACGGACGATGATAATCTAACACTTATTGCGACAAAAAAACGAGTTGTCTCGTCATGTTACTCCCTTGAATTAAATAAAAAATACTCCAAATGACCATTTCTTACATGTACTACTAACTTTTATTACAGAAAATTAAAAAAATATAGAATCAGATTAACAGTTTAGACTGACAATATTAAGCCCTCAAGACTGTGACCATATCGGAACAAAAGCAAAAAAATAGATGAAAAAGATCAACTTTACAACAATATCAAGAGTCTTGGTTGGACCTTGATTACAAAGGGATATACAATTTATTTATACAATGACAAACATAAAATACAAAGCAACTTTTACACGCAATATTGTTGGATACATAAATCATACCACACAAAAAGCTACACATGAATAATTTGATCATATGAAGACAAAGCTTTTTTAATTTCTTTGAAAATTGAAAATAGAATATTGAAACTTATTAAGCATCTGGCAAGATTAACATATTACATGAAATGTGTGTGTCTTAATTCAAATAAAAAATCAAATCTTTTTTGTGTTCTATTTTTTGGAAATTTTGAATATGTGTTAAAGCTGACAGCGCTCGTATATAGGCAATGTCTGCCATATTTCTTTTTTTTTTTTTGGTCACCGCTATCCAAAGAACCCCTATATAAGCTGCAGACCTCTTAGCAGTTTAAAGTATTTCGCTGAAGAGATCTCACCTCTGTGGACGTCCATCTTGCCTCGCTTTGTTATTCGGTTGAGTTGAAATCATCAAATACTACACACTTTTGTCAAGCCAGAAAAATACTAACATCAAATGAACAGGTCAATGCATTATTAACAAACAGAATATGCACATAAAATAAGAAATAAATGTATTCAATCCAAGAGCCACGAAAGAAATACTACACGTCGACCACGAGTTTCAGGTGTGCAATCGGGTGTAACGAAATCAAAGGGTTTATTTACCAGTACCTGGCCTGGGTGACAGTGCCTATTTACGAACGGTGTTCAGCTTTAATGACAAATGAGGATTGATCCAAAATTTAACATATCCAAAACAAACAAACGAACATAAAACAAATCAGTATGCAAACCATATATATTACAAACAGTCAGCACAATTTAGATTAACTTTAAGATTGTTTGATGATATACTTTGGTGTTGTAAATATATATCCATACTTTGATGAAACATTCACTCTACAGTACATGAAAATCAGCTGCTGATTATATGGTTATTTATAATTACTGATGAATTGTTTTCAGCTGTATAACATTTTAACAACGAAGCATCGTTCTACTATATCACATAAGTATCTTTCAAACTTTATTGTCAAATACATTTTAAAGAGTTTCATTCATAAAACTCATATTTCCTGCTCTGGTAATTGACACTTTTCTAATATGATTTAAAAGTACGTAACTAAGAAATAACAATATTAAGACAAGCACTGCAAAGGCAAATAGACGTACTTTTTCTCTGTCAACGTGAATGAACGATGTTTCCTTTTTAAATTCCATACGTACCAAATCTCTTCGTTGAAGGTGAGGATCACAGACCTGTAGATAGTTGATATTTCAGATATATAAGAACAACCATTTTTCTTTCAACTTGTACAATTTTAATTAAGAGATTCCTTTTACATATTTTTTTAATCCACAAATGTGTTAGTTTGTCTTTGCAGTGCAGTGAGTATAGCTTTAGTCTATTGACCTAAAGATCCCGTTCAAAGTCTTATTTTCACTATTGATAAAAATCGCAAGATATAAGACGGCTGTGTCTTAATGAATGATACAATGGTAAATTTCCGCATATAGATAAATTATTTGTTTTTCAGTGCCAAAGTTGAAAATGAATTTTAGTTACGCATACATATCTTTATTTGTCATGACAATTGATTTTATTTTTTTGAATTTGTGAAATATTTTCTATAGTAATTATTGATCTACATGTATTATAGGTAAACATGTCTTATTGGGTAAATGCCCAATACATCAAGAAGTAAAAGTTTGATATGTAAGCTTATGATTTTTTGGATATCTTATATTGAATGAGATTTCTTTCCCTAGGAATCGATACGTTAAAAAAACGATGCAGTACTTTTCTCGCATGTCACGATATGCTTAAAGCTGTACAGGCTATAATTTGCGTCAATTTTGAATGACAGTGAAAACGCATGTGTTTGTCTACTTATAAAAGTTATCCTTAATCTCTAAATTACAAGGGTGAATTCCATCTCGTTACAAAGATATAGATTTTTAATTGTTTATTTTCCTGCCAGGAAAATATACCTTTTCATGAATATTGATGAAGGAAGAGCAAACCGACCTGATTGCGCATGTCCGCGGAGAACTAGGTGGTCGTTATTGTTTGCCTAATTAAATATCCAACTTGATTTTTAATATGCTTAACAGTTGTTAATTTGAAATACATACATGTATAATGAGTAAAATACGCTTGCCATTCACGATACCCTTACTTCTGCATTAACACTTATAGGATCTATAAATAGCACATAGGGGAAAAACACAGGTCTACGTCATTTTTTTAAAGGAAGTATTCATATCTACTCACAGGCTTGTATTTTTTTCTTTTGTTTGTACTCGTATATCGGACAAATTTATGCTTTACTGAAAATATCCTTTCCTTTGTGAAACTATCACAATTATGAAGATGTTGACCCTTCACCAGTTTTGGTATGATAGGCTAAATTTAGCTGTCGATATCACGTGATAGATTGATATTCACGAGGAGGCATTACTTTCCTGGCAGGAAAATAAATATCTTTTATTGTTTAATATTTGTTTTATATTTGTTACGTGATCGAATTGAGCATTATAATTAACAGAATAAAGGTAACTTTTATTAGTAATCAAACACATACATTTTCCCCTTTATTCAAAATTGACGCAAATTATAGCGTGTATAGCTTTAATTTATTATACATGTATGAACATGTATGCAAGAGTATGCGTCCTGAATAATGCAAATATACGTAAAGCTTTTAAATTTATACTTTTTTGTGATTCAAAGGTTGGGATAATTCTTGAAATCCAATTTTTATTTTTATTTTATACTACAAAGCGGAGAGAATTATAAAAAAAAATGTTTATTGCTAAAGACGAGTTCCATGTTTGAAACAAGAACATGATGGGGTTGGGGATAATCGAGGGTTAAAGTTGTACAGTTACATGAAGCAGAATATATCAGAATTGAATTATGAACAATTGTTCCGAGATTCGGCGAATTTTACCTCAATATCAAGCCAATCCTTACCCGGTTTTCATAACTCCTTTAACAACACAATTACCTACATACGTGTATGTACGTCTTATTACTGATTACATAAAGTATTCGAGATATGACAGGGTTTTCGGCTAACACATTGTTCAAACAATTTCATCGTAGAGTTTTTGAGAGCAAGGCCTTTTGTATGACAAATCTGGAAAACTGTCATTTTTACACAATTTTCATAATGAAATTGCTTACTGATGTAAGGAAGTTCAAAATCTTTTCCACGGCATCGTTATCCCACCAACCAGATTGTGTATCAGACCTCTTGTAATTTACACACTCGAGAATACGATCCATGTTTATAACCAACGAGCTGCAAATCTTTCTTTTTAGATCCCTTATAGCCTCCTCCGCTAAATCACATTCATCCATTTTTGTCATTACTACAAAAATGGGTATTTCTAAAACAACAATGATGTATAAAACTTCAAAAAACACGAATCTTTCAGAAGATCTTTTATACTCATGTTAAGTTTGACATATATCCTTTTAAATTGCATGCCACGTTTTAACATTGTTCGTAGCTACTGGGAGTAATATCCTCTTTTAAAAATCACGTTATACATGCACGTATTTTATCAAACTACTAGCCCTCACCTCTAGCAATACTCAACACAAGTGGTCTTTTCAAATGGCATTGAAATAAACAACGTTCCTTTGTGAGCATGGCTAGCGCATCACGGAAAATATGCCAGCAGAGCATTTGCTATTCATAACGCCATGTTCTTAAAATATATCTATCCATCGATTTTTAAAAAAAAACTTAATTCTTACCTTTAGCAGATCTTTTAAGAACAATATTTATGTTTTCCATTAGAACTGTTGGATTTTGCCCGCTTTTTGGAGCCAAGAGGAAGACAATGGCATCGACAATAGGACCTTCCCTTTTTTCCATCTGCACCATTTTGCGACCTTTTTTAATATTGTTGCAAAAGTCGGTCAGATCGGTAAATGGTTTTAGTTTTCCATCCAAAATGTATTCAAGAATGATGTCAAATGGGGAAAAATTGGCTTTGTCCATTCCGACCATATCCACAAAAGTCGGGTACCACAACTTATCGTCTTCGTCTGTCGTGATTTTTAAATACTCTGCAGGGCATTTACTAAAAATGTGAGAAACGAAATATATAACGCTAAAATTATTGAATCTAAGACATTGTGTTTTGTAAATCCATATATCAATAAATTCAATCGTTGTAGGCATATAAGAAACCTTTCATTTATGTTACAGTTCATTTGAAAACTTGTTCCAAAAACATTACAAAGATGAAATCAATATTTGCAATCAGAATATTTGGCATTTTAGCTTATTCATTTTTAAGCAACTTTTGAAGGAAAGAAAAAAAACAATGATAATGAGTCACTTTAAAATTTTTTTTAAAAGTGCTGGGTGTTTTTCTCAATTTTAAAACCATATCAATCTCCTTTAGATTTGAGTAAAAATAATTTTTGCTAATGTTAATTATTTAAACTTTTGAACTAAAATGTTAGGTGTTTTTCTTCATTTAATAATAGTTTATGTAGTCCTCATGGTTAATTTGATTTGATTCTCCTTATTGATTCAAAATTAGATTATTGCAGTTAAATAAAAAAAAAATATGTAAAAATTAAAAACACTTTGCATATTTGTAAGCAATTTTTTTACATTGCACTTACACATCTAAATAGTTGGTCTTGCTTGAGCTGGCTTGGGCAACCTCACAGTGTTCATGATATATTCCCGTTATGGCGGTAAGAACTGTATTCACAAATGAGGATTTTCCTACCCCATATTCTCCAACTATCAAAAGTGCTTTTGATTTTCTCATTTGCTTTGTATTTTCTGTTAAATTATTTATTGATGTCAGTATTCTCTTTTTCCTCCTGCCAAAAAAGAGAATAGTACCAAAATTAATGTATATCAGTAATTCATTATATTCGAGTTAGCACAATTAGTGCATTTATTTATATATTGCCCATTGACTAAAAATGCTTCACAAAATTAATGTTTAATTGTAATTGAGTAAAAAGCTTTTGATCAATCATTTGAAACACGCCTATTGACCCAATTCTTTCATTTATGATTTTTTAATGCAACGTTATTGCAATAAGGTATAATATGTACATGTATATAACAACCAGTAATTAAGTAAAAATTTTTCTTTCCCATACTGTGGAATCATTAGATTTCGTGGTGGCTCAATTTTCGTGGAATTCGTGGGTACCTCTCAACCACGAATTAACATGCTCCACGAATTAATAAATTAGGGTAATAAAGTCATATTTCCTTTGTAAGTTTCAGAGAATACACGAAATTACGTCCCCATGAACCTGTAGAATTTAAGCAATCCACGAAAATTGGCCCCCACGGAATTTAATGATTCCACAGTACCTTTTAGAATTTCCATTAAACTGTATATCTTCTTCCACCGGTCTTTTTCTAGCTGTTTTTGGTTAAAAATAATGATAGATACATATATATCTTATAACAAAAATAAAAATTTTAGTTTTTAATTAATACTTATAAACTTCAATAATGTTTTTACAAATACCGTTAAAGATATTTAGAATCAGAGAATATTTCCGAAAAATAGGTACCTCTTTCTAGGTTGGTTACTCGTTTGTGCAGTTCCTCAATCCGATCAAGATCACTGTTGAAAATAACTTGTAGCTGTGCCACATATTCCTCTTTTTTATATTCAGGTAAATTTCTTTCTTTCATGCGTAAACAAATGTCAATAAAATCCTGTTTAATTCCTTCCATTGCTTCAATGGCGATGTCTTCGTTTTCAGTATGTATTTGATGAACATACTTATTCCTATAGATACGCAATCTGTTAAAATCGTCCGAAACAGTAACGTGATTAGGATATGGCATTTCCTTTGAGCAGACGATGCGTAATCCATTTTCAAATATAATATCCCCGTAATTTACAAACAATTTGTTCAATAGCGTTACATCAAACTTGTCGAAGTTTCCACTCTGAATAGTTTTCTTGTCTTCTTCAGATAAATGTTTATGTCTTCGTCTTTCAATTTCATTTATAAGATCAGCAGGGAGAATGTGCTTTGCTAAAAAATGCTGGAAAGTTTTTGTCATCACATCTCTGATGGCAATGTCAATTCTGAATCGGCGCTCCTGATTTCTTGTTATCATTTTTGTCTTTTGAAGGCCTTACTTACGTTCTATGATCATCCTATGTTCCCTATAACATAATAGAAAATACGCAGACTATAGCTGTAGGAAAAATATTTTTATTTGTCATTAATTCAAAAATCAGTTAATAGCTATAGATTCAACAAATGTTCGATTACAATTGCTCTTAATGTTCGGCTGGTGTCTACTTGAGGTGTCTCTTTGATTTCATATCTACCTTAATGAATGTTATTGGTCCATTATGACGACATAATTATTTTTGATTTACATTTTACATACTTTATGACTTTTGAAAAATTAAGTGAAATGTGAAACCTTTTTCTGGCTTTGCACATTAAAATGTGAGAAGGTTATCCATTTAACTCTATGTTTTAAAAGAAGAGAGACAAAGAACGTATTAGTCAACGTTTTCTAAAGGCAGTCATCTAGATTAATCTTTTTTTTTTTGTCAGACGTGGAAAAAATCTGTTTTTAAATAATTTTTTTAAAAGAAAAACGTTTCAAGGCCCATTTTGCATAACGTATTTAGGAAATACAATGTATTTTCCGTGCTATAGTTATTATGTATTCACAGTTAAATTAATATACATCCTTAATTGAAAGAATATTTAGGCTCCTTTTATTCATTGCTTAAATGTGACTGTCTTTATATTTCAGTAAGTATTTGTTTGATTCGTAATATTATCAAATACAAAGGCATAAGAATATGTAAATCTATATAAATAAACGTCGAATAATTAGCAATTAGATATTATGTTGATATTATGCTTCATACAAGACGCTTTTTTTTCTAACAAATTCAAAAGTCTAATCTTAGACATAAGAACTTAATATGTATTTCTATAAGGTATATTGTGCGAGACTCGGATGCGAGTCATACAATGGCCAGAAACTGAAGTCAATTTGTAATAGCCCGCCGATTTCCTGCCAACAATTATGAAATCCATGAAAGCTCGGACTTGACTTACTTGTTGGATTTTCGATACAAGTAAGTTGCATGTAATTAGTATGCTTATAGTTGGAATAGGCGTCCAATTACAATGACGATAGACGAGCAGATTTTTTTCTTTCAAAAACTGTTATATAATATTACCGCGACAATACATTCATTTTCTTGTGCGACATAGTTATGTGCACTAAATGTCAATCTATATTTAACAGGTCGAGACCACTAGATTTTGTGACGTCTGCTTAATTTGCATGCTAAATTAACCATCTGTTTACCAATCAGGTAAACGAGTTGCAAGGAATTGAGGGCTACTACAAGTTTCAGTGTATATAAAGCGTATTGGAAAAATATACCATTTAAAATTGTCCTTTGGAAACTCATTTTGAATAATTTTTCAGTATTTATGAAATAAAAAAGGACTATTATGTCTGAACTTTCATTTCTATGCTCACATTTAAAATTTATTAAATATGAGTCCTTACATTAATCTATTTAAATACCCCATTGCCAATGTTCAAAATAGAGATACATCTTATTGAATTAGAAGCAGTGAGTGCCGCTTTTTTACATGAAGTGTTGAATCGTAAACACGTTGTAGACCGTCATGCTTTGCGACTCATTCACTGGATTGGAGAATCTGTTTGACGTAAATATTGTCACATGTTAAATAATGCTATCCATAAAGTGAAGTGTACCCGACCTGTTTAAATGGCGATAACAACACATAGAATGGCGATTTTGTTTTCTTTAGGAGTTAAGGCATTTAAATGTCAAACAGATCCAACTCCTTAATCCGCATTGTGTAGTGACCTTTGTTAGCCGGAATGAAATTTTTGTACACCGCATTTATTATAGAAGTGTTTCAGGCAATCATATAAATTTTACGTCGTTTCAGCGCTGCAATGAAGCATTTGTTATGCACCATCTTAAATATGTGCATGTAACAATGTAGAAAATGTTCACTTTTGCATTTAATGTACTCTCTCTCTCTCTCTCTCTCTCTCTCTCTCTCTCTCTCTCTCTCTCTCTCTCTCTCTCTCTCTCTCAATGTATTCATATTTCAAATATTAACAACACAAAGATTGCTATTTAAAGTAGGATTTCAGAAGATTCAGAAGATGACCACTTACCACTGAAAGTCTTATGATCCGTGTATTTATGTAAAGAAGCATTAACAAAGTGCTTAAAACAAACTTAGAAACAACTGCCACATTACAATTCGCTATTAACAATATTGCGTCCACCTTTTCAAATGTTCAAATAACAAAGCATCAATTTGCATTCACAAGCTCCTCTAGAATAACCAGAAAGTGGCATTTTCGCATCATATATTCCACAAAAACATGGTGAGATCGCATTACACTTTTAGTATGGCACAAAACTTTATGACCCAGATCAAAAAACTATGGCAGCTTGGAAGGGTCAAATGAAAATATAAGTAAATCAGGGGTTGTTCCTGATGAGTTAGAATTTGTTCGAATGAAACCTTTAATTTTTTGGACGTACATGTATAAGTCTTGTTCTGATGATTAAGATTTGTTCGAACGAAATGGCTTTTTGTTCGGACGAATAACTTGTCTGTTTATAAAAACAGTAATTTGACGAGTGATGTAGACTATCTGTGAAGGCAATAATGTAGTTGAATGGTTCTATAATCAAGCTGCCCCTTTCCTGGAATGTCGTTTTTTTTCTTCAAATAATAAACTGCTATACATGCATACACATAAGTAGATGTGATACATGTACTAGTCACTGATAAAAATATAATATCCGACATCATCACGGATGACTATGGTGTAGGACGCATTTTTTTTCGAGCTCTACCAAAATGGAATATGAATAGCTTTCTAGCTGCAAGTGTATCAAAGTGCAATTGGATAATATTTACTAGCGGTGCTCTCTGGAGTCATGCAGTGTTCAGTAAGGTGCGATTTTATTCAGAATAAGAACGTTATTTAAAGTGTTTGCGTATTCTACCTTTAAATTGAACACTGTTTACACAAGCATGGCCCGTGATCGTGCTAGCCCTAGCCCTGATCTGTCGACTACACCATAAACTACGGGCACAAAAGACAGGACAAAAGACAACAAAAAGAAAATCCTTGTACATGCAGTTGAGCATTTAATAATTTATATGCATTATCCGCAGTTAAAACACTGTTGTATCAGACAAAACAAAAGCGACAAAAAACGGGATTAAGCAGTTCTGATCAAAACCCTGTCAGATTCCACGGACGAGATAACAGGTGAATATGACCTACATTCAATTCTCGAAAGCATTGGCGGTTCCAGAGGGGGGGGGGGGTGTTCCGGGGGTCGGAACCCCCCCCCCCCCCTTTCTCTGGGACATATGATTTTTTTTTTGAAAACTTGTAATGCCCATTTAAAGACCATTTATCCCATTTATAATATAAATACTCTAATTATCTCAAATAAATGCTTTTAAAATTGGTTATTTAAAGAATTTCTTACAACGTACCGTAATTTACATGTATTTCTTATATGAAAAATCCCTAACGATCTTTTTATCGAAAAAAAAGTACCCCTCTTCAGCATCCGGTGTTCACTGCCATGAGTAAGCATGTGGAAAATAAAAAAAATAATTACACGAACTTAAGCAGTATTGCTAAAGTTATGCAGATTTATAAAAACATCTTAAATGTATTTTCTGCTCTATTTTTTAAAAAAAATCGATTATAGTTCATACAGTTTTGAACTGACAAGCCATCGAGTAAAACGACCTTCAAGTTAAGTACGAGTACATGCTTTCAAATGCATTGTTTAGTTAATTAACTTAAGTAATTATGATAGAAAAGTTTTACTTCGTTTCATACGAAAAATACAAAGGAAATTACATGACCCGCTTATGCGGGCTATGCTGTTTTTTCTTGAATGCTAGCTACCTTCATACTCCAAGAGACACAAAAGAAAGCCTTTTTTGTTTTGTTTCAAAAAATCGGAAATTAATCTACAAAAATATCCGACGATGGGGGTTTATATGTTATGAAAATGCACAACTTTCCAAAACTTTCCTGAATATGATCGCATCTGTACTAGTGCCGGATGATGTGGCTCACCCATTACAGAGGTCATATCAAGTTCCCTGGGACGACTATTGCTTTTACAATTGTATTACACATGTTCCATCTATTCGGCAGATAAACTATCCCCATTTTTGTTATATGCTATCATTTAGACCTTTATTTAAGAAGGCAATTGATAGAAATTAGAATCGATAAATAGTTCAGAATTTAAACATCAAAGACATAAAAAAATCATTTTTACAATAGCTTGTCGTAATTAGTCTAAATTATCTTTTGTTTCTTAGTGTTTATTTCTATTAGGCATAGACGCACTTCTCATTGCGGGACTTGGCTTTTTTAAGGCTAGAAATTATGCCAAACGTCCCTACATTTACCAGAACGCTCAATAATGCAGTGCACTCTGATTTTAAAATAGATATGAAATAGATATTGATGAGATAAATGTTTATTAAATTTATGCACGGAAAACGTTCAAAAGGCCTTGTTTAGTGACAAATAATGAATTTTGCACGTCTTGATTTTCATCAATTGGAACCCCCCCCCCCCCTTTCCAAATTGCTGGACCCGCCTCTGGAAAGCCTTCAGGGAAAAAAACAAGAATCGTTAACAAAGACTGATATATGTGCCGTGGTCAAAAATATATTATCAGAGTTAAAAGGTGAATTCATTGAATAAATCAAGACCGCATTCAAAGATGAAATAAAAAAGGAATTAAAGACTGAACTGAAAACTGAATCAAAATGTGACATAGAAAAATTCAAACACAGTTATATATCGACGAAAAACTGAAGCAAACCGATACTGATAAGAATGTAAAATTTGACGCTCCTAATATGGACCGGGCTGGACCTCACTGATATAAGGGAAAAATCGCAAAACTGAAAAAAGAGTACAGAAAATGAGTGATGAACTTAGAATACCAACATAAAATGCCCGACAAGCCATTTTCAATGGCAAATTTTAACCAAAACTTTTTGCAAAAATGCAACATCAAAATACTGGGTGAACAGGGTGAAAAGCCAACAAAATATTTTTTTAGTGTAGAAAAAAGAAATTATGTCAATAAAACTGTTGGCAAACTTATGCAGCAATGGTACCGTTATAACCTCACAGGAAGATATTATAGCAGAAATTGAGACGTTTTATAAAAATTTATATTCCTGCCATGATAACGTATTACAAGATGTTGATATTGAAACTACTGTTGATAAGAATTATATTAGAGTACTTTATGTTTAGAGATATAAGGACTTTTGATTAGACAAAATAAAACATTAGAGGTATTGAAATGGGGGGGGGGGGGGGGGTATGCCTATTACAATATGCAGATGAAACAGTTTTTGTTTTGTTGTTGTTTTTTTTTTTTTTTGGATGAATCTGAAAAAAGTTTAAGAAGTGTGCTTGATCTTCTTTTTCAGTTTCAAAATTTTCTGGACTAAAATCCAACATTTCTAAAACAAAAGCAATCTGCACTGGCTCAAAAATTAATTCGAATACAATCTGCAGGGATTCTGATATGTATTTTTTCTTAAATTACCGGGTGTCATATCAATAAACTATGTCATTTTAGACCTGAATATTGGACAAAGGGCATAGATAACTCGTAAAAAAATTTTTGGAAAAAAAAATTATTTTATTTATGTAAGATTTTTTTTTTAAATATAGAGACTAATAATATTAATATCATGCTTGATCTACTATGGTTCAAAGTAAGGTATTTTGTACGGTTCTTTATGATAGAGGATTTCATATTGTTCATGATTTATTCGATACTCAAGGAGAATTCATTAGTTATGAGAGAATCACTAATGATTATCCAGTTAAGATTTCATTTACTTCATACAATGTATGAGGGTTTCAAACATGCTATTAATTGTGCTTGGCCAAATGTTAAGCACTTTTCACATGAAGTAACTATCAAGCCATATCAATCAGAATCAATCAAAATACGTTTCTTGTGTAAAAAAGGAACACGGAACATTTATGATCACTTAATTGCAAAATAAAATCATTAACCTATTCGTGAAAACAAATGGGCCTGTAATTTTAATTTACCTCTAGAATTTAACTGGAAACAGGTTTATTCAAACCTTAGATCTGCTACAAAAGATTCAGGTTTGTTACGGGTTAATTATAGAATTATCCACAGAATATTGGGTAGTAACAAAATTCTAAACGTGATCAATTAAAAATTCGCAACTATGTTCAATATTGTTTTTTAGAACCAGAAACAATTACACATATCTTCTTTTATTGTCCATCTATTTCTCAGATATCGTTGTTAATGTCTGATTGGATTTTTAGAAAGTCTTGTGAAAGAATTGTATTCGATGACAAAACAGTTATTTTTGGTTCTTCAGAAAAGAAATAAATAGCTATGAACTAAATTATCATGTTATTAAGAGACATATCTCGAGTCAATCCCGAAAAACTGCTAACTTTGCATAGAGAATATTGGAAAATATTTACAAAATCACCATTCTTTAGAGGAACTAATGTTGGAAAATAGATTTTACCAAAGAAAATGATCAAAATGGGCATATATCTTTGGTGTGGCATAATATGTAGTTAGACCTTATCATGTATAATCTTTATGTTTACTTCCCTAACTTGTGAGTTGTGTGGTGTGAGTGGATGGTATTGATGTATTTGTATTGAAAATGAATTTAAAAAAACAAAATCTGACACATTTTGCTGCAGAATATAAGCTCGATTGTAGAGCTCGATCACAATGTTGTAAATGGTTAGATTTATATTATTTGCTCTGGCCTAACGCAAGTTTATTTTAGTTACCATGGAGAAACCCTGTGTTGCATAGAGTTGGCATATAGGTCTACAGAAAATCAACATAAGAATTTTTATAGTCAAACCAGATTTATTCATCATGGTTTTGTTCAATCGGGTATTAAGACTCATCACAAGACATTTTCATTAGTTAATAATTTCAAAAGGCGGGGATACAGATTAACTAAAGCCGAACTCGATGAGTAATAGTAAAGGATGGGGATGGAAAAGGAGGATCTGCACGAAAAAGTTCTGTCTTTTCTTTTATCCCCTTACCAGATGATATCCTGCACAGGCGCGGGATATACCACTATACACATTGATGGCACATATATGTTCAACCAGATGTTTTGTTATTTTTCGTCAACCTGTTATTTTTATCAAAATTAAATACCTTTTATCTGGATATTTAGAAGAACGGACATGGACTCAAATTGACCGAACAGTCATGTATGTGACCTAAATATTATTTTGGAGATGATGACTGGAAAAATTACAATTTTTTTTCGGTTTGTTCCGCATGGAGTTACAATGCAACTGATGCAACTGGAAATATGTTCATGCTTTGCATATCTGTCACCCCTCAATCGGATAAATGCATGCATAATGACTTGCATTTCAACTGGGACGAGGAGGGGTTTATAGAGCGTCTTATATGTATTAGCTGTTTTGAGGGTTAATATCATCACTCATATAAATCTTTGAACGACAGTTTATTCTTTCTTCTGAAAATTTACACTGTGCAAATGATTTGGGGGGGGGGGGATTGGGTGGGGGTGTTTCAGTACAACAATATGCGCCCATCATCACTGCGAGACGTATGACCTTGTTAAAATTTTAAAGCCCAAATGGATAATAGTTTACATTTTAGATGTTATGTAATGTTTACTGTCTTCTTTCGATTACATAATTCCTTCTGTGCATATCTAGTTACATGTAAAAGCAAATATGTTGTTTTTAAAAGGTCGGTTATCACCCTACCCTATCTCCTTACGTATCCCTATATTCAAAGAAAAAAGGCTGTTTTAGCATGTAGCATATTATATGACTGTTTATTGTTTGTGCAGTATTTCTCCATTTACATAGAAACAAAGAAGATGCTAGACGTTGTGATATTGACTGTGTATTACGAAAGCCCTGAAGGGACATGTTGATTTTTTTTTAAAAAACAAAAAGTAATTCGAGATCTCGAATTACTTTCTGCTTTTAAAAAAAATCACAATATTCCTTCAGGGCTTTCGTATATTTATGACTGAAACGATTTTCGACGATTTATTGATGTGTTTACGTCTTTCTTTTTTTTCACATCTAGATCTCGAATTACTTTCTGCTTTTTAAAAAAATCACGATGTCCCTTCAGGGCTTTCGTATATTTATGACTGAAACGATTTTCGACGATTTATTGATGTTTTTACGTCTTTCTTTTTTTTTTTTACATCTATGCATGTATATGTATGTCATCTTTTTGACTGATATTAAAAAAGGAAACAAAATCATACTTCATTATGAAATAAAAATCATAGTCACAATCTCATTGTCTGTCGTAAAAAATTCTTTAATTATATAATACGGTGTCGCAAATATATCCGTTGTTGTGGGGAAAAAATAGTGCTTTATTTCCATGCTCATTCACAAAGTATTTTTGCAATGCGCAGTGGTACAACTGGTTCAAAAATTCTGTGAAACGGTAAAACATAGATTTACTTACTGCTAAAAGAACTAAAGTTAGTATTTAGAAACTAGAGATGCATGAGCAAATAACACAGTTGCATTCTTAAATATAAATTGAAATAGATTTGATCAAATAGTTTGAAAAACCTGCAGGCATGTTCACGAAGCTGTCTTAGGACTATGGTGTGTCCTAAGTACATCTTAGGATACGTCTTAGTCTTAAGTCTGTTTCTCGAAGCTCTCCTAAATTTAGGAACCGCCATAACTTTGTCCTAACTTTAAGACATCACCTACCTTGTCCTGAGACCATCCTAAAGCTATAAGATCACGTTTTTGGGATATTGGGATGTTGTGAAGCCTTTTCTTACGACCGGTAGAATAAAGCAGTATTTTCCACAGTTCCAGCATTTTCGACAAACATCAAATTCCTAATCTGGGGGGAATAGTTAATTATTCTATCATGTATGTTCATTTTAACAAAATGATGTGGAGAGGGACCCCGAACTCTCACCACTTCCCCATTGCTACATGCCTGCCTTGGAGTTGACAAATTAAGATTTTTTGATCTACATTGTACACTAAATGAGTTACATTCATTGTTTTGATTATAATAATTTTTGATAACAATTATTTAAATGTCCTTTGCTATAAAAAGTAAATTTACATCGGGTTACATATACCATGCGTGATCATTCCTAATTTTGATCACTTTATTCAGAAAAAAATAATCTTTAAAAAATTTGTAATGTTGAATGAACTGTATTTTCGAGATATATTACAACTTATTCCTTTTTTAACAATATATTGCAGATTAAAGGGAAATTGGTTGCGTTTGTACGAGTACATGTGTTTCCTCATTTATAACGTTTCAAATTCCATGAAAAAAGCGTGTTTATGTATTGCATATACTTGAATGACAAGATTCTCCAATGTTCATAATGAAATGACAATACACACGTGTTGTTTACATGATTATCTGCTTGCTAGCCAATTCTGTCCTGATACATATTTTCTTTGTTTAAAAGAGAACAGTTATTTGAATTTTTTGGGGCTTGTAATATTTTTTATTTTAATATTTTATTTTTTTTTGAGGGGGGGGGGGGTGTCATTTAAAGAAAAATAAACTAAATTGTTATCGGTAACTGATAATTATATATTTAGGTAAATGTAAAATTATATTAAAATGCATACATTAAAATTACTGGTTTTAGGCCTTTTGTGTTAACTACCGAGACGTACAATTTTCTGGCAAAATGTTTGATGATTCATCCCTACATAAGTCTCTCAAATTCGATCTGAATGAATAATTGTGAAAAATAAGAATGGTTGTAGAAGGCTAGGATATCCTAACTTAAGATGCTCCTAAGTAACCGTCGAATTACATCTTAAGACGTGCCCTAAGTTGATATAAGGATGTTCCTAACTTTTTACCTAAGTCATATCTTAGGAACACACTTAAGTCATATCTTAGGAAAGTTTCGTGAACATGTTGCTGAACTTAAATTTTCGTGAGATAGCATTATCATTCTCAAATTAGGTAAAAAAAACAACTTAGCGACCATTATATGACAGTATGCATGTATAGACATGTACATATATAGACTTAAAATACAATTATCTGTTTAGTATGTTCAAGTTTCAAAACCAATCTGTTTTGATATGAAAATTCATAAAATTAAAACACGCTGGGTTATGCATTATCATCTATTTGCATGCATATTTTAATCCAAAGTTGTCAGATTCAAAGTAATTCGTCAAAGCCGATAGTTAACTCGCCCTACACTCTCCGTCAGGAAGTAAACTAGTCAACCCGTTTCTAGGCACCCGCTCTGGAAAGTTCTTTCCATTAATACTAAAATCGTAGAAATTGTTCCATTTTTTTTAATTTAACTTTTTGTATTAATTAAAGTCCGATCCAGGGTATCTGCCCGCCATGCATGAAGAACTCGGCCTACACTTTTCGTTAATTAGTCAATCCGCGTTGTTGGTTACCCCGTTCTGGAAAGTTCCATCCCATTCTCTCACCAGAAGTCGTGCTTCGCAAGCGAATGAGTATCAAAATTAAAATCGCAAACTAAAGAAATTGACTTATTTCATTCATTCAACATTTGTCTTATCTTAACTTTTATATATTCTCTAAATAGACGACCAGTAAATATATTCACTCTAGTCTATACGTAATCATTAAATATCATTTCATTGCAAGTATATACACTGTACTTTGATCGAGATTTTCCCTGACTTGGATCCGCCAAAGCTTGTCCACCATGGCCATCTTACTCTCATTTTTGCTTTTTCGTGCTTGTTTATCGAAAATGAAAGTATGTCTTTGAATTATTTCACAACAATAGCTTATCAGTTGAATTCAATTGTACCTTACGGACATCATCTCACATGTGTTTAAATACCAAAGGTGTAAGAAAGTACTCTGGTGCTGTCATTTTGTAGTTTATTTGCAAAATGTCTAAATTTATAAGTGTAGATTAACTGTACAGCCTTTCTCTCAACAAGTCGAGTAAATTGGTAAAGATATTTTGATTCATATTTTTAAAAAAGTATGGATACAATGCAAGTCAAGAGACGTGTTACACTAAATTAATATTTTTAAAAAAAATGAAAACTCTGAGTTTCAAGGTTTTATAACGTGCGCGTATAAATAGGAGTAACTTCAATCTCATTCAAATCAAATGTCAGCAATTTTTAAAGGGCATGGTCACAATTTCAGAAAAAAAAATCGATTTAATTTTTACAATGCTTCTGTAAGGCATTTCTAACCAAAATTTGATTGTCATTCGTCGAGTTATAGGCAAGTAACAGAGCTTACAATTCGTTGCCATGTAAAGAAAGCTTTTGTTCACATTTTGAATTTTGAAGTAAAAATTCCAGTTTCAGACCTAAAATGATTGTGTTAAACGTTAGGAACTGTTTAATGATGCTTGAAATAAATAAGAAATAAGACCAAGCTTGGAAAAGATTTTTACTGGTATATTGACACTAAGAAAACAAAAACAGGACACGAGGCTTGTTAACATGACAAATAACTGTGAGCCCTGTATCTTGCTTATAACTTAACGACCGACTCCCAAATTTCATTGATCTTTAGAAATGCATTCTTAAAGCATTACAGATAATAAAGCAGAAAAATAGAATTTGACCAAAATCGTGACCAAGCCCCTTTAATGTACAACAGTTCATTTTGCAGAGATAACAAATACAATCGTGTTAATTATTCATGTAAATTGAAAATCGGAATGACAAAGTATTACGTAATACACAAATCTTATAGTTTGCTGAATCTAAGCATGAACGTGTATCGTGCATATATTATATTAAAAAGAACCCAAGTTCCCATTTCCGTTTAATGATAAAAAAACCCACACAGAAACACTTATACGTTTTGTGCACAATGTACTGTTTGAGCTATTGTTGTTAGTCATTTCCCATAATCCATAGCTTGTAAGAATTTTTTCTGATTTCCGTATGCCCATATGCTTAACTGTGTTCTTGTGGCTCTGAGAATGGATCGCAAAGACCGTACTTTCTCTGTGACGTTTGTTTTGGACCCTTTTACGAGATTGTAGATGCTGTAACCAAGTACACCTAAATCAAGAACAGCGGATAATGGAGGAAGTACCATATCTGCGAAAGACACCGCTCTAACGACGATACGTACGACAATAAATGGAACACCCCCGATCGCACACAATGCTCTAGCCGCAGTTTGTAATGCTCCTACATCAACTGTATTTTGTTTTTTTATGTTGTCCATTTCAGCTTCAAGATCTTTTAATGACCGTATTAGTACTCTGGTGTGTTCCTGTAAATTCATATAATACCGTTCAAATTTTTCATTCGCATCTTTATTCAACACAGTTTCTGTTATTTTGGCTCCGACAACACTTGCTCCACTTAGAGAACCAATTACCGCCCCGGAGACTGTCAAGCCTAAGGACACCCCCGCTGTAAAAGGGGCTGCAATAACTCCTGCAATGGCAAGGGCTGATCCCGCGATTCCTACAGAAGACCCCACTATCGTTGAAATGTTAACATTTCGTCTTCGTCCTTCTAACTCGTCAACTATTTCGGTGCAAAGTATCTCGAAAGCTGCGTTACATCTCATCCAGTTATCCAACGCAAGTTTTGCCATATTAAGCTTAGTTTTGAAGCGATTTGTTTCGTAAAACAGTCTAAAGTCTGAATAAAAGAAACAAATGTACATATTCACTACATTTGATAAGTTGCTTTGAACGTTAATTATCAAACATTAGTTAGAAAGTCATAAAGTTACCACATTTAACAATAAATCTAATAGCCTCCTGTGAAAGGAAATTCGTTTTCGCGATGCTAATTTTCAAATTTGGTAAATTCCTTTATTTTAATATTGATGGCTAGAAAATCATAAATGATTGAATGGATCTGATAGAGTATTTTATCATAAACCTCCTTTAAACTGAACAAACACGATAAACGCGATAAATCATATATTTTGCATTTAATTTACACATACCTTGGTCTTCAGAATGTGTATGCGTCATTGGTAAAAAGACAACTGGTGGTTCCATTAAACAGTTGCACACCTTTCTAATTGGTGCAATTCTGTGAAACTGTCCTGAAAAGGTTCTAAAAAGAGTAATATGAAATTTAGAAACTTTTTCGTCATCAGCCAAGCATTTGAAAACGGCGTTTTCGCCAGCTAAATATTGCCGTCGTTGCAAGAAGTCATGGGGCTGTTTTCGTCTTCTTATTTGAGTGAATAACTTCCATTCTGTTTCCGTCTTGTCTTCATGAACGCTAGCACTTAGTACGTATATTGGTACTTGAAAGCACGTTGCTGCTGCAATGAGCTCCAAATCTTCCCAAAGCCATTCCATCTTCAATTCTCTCAGTGAAAAATTTGGCACACTTTTCAAGAATTTTTGTCTGAGATCTTAAAATATCTAAAAACTGATTGTCTCGGTATTTGAAATTTTTTAAAAACTCAGTATCAGCATGTTCTTTTTCTGCCTTAAGGAGCTGGCCATATTCTCTTGAGTTTTCTTCAATCTCTGTCATAACTTCCTTCATTATTTCTTGATACTGATTTTCATTGCCAAAAATATCTTTGCTAATGCATCGGTATAAAGAATGTGTGTAATCAGGACACTATGTCAATTAACCGATCCGCCATATCGCTTCTGTCCAATACGAGACGAAGCTCAGGAATAATATGGAATTATGGTTTCTTCTCTACGTACAGTCGTCACTAAACCACTCTTCCGGTGGTTTCGTCGGGAAAAACGTTAACAGTGGTCTATGTCGGCTTCCTTTGTCAATCCGCTCCAATTCAGTTGGAACTAAAATTAAGCAAGAAGACAGCTTTTGAATTGTGTAAAAATACTGTAAAATCTATAAATTTAAAAAATATCGTTAATTTGATTCAACGCTGGCTTAACTTGAAATCAAATTTCAGAGTGTAGTGTAAATATATTATAAGTAGAAGAGTTATTACTAAGAAAAAAAACAATCAAAAAGAGTAAGTCAAACGCATGGTCATATATTATATAATATTCCAAATCTTTCTAAATTCGTGGCCGGGAGAGATTGGTTCCTTATTTACATGATAAAGATAATATTTGCAATGATTCAATATCTATTTAAAGAGTTTTTAAATTGTTTAACAATCAAATCGACGAGATCTTATTCAGCATGGCGTCAATAGAGTTAACAGATTTCTTACCTATGGTATTCGGTTTACTGTTGACAACACATATAACAGTGTACCTGGTAAATTTTGTCGAAAATAAAGTACAGTTTATAAATTAAGGTCTTTAGATTGTGGCATGCCATCATCAGGGGCATACTGTACTATTTTAACGTTATCGACTGTAATATAAGTGCAATGTGAATCACAGTTTTGGCAAAATATCTTGATTTATAACTGTGTTTCAACACGTGTTACAATGTAAGCTATGCTAAGCTAACAATTTAAATATTTTTTGTTGTTGTAATCGCAAATTTCTATGAAAAACTTATAAACTTTGTAAGGCAGTCATATGCACCATATTTCAATATTTTTACCTGGCTTGTTATTTATTCCTTTGTAGTTTCAATAGGATATATAATGAATTACAAATGCACTAACTTTGAATGGCTTTGAATCATTATTTAAAAAGCTATTGACTGATGCTAAATTATATTTTTTCGAAGCTGAAAATATGAATCAAATGCACTGTAAATGTCATTATAGAAAAGTTTATCGATGACTTTACATAGTTAAAAAGAATAAGAACAAATGAATGTGATTCATTTAAGTAAAGAAATGCCAAAAATAAGATATTTAACGAATTTATATAATGTATAATGGGGGGGGGGGCATTCTTAATTGATCCGATAGTGTACCTGTGTTAGCTCATACAGCATGAAAAAATATATTTGCAATACACCAATATTTAAGTTCAGTTTAATTATTTACATATTGAACTTCAAATTTAAACAACTATTTGTTGCTTAAATCGTAGAAACAATCAAGGGTGGACAAACCTGAAGTGCACTGCATTTCATCGTAAAATTTTTAGTTCTTTATATTATACAATTCCAAATCACAACGTTCATTGCTACATTGTAAGATTAAATGAGAATCAAAGTACTGAAGTACTGACGTGAGTTGATTTTATCGAGTTTAATTTATTTAAAAATCAATGATATGTCATGAATATTTGCAGGGCAAAAATTTCCTATAAGAATTCGAATTACGCTCATTTTTTCCTAATATGAATTTCCTGAAAAGCCCATATGAATCATGTTTTAAGATATATAAAAAAATTAATCCCATTCAGAAATCGAAATATTCCTTAGAAATTAATTGTATGGATCCAAGCAATATTGACCTCTAGTCTTGTTCAACCAGACGCTTGGCTATCTCCGTTAATCTCCGACAAGCAAGAGAGACTCTCTGCTTGTCGGAAATTTACGGAGACAGACGAGCGTTGGTTGAACGAGGCTTACATGTATATTGAACTCTGATTTGATTTGGACATATTTTATTATGCGAGTATACATTTACATAAATGGATTAGGCAGCAGGCAATGCCTATGTAAGCCTTCTCCATATTGAACTCTGGCGTAGGAATACATACAACTACTAAAAAAACTAAATATTTCGTTCCATTTACAACTGACTACTTACAATGTATATATGAATAAGTTTTCTTTAAAAAAAATGCTTTAGAATACATATATATCATCGAATTTATCTATTATTTTCATGAACTATATACAGTAAAACACGGTTATAGCGAACACGCTTATAATGAATTGACGCTTACAGCGAAGTGAATTTCATTTCCCAAGTCTCTATTTCATGTTGTAAACTTGACGGATATAACGAATAACGCTTCTAACGAAGTTAAATTTGCAGTCCCCGGGACTTCGTTATAAGCGTGTTTTACTGTATATATATATATATATATATATATATATATATATATATATATATATATATATATATATGTTGTCAGCGGTGTTGATTTATGCTTAGGTCTAAACACTGTTTCACTTCCGGTTTGCAGAGTAATTGCACACTAGGAGAGTTGATTAAATTCAACTCCCAAAAGTGAAAGCAAAAGCTGTAATAGACTCTGTCGAAACGAATTGATTAGATAAATCAAATTCTAAACAGAACAGACAAATGATTGGATTAAATTAAAGAATTAAATGATATACTTGTCTTGTTATTATGGAAACTTTAGTTTCTAAAATTATTTCATATACCTTTTACGCAATTTATGTTGGGCGGCGTCAGCATACAATTGCATCCACTCTTTGATGATACTCTATCAACATATTTCTTTCCATCTTTCTCTATAATGGCAAGGGTTATGTAATACCGACATTGTTTATTGTTGACAAGGATTGCTGGCTTTTCTATTGTCCATACGTGGTGCTCCTTTGAATATCGAAATATGTACAAAGCGAACCCCGTCCATTCCGCAACATTTACGAGAGCTTCTTCAACATTTGGAGAAAGACTGCAAGTTGTAGTGAACATTTATCATTTCGAATATGATGCTTTATCATGCTTTACTTTTTTGTTGAAACAATTCACAAAGTGAATAGAAATTAAATCACATACCTGATTTGCAATTCAGTATCCTCGTTTCCGTAAATTTCTTTACCCAGACATTGTGCTAGTGTTCCCTTACCACCCTGTATCATGTCTAACTGTCGTCCCTCTTCTGCTAACATTTCATTTATAAATATGGCGTCCTCGTCTAGTGTTCCAAGCCATTGTTCATCATCCCTTTCATACAGACGGGTATCGTTTTTTAATATACGTTGATAATGCTGATGACGTCCGTGTCTTCTTTCAGGAGGACAACAAGGTTTTAAATCTTTATACAATGAAAAAAAAGGTATCATATATATATATATATATATATATATATATATATATATATATATATATATATATATATATATATATGTATATATATATATATATATATATATATATATACTTAAATAAATAAAACAGAATGCGACAGTCCAAATTAAATAAATTGTTTACTGTTAGCGCTTTCAGCCATGTCGGCTCTTCAGACAGTTATACAAAATTAAAAACGTTGTTTGTAACGTTGTCAATGACGTCGTGTTTTTAAAGTTCATTATGACGTCACAATGTACATCAAGGTAGCGATGGCGTGAACTTTATCAACGCCGTTAAGCAATGCATAGACATATAATACAATACATATAGAAATTATATATATGATAAATCTATTTTCGATTAAGTTTCGGGTTAAATATTTTAATAAAATAGTCCTCTTTTGTGGTTCGGGCGATTTCATTTGAATTCCACATTTTGTAAAACGGAAATATTTTAAATGTTCCCTTTCCGCACTTCGCAAAATGTTCCGAACATGGAGTGTTTCTCACTGTTTCGTCCTTTATTTGTTGTTTGTGGACTCTCACTCGGGCGTTGAGCTGGTTAGTCTGGCCAATATAATTTTCTCCACATGTTGGACAAGTCGCACAATATATCAAATTAGACGATTTGCAGTTCATTGGGGCATTAGGTTTTAAAATTTGGCCGCTTTTTAATATTATTCCTTCTCCCTCCTGTATAAGGTCACATGTTCCACATCGGGGGTCGCCGCACTTTTTGATGGAAATAGTATTGCTGGACGAGAACTTTGCTTTGGAGAGAATTTTCCTCAGATTCGGCGCTTGTCGTCTGCTGTTTATGATAGATGATTGGTTTAACAGTTTTTTCATATTTTCTGATTGTTCTAATATTGGAAAAAAACGTTTTGCTGATTTAAAAATATTATGGTTACACGGATTATGTGTAGTTACAAACGGAATTTTCTCATCTTGTTTCTCCTCCTTAAGGCGGGTCCTTCTAAGTTGTGCTAAAGGAATATCCATAGCCCGGTTAATTCCGTCATTAATAAGTTCCACGGGGTAATTCTGTCGTCTAAGGTGTTGTTTTAACTCTTGAAGCCTTTGTAGGCGAAGAGAAGGGTGAGTCACAATAGTACATACACGCCGTGCCATGTTGTATGGAATATTCCTTTTTGTGTGAGACGGATGACATGAATGAAAATCCAAGTATTGATGGGAATCTGTTTCTTTGCTAAATAAATCGGTAATGATATTCTCGCCGTCTTTGATAATAAGAATATCTAAGAATGGGAGTTTCTCACGATGGACGTCTATAGTGAATTTTATCGAGGCCTGCAGTTCATTTAAGATAGAATGAAATTTTATAAGATCCTCTTCCGTTTTGGTCCAAAAGATGAAACAGTCATCAAGGTATCTTTTCAAGTTCTCTTTAATGTATAGCGTAAAATCGGCATCAAAGATATCCGGCAATATACTATAAAGTTTTTCTTCAAGGTACCCCATTACAAGTGAGGCATACGTAGGGGCAACTTTTGTGCCCATGGCAGTACCTTTTATCTGTAGGTAATTTTCATCATCAAAGAGGAAAGTGTTATTTTCTAGTACAAGTTTTAGTCCGGCTAAGATGAACTCTTTTGAAAATCTACTATCTATTTGATCTGGATGCTTGTCCAACCAATATTGAATTGCCTCTAATCCTAAATTATGAGGAATATTAGTATATAGGCTGCTTACATCAAATGTAACAAGGATCGTGTCTCCTGGTACTGTTTGTGGGATGTAGTTCAGAAAATCCATATCATCACGAACGTAACTTGTCACTTTGGTGCATAGCGGTTTCAAAATGATATCCAGCATATTGCTTAACCGTTGTGTGCTAGATGCGGGTCCTGCTATGATAGGCCTCAGTTTTAGATCATTTGGTCTAGGAAGTTTGATATAAGTAGAGTTACATTTTTTGACGTTTTCTTGGATATTTTTACATTTGTGGATTTTAGGCAAACCATAAAAATTACTAGATTTAACCTCATATTTAGTCAGATATTCAATTTCATTATCCGTTAGATTGTCTTGGTACTTTCTGGTAAGTTTTTCTATTTTGAGCATGGTTCGCCGATCTTCATTCTGTTCCAGTTTTGTGTAAAACTGATGATCTTGAAGTTGAGAAAGTGACATTTCTTTGTAATGGTCTCTATCCATTATGACTATAGCCCCTCCTTTATCGGCGTTTTTAATTATAATTGATGGGTCATTTTTCAAGGTTTGCATTGCTTGATATTGTTTGTGGGAAATATTAGACTTAACAGTTTTATCTGTCACGTTGGAGTTCGCAGTGTTGCGAAGACATGAAAATAAGTAAAAACGCACGAAAACAAAATCAGAGAAATAAACAGCAAAACAAAGGGTACAAAAACCCACGTACGGAGAACCGCTATACATCCAGGCCAAACGAAAGGAATACTGACTCCAGACATATGTCATATGCAGAGGCACTTAAAAAAGGAATCCCACATCATGTTCGCCGTAGTGATGATTCAAACAGTATGTCAGATCAATATTCTAGACATAGCCAAAACGGAGTAAAACACAGCAGTCAACAAAACACTGATGGATGGAGATTCGTTTCTAGGGAAAGACGACCACAACATCAAAACAAACCTAGGAGGAACTACAGAAAAGGACCGTATCATAATTCCAGGAATTCTTCCTCGGGACAGAATTGGACTCAAAGAGCTCATTCGGGAAACTCTTCACAAATATCACGACAAAATCCGGAGAATTCTTTTTTAGGACAACGCCGGTCACAAACGAAGCGGAAAAAACAATAAACAGTCGGGAAAACATTGATTGCACAATTCCAACAGAGCCTAAAATCATCAACCTTTCGCAAAGAGACTTAAACACTGGTGAAATACAACTTCTAGAGCATGGTTTAAAATTCACACCAACACCAAAGTCGGACAAGGTTGATGTTGTCACGGACACGGAAGAATTTTGTCGAAAATTACGTTTAAAAGAGTTTTTTCAAAATGAAAATAACAATGACATATCTCTTGTTAAAAACAATAAGGGGTTCAAACCACCGTTAAATAGAGATAAACATCTGGAGGATTATATTTCATGTCTTCGCAACACTGCGAACTCCAACGTGACAGATAAAACTGTTAAGTCTAATATTTCCCACAAACAATATCAAGCAATGCAAACCTTGAAAAATGACCCATCAATTATAATTAAAAACGCCGATAAAGGAGGGGCTATAGTCATAATGGATAGAGACCATTACAAAGAAATGTCACTTTCTCAACTTCAAGATCATCAGTTTTACACAAAACTGGAACAGAATGAAGATCGGCGAACCATGCTCAAAATAGAAAAACTTACCAGAAAGTACCAAGACAATCTAACGGATAATGAAATTGAATATCTGACTAAATATGAGGTTAAATCTAGTAATTTTTATGGTTTGCCTAAAATCCACAAATGTAAAAATATCCAAGAAAACGTCAAAAAATGTAACTCTACTTATATCAAACTTCCTAGACCAAATGATCTAAAACTGAGGCCTATCATAGCAGGACCCGCATCTAGCACACAACGGTTAAGCAATATGCTGGATATCATTTTGAAACCGCTATGCACCAAAGTGACAAGTTACGTTCGTGATGATATGGATTTTCTGAACTACATCCCACAAACAGTACCAGGAGACACGATCCTTGTTACATTTGATGTAAGCAGCCTATATACTAATATTCCTCATAATTTAGGATTAGAGGCAATTCAATATTGGTTGGACAAGCATCCAGATCAAATAGATAGTAGATTTTCAAAAGAGTTCATCTTAGCCGGACTAAAACTTGTACTAGAAAATAACACTTTCCTCTTTGATGATGAAAATTACCTACAGATAAAAGGTACTGCCATGGGCACAAAAGTTGCCCCTACGTATGCCTCACTTGTAATGGGGTACCTTGAAGAAAAACTTTATAGTATATTGCCGGATATCTTTGATGCCGATTTTACGCTATACATTAAAGAGAACTTGAAAAGATACCTTGATGACTGTTTCATCTTTTGGACCAAAACGGAAGAGGATCTTATAAAATTTCATTCTATCTTAAATGAACTGCAGGCCTCGATAAAATTCACTATAGACGTCCATCGTGAGAAACTCCCATTCTTAGATATTCTTATTATCAAAGACGGCGAGAATATCATTACCGATTTATTTAGCAAAGAAACAGATTCCCATCAATACTTGGATTTTCATTCATGTCATCCGTCTCACACAAAAAGGAATATTCCATACAACATGGCACGGCGTGTATGTACTATTGTGACTCACCCTTCTCTTCGCCTACAAAGGCTTCAAGAGTTAAAACAACACCTTAGACGACAGAATTACCCCGTGGAACTTATTAATGACGGAATTAACCGGGCTATGGATATTCCTTTAGCACAACTTAGAAGGACCCGCCTTAAGGAGGAGAAACAAGATGAGAAAATTCCGTTTGTAACTACACATAATCCGTGTAACCATAATATTTTTAAATCAGCAAAACGTTTTTTTCCAATATTAGAACAATCAGAAAATATGAAAAAACTGTTAAACCAATCATCTATCATAAACAGCAGACGACAAGCGCCGAATCTGAGGAAAATTCTCTCCAAAGCAAAGTTCTCGTCCAGCAATACTATTTCCATCAAAAAGTGCGGCGACCCCCGATGTGGAACATGTGACCTTATACAGGAGGGAGAAGGAATAATATTAAAAAGCGGCCAAATTTTAAAACCTAATGCCCCAATGAACTGCAAATCGTCTAATTTGATATATTGTGCGACTTGTCCAACATGTGGAGAAAATTATATTGGCCAGACTAACCAGCTCAACGCCCGAGTGAGAGTCCACAAACAACAAATAAAGGACGAAACAGTGAGAAACACTCCATGTTCGGAACATTTTGCGAAGTGCGGAAAGGGAACATTTAAAATATTTCCGTTTTACAAAATGTGGAATTCAAATGAAATCGCCCGAACCACAAAAGAGGACTATTTTATTAAAATATTTAACCCGAAACTTAATCGAAAATAGATTTATCATATATATAATTTCTATATGTATTGTATTATATGTCTATGCATTGCTTAACGGCGTTGATAAAGTTCACGCCATCGCTACCTTGATGTACATTGTGACGTCATAATGAACTTTAAAAACACGACGTCATTGACAACGTTACAAACAACGTTTTTAATTTTGTATAACTGTCTGAAGAGCCGACATGGCTGAAAGCGCTAACAGTAAACAATTTATTTAATTTGGACTGTCGCATTCTGTTTTATTTATTTAAGTATTTTTTGCTGTACCAAGGCTTTATTTATCTATATATATATATATATATATATATATATATATATATATATATTTATATATATATATATATATATATATATATATATATATATATATATATATATATATATATATATTATAAGATTGGTATAATAAAGTCGAATGGTTGGTTATGATTGCATTTTATAGAAAAATTTCCTTAAGTCAGATCTTGTTCTCTAACGAAAATACATGAATTAAACATTTGGCTTATATTAAATGATCATGAATAAAACTTTTTTAATTTTTATGTGACATGCTGCATATCATTTTTTTTTATCTTTAGACATGCCCACAAACTTTTACAGGCTTTGGTATTTTCTTAATGCTAAGGTTGTTTTTTTTTTCAAATACAATGAATCAAGAAAAAAATCGTAATTTTAGGATACATCAATAGTTGTTTACAATCCAAGTAGCATTCCATTGTCTTTTAATGAGACAATGACCAATCTTCATGTGTGGTGTTCAATGTAACACACTTAGAAAGACATAAACATAGATAGTCTCATTTAAGAACAATCAAGAAAGAATAAAAATCTATATAATACCGCGATGGTATAAATACTTTGTTATAAAATTATGATGCAAATTTAAACCGAGGCGAATACTCATCAAGCTGATAAGCCCACTTTTTTTAAACAAATTTAAAAATAGTGATGGCCTAAATTCAGTAATCTAAAGTTTTCACACTTACCAAGCTTGTTAACTCTGTCAATGTCAAAATCGTCGTTATAAACAGGGAATTGTCCAACTATTTCTGGAGTTTTCTGAAAGCAGGGGCATTTTAAACCTTCAATGTTGACTTTAAACAATTGTTCGTTTTCCCTGTTTTGAAAAATCAGGGGCGATTTGAATGTATATAAATAGCTTCCGCATATTGGAAGATACAAATTTGGTTTTTTATTTCCATTCGGAAAGACTACATAAACTTGTAAATTGAAAACGCTTGCGATAGCGAAGAAATCCACAATCTCTGCTGTTTTCCAGCCAGTCAAATGCTGTTTAAATTCTTCTTCAATTCGTTTTTTCAATGTGCTTTCTTGATTACTTTTATTTTCAGTTGCAACATTTTCTTCAACATTGACGTGTTGCATGTATACTGGACGAAATTCCTGAACTTCCATATGATTTTTTAATAAACATTGAACATCTTTTTCATTTTCTTCTGATCCATAAATTAGTTTTCCGATAAGGAGAAATAAATTTGTAACTTCACCGGAAAAAGTTTCCATGACTTCTTGTGGATAGTTTGTGGCACAACTGTTAATCTCTTCTGCGTCAAATAAAAAATTTTGTAAATCGTCAAAATTGTTGCGAAACCTTTTGTCAACACAGCGGGCATGCCTGGCGTTTTTTATAAAACCATCTTTGTTTAAATGATCGATTTTCCTGTCACTTTTTATGACATGGATAATTTCTTCCTCCAATGTCAATAACAAAATCAATGGCATGCTTTTGTCATCTTCCGTCTCGCGAATCATAGGCTCAATTTGCACACCCCTGATTTTTCCTTCCTTGCATTTATGTAAAACAATAACATTTCTGGAGATGATCTCGCTTATTGCATACAATTCTCGCAATGATGGTGCAACTCCATTTTTACTTATGTTTTTAATGTCCTGTTTTGCATTTTCAATCCAACTTTGCCCCACTTTTTTAAATAAGGGCTTGAACAGTGAAAAATAGAAAAAAATGTTTTTCTTCATAATCTGATACGTACTGCCGACATTTCTTTGCCGTCATTTTATCTCGTATAAGTGGTCCAATTATGTTGAAAAGCTCGTCATTGCCAAGGCAATGGGGTGCTTCACATTTTTTAAAATCATCAAGTAGTGTCGTTTGTTCATCCATTGTGGGAGAAAAATCTATTTCAAATATGCAAGTTTATTAAGTCTTATTCAGTTTTTTACGATACAATGCATAAAGCTTAAAGGATAGTTATCAAATGGTATTAAAATCAATCATTTGTTATTATTTATTAATCATAATATGGGATATTAGTAATGGTATTACATGTATCAAATTTGTCTTCATCGATAAAAAAGCATAAAATGGAAAAAATGCAAACAAATGACATTTAATGACAAATAAAGGATAAGGCCAAATAAGGGGAGCTTACGTTTGGTTCGTCTTTTGGCCAAGGATGCCTCAGAAGCGATCATCAGGGATAATCTTTATCTTTTTATATTCACTTTTTTGTGAATAGGCACATAATACAAGTGTAGATTATCGTGGTAGCCACAGCAAACTCCAATTAAGATGTTTCTACATTAAACTTCAACCTGGAAAATATTAATATAGCGTAGTAATTTTGACATTCACTTTTATGTTCAAATCCAGTGTGTTTTGTGGCTGTTCATACAGTAGCTATCTATATCGCTGCAGCTATACCAGAAGAAGAAAATGAACATTTTTAATAAATCAACCGTTTTAGAGTACAGCAACTCTGGCTTCCTCATTTTCAGTAAAAACCAAACTTTTTGATAGTTTTTGCATGTTGATATCTTCATTATGTTCCGAGAAAAAACTTTTTGCACATTTTTAAAATATTTCAATAGACTTACATTGGTACATTTAGCTCGTATGTCAAAAAGGTCTAGAAAACAGTAACTTCACTTTTTGCCTTAAATTAGCTTATTTCATGCCATATTTAAAAATTTACATAATAGACCCATGCTTTTGGTTTTATTTTCTGAATTTATAAGACTATTTAAACATTTCTGTTATAAATTAAGTAAAAATTTGAGACTTAAATTATTTTTTTGCATGTTGAATTGTTAAAGACTGAAAACAGCGATTTTGATAGTGCAATAATGTCCTAATATTAATAAGGTTATGAAACTGTAAACATTTTGATTTCATTCATTTGAAGTAAATTTGTATATGATGCCATGCTTCATTCCTATAGATAATAATAGAAGGTAAAACGTTTTGTATGTAAATTGCACTTTTATTGCAGAAAGGGCATGTTAAATGCACCGTAGCGCCGAAAGAAGTATAGACCTCCGATTTTTGTTTTGAATTTTGGGTTAAGTTTAAGTGTGGAAGTTAAAAAAATACTTAATAAAAAAAACTCAAAGACTTTTGAAAGTAGAGTCCTACCTCCTTTAATCTAAAGGCATTGATTGTCACATTGCAATTGAATACAATGTTTACGTACAATGTTTATTTACATATTTCAGGTGCAGTGGGTTTTCCTTACAGAAAGTTATACAGAAAAAAAAGACATTTTCTTAGGGTTTCTTTTAAATGTAGGTGTATCGAGCAATACTTCCAATTGACGATAGGGAAAATGAGCATAACCATTGAAATGTTAATTTCACGAGTGAGGAGGGTTGATGCCTAAAACTCAAGCACGGTCACAAAAATAAGACTATCATTTCCAAGCATATAATATCAATTATATTGTCATCCGCAACTGTAGTCCAAGTAGTTGTTTTTATCTCTAATTATCCGTTCTCTTCTTAAAGAGACAGTACAGCTGAAAACACATTTGTGAAAAACTTCAAATTTATCCATTGTATTGTTAGGAAAATAAGAAATAACATTGATTGTAATAGTTGAAAAACATAAATATCCCTTTTGCATACCTAATTAACGTAATTATGTGCTTCCGGAAATTTAAGGGTCGTACAAACCGGAATTATCTTATATCGTTTATTTGTAACACGTGGACTTTGATTGACAGTAATTGACACGTGCTGAAAATTACAAGATATTCGTCCAACTACGGTCATCTTGGTATACGAGGTTAAAGGGACTCTCAAAAAGGAACACAACACCAATATCTCAATAATGTATTGATGGTTTGCCAATTTCGGTTCATTTTAATATTAACAGACATGAATATGTCAAATAACTCCTCAAGGTGCCTCATTTACAAAAATGAATTTAGGTTGTGGTAACTCCTATGATAAAAACGCAAAATACATGCTTACAAAATAATAATTGTAGTTATTTTAAATACCCTGAACAATTATAACATGGGAGAAGTAGAAATGACATAATTTATTAACAAACATGTCCAGGAGAATCTTCGCGAGCCCTGCATGTGTTTTGTTTACAGTAAATACGCATACAGTATTAGTATTAGTATATAAGCTGACCCCGTAATACGTGGCGATGTAAATATGTGACAGGTTATACGTAATTATTAATTTTAAATAAATAATTAGATTTATTACATGGAGAACTTTGTAATTTTCTGAAAGTTTACACATTCATGAGTAGTACAAAAATACCGAACCCGATCGGAAATTTTTTTCAAGTCGTTTTTTTTTTATAAGATGCGCCAACCTTCTCTTTAAAGGGCCATGATCACGATTTTGATCAAAAATTATTTCTCCGATTTTTAATGTTTACAATGCTTCAGTAAGGCACTTTTGATATGCTACTAAAATTTGAGTGCCATTTGTTGAGTTATAAGCGAGTTACAGAGCTTTCAATTCTTCGCTATGTAAACAAAGCCTTTATTACATTTTGAATGTTGAAGTGAAAATTAAAGTATTAGACCAATAATTACAAATGTATGTGTTAAACGTTAGGAACTGGTTTTTTATGCTTATAATCAATAAAAAGATAGACAAATCAGTTTGAAAAAGATTTTTTACTGGTATATTTAACATATGTAAACAAAAACAGGGCACGAGCCTTGTTTACATGTACATTAAAAAGAGTTGTGAGTCCTGTATCTTGCTTATCATAACTCTACGATTGACTGTCAAAATACATTTGATCATTAGAAATGCATTCCTAAAGCATTGTAAATAATAAAAAGAGACAAATAAAATTTGACCAAAATCGTGATCATGCCCCTTTAAGGAAGGAGTCTTCTCGTTATCAAACATACTTCTTATAATAAGAAATTCGTGAGATTTTGACAGAGTCAAACGGATCATATTACAAAATGATTCTATCAGTTTTATCAAATTTGACCTTTTTGTTTTCGCATAAGAGCAGGTCAAGGTCACTACCTTTTTCCTCAACGTAAAGGATGATGAAAACAAGTGTAGCTCTTTGTAGTTCTGTAGTCATTTCTTTAAGATATGAAGATTCTATTCTTCAATGAAATGATAGAATATTAGAATGTCTATCAGCTTATACTACTTAATTGGAATAACTATTTATATACTCAAACTGATATTGCTTAGCCTGCATTTCCTCTAATTTTCTTAAATTTTGAGGGAATTACTATTATTTTTTCATGCTTCCAATAATAAAATATTTATGATTTTTATGTATAATAAAGAATTTATAAAAAGATATAAATTGACAGAAGAGCTAATATATTGACCATTTAATAAAAGAGAAAAACTGATTTTAGTGATTTTTTCACAAAAATCAGTGTATAGAAGGGCACTTTAAAAAGCCTATAAAAATGTAGTTTGATAGGCAAATCATATTTTAAACACATATTCTGAAACCCAAGAATCATATCATTAGTTTACATTAGTGTAAAAATCCAACATTAATGTTATTATTTTTAAAATGCTAAACCAGACTCATTAATCTGCAGCAATTCTGAATTGCACAATATGTGATATTTTCCTACGCCAATATTACGCCAAAAATATAGTCCTTGTTAGATTCTAAACTTTGATTACTTTTTCTATGCCAAGTTGTTCGATAATAAAAAAAAGAAAGAAAAATACTCTATTATAATTTCCTTTCATCTTGATCTAATGAACAATTAATAAATTTTACGTTTGACAAGTCGAAAACCATAAAAGACTCCTTCCTTAATGAGGTCGAATCTAATTATTTCTACCACAAATGATTAGTTACATGGTTTGTAGTTGACCTAATATGGTTTATACTTGGTCAGTAAAACACAAACTGGCCAAGGCTCTCGAATTAAAAAAAAATCTAAAGTTAATCATAATAAATGACAGTTTTGTGAAACAGCATTGATGAGATCTTGCAACAAGTTTTTTGTGGGTTTTTTTTTTTTGGGGGGGGGGGTTTCGGGGGGGGGGGGGGTGGGGTGTCTTAAGGCCTCTTATTTAGACTAGTATTATTGTGAAGCAATATCGAATAGCAGACGCCATTTTCTTCAAAATGACTGCCATATGCGGTTTCAGAGTCATGAGATATAATAGCGTCTTTTAATATTAAATTAATTGGATGGCAGACATAAAGATTTTTGAGAAATTGAAATGATGCAAATTAAAATGTTGATTGGTGTTTAAAAACTATAAAACACTTTGTTTGAAAGTATTACTTTTTTACCTTTGCCAGATTCAAAATCAATTCGT
The DNA here is from genome assembly GCA_015776775.1 of Magallana hongkongensis. Lineage (NCBI taxonomy): Eukaryota > Metazoa > Mollusca > Bivalvia > Ostreida > Ostreidae > Magallana > Magallana hongkongensis. The sequence goes on from CM027471.1 coordinate 15,005,943, forward strand.
TATATTCGTAAATTTGTTAGACCTAAGTTCGTTATAACCGCAAAAGTTTGCATTGACATGATGCATAGTTTGTTGAGGACTCCAGAAAACTTTGAGATATCCGACATTCCGCTATATTGCTGATTGAAATAAACGATTTTTTACTGCTTGGGGGATTAAAAAATAATAAATTCACAGTTGCTTTTATAATCTCGTAATAAATGTACATGTAGATATGTCGAAAAGTGTCCACAAATACACGAGACGTAAGAAACTATAATAGCAAATATTAGTATTGGGGTCCAATTTTTGTTAGAAATAAAGATATACTACTTTAAAATTGCACGTACACCAGATATGTATAATACACAGTGTGTTATTTCAGTTTCATATACCTGACGAGGACTGATCAGCCCACGACTACCACTAAGAAGGAAAAACCAGACATGCATGTAAACAACGTAGATCGCTATCATGCCCTTGACCTACTATTCTTATTAAACAGGAAGACATGTGAATGTTTACTGTCATTATTTTACAATAAAATTTTCTTTATTTTCTACTAAAACGTTTCTATAAAGACGATTTGAATAACTGAGATTTACTTTTTTAAGTACATGTACATGTATGATTTCCAAATTTTACAATTTATTCAACTCGTTTAAGGTACCTGACTTAATTAGACCTTGAAATAGAATTAAAACAACTAAAAATATGGTTTTGTCAAAAGCTACATTAAATTTGTAACTGCCACACACTAGTAGAATTTTATGAAAAATGTATAAAGGCAAACCAAAACATAATTTAACCTTAATTTAAAGACGTAGAACGATAACGATAAAGCATGATAATAAAAAACAGTAAGAAAATATGCCAAACCTGCATTGAAGATAGCGTGGGTTTGACCATAGTCTCTGTAGTTATATCCATCTTAGAGCGGACGGCATTGTTGCAGAATAGTTTCAGGCGAGAGGCATATCTCACGCCCTTAACGTAAGGTATATCTTGAGCACAGCTAATCGACCGACAAAAGGCGATACTCGGAAATTTATTTTCAACTGAACAAGTTTTCTATCTTTTTTTAGAAATACCTGTACGAGATAGCACTTTTTAAATAGCTTAAAATATTTTAACAACAAGTTTAAAATTTTGGAAACATTTTATTTGTTGATATGCTAAAGCATTTTGATTGGGTATCTCAGGGCACTAGGTATATTTGTATTTAAGCAGTGGTCAAGTTTAGTTTTAAATAGCTATAACTAGCCAGTGGTCAAAGTAAATTAGGCAATAATTTAAAAAACTAACCATTAGCAACTATTAAAACGCTAACGGTAAGTATCTAATAACGTATTCACTTTGTCCAACTGACAACTTTATAAGGCTTAAAAAAATAAATCAAAGTGACTTTTAGACAAATAACATTTTATTTTCTATAAACAAGTTGAACTCTTAGACATAACCAGTGGATCAGAACAACCATATCATATCACAATCGAGATGAGAATGAGATTTGCAAACTCATAACCCCTGTCGCACAGGTACACTGCGTTTACCTTAACCACTTCGTAGGTCAATCTAAAGTTGGTTCTGACATTCGATCAATGTATCACCTAGCGAGGTTATCTTGCTTCAGATAGGCACAGATATCTTACAAGTTCAAGTTAAATCAATCTTATAACGTTCAGAGATAATATGCATTGCCATTTATTTATTTTGTACATCAACTTTAGATATATTTATTAATAAAATTTTCAAAATCATTGCTCACCCTAGGCATTAATGCATTAATGCAACACACCAATCACTACCAAAAAGCCTATGATGACTAATAAAGCCTCCTTATTCAAATATTTGGGCTGTTTATAATTTCAAATTAGTGATACAAAGACATTAATTTTGTTCAACAATGAAAATACAATCACAAAAAGGAATTTTGAGCTCTAGATCTGTTTTTACCTTAAAACTAAACAAGTGAAACTCAAATTTTGGTTTTGTATAAGAAATACCTTAAATTAACTATACGTATTAGTTAACGATTTAGCTAGAATAAATTCACCAAAGAACTGCGAACGCTAACGCCCGTTTCCCGCCTACATTTTATATCCAAATATTTCGGAATTCCTGTCAGATATTCAAAAACTAAGTTTTCTACTAAAAAGTATAATCAAATCCTAATCAATTTATATCAAAATGAAATTGGTAATCAAATTATTCATTTTTAAACAAAAGTTTTGCTTACACGGGGTCTAAAAAAAATTTCATTGAAATCGGTCTCTATGAGTGAGGAAAATATTATTTAGCGGCCAATATGTGCATAAAAACTTAATAATAGCATATTTACGATATATATTTAGTAAAATTTCATATTAATTCATATCTGTTAATTAGTTTTCAAACATTTACAAAGCAAAATTTTTTTTTTGGAATGTATTGCGGTCTGTAGACATATGTTCCCCCGTGAAACAACAAACCTTTTGGTAAAAATATGCTACATAACAATAATTAAAACCCCTCGAAAGGAATTTTTCTTTCTCGGGGGTGGGGGGGTATGTTTTAAAAACATGTCTGTTTTCCATTATTTTCTATTATGAAGTGAGCTATTTTAACCCAAAATACAAAGTTATCTCTCTTTGTTTGGCCAAATCATTTATATTAAATGAAAATATACATAAACGTTACATTATTATAAAAAATAACTTTAAGTAGACAACTTTCAAAAATGACTTTTAGTTAGGCGGCTAGACAATGCTATCGTTCGCAGTCCTTCTCAATTTTGATGAAATGTTACTTGGCTAGAACGCAGAATAAGAAAAAGATGAAAATAACCATTTATGATTACGAGTGGGGGACAGTGAAATTCCACCGAGAGGACACAGTTTAAGAGCTACATGTAAGACTATGCTATTCAGAGCCTTAGATCGAAATTCTTGCCTAAGAGGTAGATTGCACTCTCCCATGTAGGTATTTAATGAACGATTGTTTTTGCATTATTGCGTGGACCCTGAGGTCCACGCAGAAAATATATAAGCGATGTTAAACCGGATGCTATGGGGAAAATTCAGTCTGCGCATGAGTGAGTCTTGTTCCTGTACGTAATGGGTAGCTCAGGGAACCAGGCTAGCACACGTTCATCTGAAACGGGATCGGAATTCCAATTATAAAAAATGTTATGCATTAAGAATGATTGAATAATTGTGTGACTGTTTATAATAGATGATTGAACAATTCTGTCACTGTATAAAAGTTAAAATCTCAAGAAAAATGCATCAAAATATGAAATTACTTTACACAAAGCTGTCTCTGCATAGTTAACAAAGTAGTGCGAAGCGTAATGTGTGCGCAAATGTTAGAATTCGCCGAATGCCTGATACTATACATGCAATCTTCATTAATATAGATCATAATTATTTTAGAAGTATGAACCCTTTAAACTCTAAGATAAAAAGTCAGGGCTATACATATACGTAATACAACGTACGAATTTAGTGGTTAAAAACGAGGGGCTAGAGTCGGTGGAATCTTTGATAATCTTAAGGCTTTTACGTGTTCGTTGGAAACACATTCACATGATCCACGAATTGTAGTCCTTTTTTAAAGGACAGCAACTTGTTTGACAATAACTGATTACTTTCTGTCGATGCAATAATCTAATTTGGATTTATCCCATTTCGTTATACAGCGAGTTTAACATACAATGCAGCTTAACAGGGCCGGATAGTCGTGGCCAGTTTTAGACCTTATTAATCTCCTTCAAAAGAAGAGCTTGTATAAGTTTATAGAAAAACGATCAAATTGAAAAGCTGAAATATAACGATGAAATTCTTCTTCTTTTCATAGAAACATTATAACGTAATATTTAAGGTAGGACTGGTGGCTAGATTATTGCCCCCTCCCCCCTCCTGTTCTCGTTAAGAGGAGAACATTACATGTAATATCTTTTAAAATGAAAATATGATAAAACAAAACAATCAATTCAGGGTTTTTACTTTTTGTATCATTTCCTTACAGAAGACGATGTTTGGTCACGTTTAAAGTTGTGTTGTAATACACAGTGTAAAACATAAATATCGTACAACGCTTATTCACAGTGGACAGACCGATCTTTTACCGAGGGGAATGCAAGAAAAATTGTTTAATATTGAAAGATAACGAAAAGCTCGTATATGTAAGACTATACAACATAACTATTCTGCTATCTGTTGGAGATAGTGTATCCCCCTTTGACCGACGCATTGCTTCTCCGCTGCAATAATTATTATATTATGGCAAATTATTTGACGCCTCGCATTTGAAAATACTAGTGTATACTTGAGCATTCTGTCTAGAAATGTAAAACCAGACAAATTAATGTTTCATCGCATTGATCTGTGTAACAATAAGTTAATGTTTTAGAATTTGTTGATTGTAACACATTTTAAAACTGCAAATAAATTATATTGTATTTTGTTATCCTGCAATAATTCCAACACAGCATAAAACCCACGTCATCTACCTTACATATTTAAAATTCTTGTAAGATAAAAGTCACTAAAAAGAAATAATAATAAAGTAAATTCTGGACAACATCAAATCATATGATGAACTTGATCTTAGAATATATACATAGTATTTCAAATAAATAAGAAATTGAAATATCGTGCTTAATTTCAATAAATGTCGCTATCTTATAATTATATGATTAAACCTGTGCATACATATATCATGTTTGAGGTAATAATGTTGTATAAACGCATAGTCTGTTACCAACTGCGTCATATCTTTTATGACCTTTATGCATACCGTGTATACATGTACGCCCTAATTTAAAAACCACATGTTTTTAGCATGTGATATGTTTATCATTTGCGCAGTATTTTTCCTTATTCACTAAGACGGAGAAGATGCTGAACGTTGTTATATTGACTGTGATTTTCGTGGCGACCTTGTTCCTTGCTGTGATCTATTACTATATGGTAAGACACAAGAATATAGAAGTCTTCTGAATATAATTTATAATATACATACATTTGATATTTCTCATGCACAAGATTCATAGCTTGTGTATCATGTTTTACTTGATTAGATATGTTTCAAAGTAGCAGCGGTCTTGTACAAAGTACTCACATCGTTAATGTTTTAAAATCCAATTCTACCGTGAACCAATCCTACCGTAATGTGCATGTATCGTACCGTGCATGTATCTTTACTAACGATTTCCAGTCCTATCGTAACGTGCATGTATCTGCACTATCGTTTACTTATCCTATCGTAGTATACATACTTCTGTACTATTGTGTACCAATCCTACCGTAATGTGCATGTATTGTTATTGTCCTTTACTAATCGGAGAGAAATGACCCTTAGATCATAATTTCTATGATATGATCCAAGTATTCTACAACCGAGTGGGTAGTAGAAAAAATGATCCCCAGGTCAATATTCTACGGGGGTCACTTTTTGTCGTTACACCAGAAACTAAAATTGATATTTTGCTGATTGTTCAGGAATCATTAGAAAGAATTTTGAAACAGAAATATGTCAAATTTCGTTTTTATTTTTCAATGAATTCATTATTAAAACATTGACTAAGACTTACATGTCAAGTGACATCACGTTTAATTAGCGTTAGTACAATGGTTCATTATTTGCTATATGATTTTTGTCCAAAGACATGAATTATTTGGGCGCAGCTGATGTTTTTTTTTAAATGTATAAAGATATTGATGAATTAAATTGTTTGTTCAAATATTGAAAAAAGTAAAAATAATTAATCAGGAATATAAGTGGTTAATCATTTTAATCGGCTTTTAATTGATCACACGCCGAAAAAGTCACAGAATATAGATTATGCCTTTAAAGATTCGTTATACCATTAAGTATTTCCAAATATTAACGCATCAAGACAGTATAGGTTTGAAAATATATGAGAGCAAATATTTCAGTTTCTGGTTGTTAGTTTTTTCTGTTGCGGGTATTGTTAATATTTGTGTACACTTAATTATCATATTTTATTCACTTTTTAGTACAGAAACAAACGAGTCACTACCATTCCTCGGCCTGATCCTACAACACAGGAGTAAGTTTAGAGACGAGAGAGATAATGCTTAAACGTCATAATTGATAATTAAGTTTAATGACAATGGCATCTTAAAGGAACCCATAAATAGTTAACAAAGAATTGTATGATCAATCGCCAGGTAATTGGGGTTTTTGTGTTTTCTTGGCTTTTGTGAATTTTTATTTCAGCAGTTATAAACGCGTTGATTGTCCATTGGCAAATAATAAAAAGCTTTTAATACGCAAACATAAAGCAACTTTCATCTCAATTTTTTGAAACTTTGTCAAAGGTGAATAATATAATTATGTTTGATGTCGTTTTCTTATGTTAAGGGGTGGGAATTTGGCAGACATTTCGAAAGCTGGAAGTCTACACGAATACCTTTTAGATCTTCATCAGAAGTACGGGGACATAGCTGCCTTTCAGATGGGAAAGGAGATGGTTGTAAGCATCTGTTCACCAGAACTGTTCAGGGAGCATTCTAATGTGTTCGACCGACCTGGTAAGTGATTTTGGACAAAAAATTAAATCTCAAGTTGTGTGATTCAAGCGCAAGCAATGAAAGTTAGTAATAACAATATCTTTAACATAAGGTTACATACAGTAGTACTTTTTTGATGAATAAAAATGCAAATCATCAAAAAGTGATTTAGTTCACTGGGTACTTCTTGCTTAAAACAATTGATAAGCTTGGAGCTGTTATATGTATCTCTATTTACAACAGTAAACGGGTTTGAAAGAATGATAATTTAAACAATATTTTGCTAAATAATCGCTGTGGCTAGTGCTTATTACACACAACGTACAAAACTTACTTGTGTTTCAAAAATAAAAGATGAGAAATGATACTAATTGCTTTATGCCATATTTTCAACTTTATGAAACCATTTTATTTCTTTTGCTATTCATTAAGGTTTAAAAATGTTTGCAATCTTGTCCAATACCCTATCGTTAAACGTAGACATGTCGATTTTTAAAATTTTGGCATCTACCGTTGTCCTCATCCTAATTATGATTCATTTTGGGGGAAAGTGTTTTCAAGATACATTTAAATTCAAGTATCCTATTACACAATTGACTTCTTCAGTGCAGATACTTAGATAAAGCTCCATCATAAAATCAATGGCTACATATATAGCGACTTACAACAAATGACAGAGAATCAAGGATCAGGCGTTACTTTTAACAATAGATCATTCTTTACACTTGGCATTTTGAGGATTATTTGCCTAGTGGACAACTGTGGATAACAAAAATTTATTGATAAAGTAATTGACGCATTGAAACTAATTAAGTGATTAAACATTATTGTATTCATTTTATTCTTCTCTCAATAAGACAACGTCTACAAAGATCCCGTCTTTGGAGCATTTATTGTGCCTATATTTTTAGGATGTTTTAATAAATCTAGTTTTAACTTTGTTTCTTTTATCAAATGTTAGAAAAATTAAAAGATCACTAATTAAAAGTACTCGATTGTTACATGTGTACAATTGAAAAAAAACCTGTTTTATCAGGCATGCAATGATTGTAAGTTGATATTTGTCAAAATAAAGCATTCATAACCTCTTTATACTACGCAAAGTATGCTACTTGTGATAAAGCATGTTATTAATTGTCTTTCAAAAGAAGTCTAATAGCTATGTGACCATGTTTTTTATACTTTACTACAGAATACCATACAATTTTGTTTCGAATATCATTGCATGGCAGATAAAATGTATGAATTTTATTTTTCTTTCAGCTTCGTTGTTTAAGTTGTTTGAGCCTTTCTTAGGAAAGAAATCCATACAGTACGCAAACAAAGCCGAAGGAAAGAGCAGACGTAAGAGTTACCTCCGAGCTTTGGGTCCAAGCCATTTACACTATCATTACCAAGGAATACAGGCAGTGGGTACAACACATAAGAGTTAATCAGTCTTATTCTTTAAATTAACAGATTACGTGTCTTCCCTTTGAAACAAACATCTTTGTAGTTAATGGTTTGGCCCCTTTTCAGCTTTCTGATGATCTGGTTCGTAATTGGTCTAGCTTGGGTGTGGAAGAACACATTCCTTTAAATGAAACAATGCTAACTTTCGCCTTGAAGTTATCAATTGTAAGTCTGTTTGGTAGCAATGAAGTAACAGGTGAGGACATCAAGGAAATCAGGACCGAATATCTTATTGTAAGTGCCTTTTCGGTAAGATTTGCTTTAAAAAATATTTCAGAAATTTATATGCATCAGGAAAGATTTGGAAAATACTTATTTGATAGATTTTGAAATTGGACAAGTTTATCGTTCTGAAAATCAAGGGCATAAAATGGTTAACGGTTTGTAGGAAAATATAGTCTTTCGACGACTCTCCTTAGTTGTAATTTGAGAGGGTTTACTTTAAATTTAATCGGGGCCGGTTTGATTTTGGGGTTCACTTTACGCACTGAAATGTAAAACAAACAAGCCTTTTATCTAACCATCTTCTTTTTTTTGGGGGGGGGGGGTTATCTTCTGTTGGACACGGTTCGGAATGACCGTTACTATGTCACTGAAATGCATAAGAAAATATATAATTTTCAGTTAATTGACTATTTGCAGGCATGGAATGAATTAGAGCGACGTTTGGTTGGATTGTCGAATGACAGAAGTCAAAGATTTGAAAATGGTAAACAAAACTGTCAAATGGAATATTTGTTACAAAAAGAAAAACATGATTAAGCCTCGGACATTGAACAAAAATAAACTGCCATTAACGTGATTATTGTTGGATACAAAATCTTCTTTAAATATTGTTAATTATCTGTGCACTTTTTATGTTATACGATATGGGGGGGGGGGGGTTGCCTGCTACCCCATCAAAGGCAAAGGCCGCTATCAAGATTTCTCCAGGCCCCTCTATCCTGTGTTTCTGCTTCTTTTCAGTTATTACCCATTCTTTTGATATCCGCATCAAAATGTCTCCGCCAGGTAATCCTTGGCCAGCCCCACTATCGTTTTCCTTGAGGGTTCTAAAATAGGCTTGTGATGTTATCTTGTGGCTTGCGTCGAGTATGCCCTATCCACACCTATCTTAAGCTTTTCTTTATTAATGTTTCCTCAATAGAGACTTGGCTATATCTCTACAGCAAGGCGGTGTTACTGATTTTTTCAGGCCATCTGATTTAGAGGATACGTCTCAGACATCACTTAGTAAATGTCTCGATCCTGTTTTTGTAGGTACTGTCATTGGCACTACGTTGCAGTTAAACAGTCTAATTTTGGTTAGTGTTGTGTTTACCTTGGCTTACCAGATGTTTCCAAATCGTATAAATGCTATTCTTGCCTTTCCTACTTGGCTTTTATGTCCGTTTCTGTTCCTCCTTACTGGTTCACTATTCTACCAAGGAATGTGAAATTATCTACTTCCTCTTTTTATTTTGTTCTAAATTTAACGTATCATATGATATTGTGTTTGATCTTAAGATCTTTGTCTTGGCATTGCTGATGTTAAGTCCATTTGTTCTAATGCCACTGAGTTAATTTTTTCCTGTATATGGGCCTTGGTGCGTGAATGAAGTACAATATCATCTTCAAAGTCTAGATCATTTAACTGTGCCTATAATTTGTCTACTGTATTCCATTCCTTCTACTGTGTGTTACTGTTTTTATTATCCAGTCTACTGCCAGCATGTATAGAAAGTACCAAGTGTTCATAGGAGTTGCAGATGATATTATGCAGTTTGCTAGGTACTCTATAATGCCGCAATAGTTTCCATGTTGTTTCCCTATCGACACTGTCAAAGGCATTCTCATAGTCTATGAAACCTAGGTAAAGGAAAGAATTCCATTCAGCACATGTTTTGATGACAATGCGTAATGTTGCTATGTGGTCTGTACAAGATTTATTCTTGCGAAAGCCAGCTTGTTATGGTGATCAACACAAATACGGCTGAAGACTGCAACAATATACTTTCAAAAACAAATTCTTATGAAAACGGGAAAATAAGCGTCTTTGCTGCAAAAAACAGTATTTTTTTTCAAAAGCCACAGTTTTCTGAATAATTATTAATAGAAAAACAAGAGGCCCAGGACCACATTGCTCACCTTAGCAACATTATCCCTCAATCTGATCAAATAGGCATTACAGTATCAAAATCAAAATATTTTGACAACAAGTACAGTAGATCTTGCTTATTATTATTTTTTCAATCTACCGTTTTTATCAACATATTTTTATGGTTAATACCAAGCCCCTTTTGTTGTTGTACTTGTTAGAAGATTTTTTTCTATTTCTATATACAGTCCAACCCCCCCCCCCCCCTTGTGTTTGTCCCACTTTTCTGTACAGAATCATGTTTTGATCAAAGTCTAATCTGCACAACCCGTGCTTTCACACAAGTTATTGCTTTATGGACAAAAAACTTTCTCAGAATATTTCTTAAGATTTTCTCTATATATTCCTATGACCATGATTTGAACAACTTTAATTTATCGTAGGATGTTTCAACTCCAATTTGAGCTTTTCTGGCTAAATAGTTTTTGAGAAGAGGATTTTTAAAGATTTTCTCAATATATCCCCATGTACAAAATTCATCCCCCTATTGTTGTCCCACCTTACCACAGGGGACCATAATTTGAACAAACGTTAATCTACACTATCTGAGGATGTTTCCATTCCAATTTGAGCTATACTGGCCTATTGGTTTTTAAGAAAAAGATTTTTAAACCTTTTCTCTCTATATTCTTATGTAAAAATTTGATCCCCATTGTGGATCTACCCTATCCCAGGGGACCATTATTTGAACAAACTTAATCTACACTATTCGAGGATGCTTCAACTCTTTTTTGAGCTTTTCTGGCCAGATAATTTTTGAGAAGAAGATTTTCGAAAAATACCAACAAATTTTCAATATTAATTTCTATGTAAAATTTCATCCCCCTATTGTGACCCCACCCTACCTCTGGGGACCATAATTTGAACAAACTTTAATCTACACTAGATGAGGATGCTTCCACTCCAATTTAAGCTTTTCTGGCCATTTTTTGAGAAGAAGATTTTTAAAGATTTCCTCTATATATTCCTATATAAACATTCATCCCTTATTGTGGCCCCACCCTTTCTATGGGAGACAGGATTTGCACAAGTGGAATCTACACTATCTGATGATTCTTCAACTCCAATTGGAGCTTTTCTGGCCTTATAGTTTTTTGAAAAATATCAACAAATTTTCAATATATCTTTATTATCTCCCCTTGAACCTAGGGTGTGGCCCTTCATTTGAACAAACTTGAACCCCCTGAACCTGGTGATGCTTTGTGCCAAGTTTGGTTGAAATCTGCTCAGTGGTTTATGAGAAGAAGATGAAAATGTGAAAACAACGACAACACCAACGACGACGCCAACGCCGACAGACAACGTACAAATTTTGATCAGAAAAGCTCACTTGAGCTTTCAGCTCAGGTGAGCTAAAAGACGTCATTTTTAATATAAACACTGATTGTTCAAGAACATTGTACGTTGCTAGGGACGTCACTGTGTTAATAACGCTAAGATATGCGGTGCAGTTACTTTTGCTTGTAACACGTAGGGACAAGTACATATAACGTTTTAATAATCGTCTTTTTAGATACTGTGATTTTATGAACAAAGCAAATAGGGTCTTATGTCAATGTGTTTTTTTTTAATTAGCTGTTGTAATAAGATTCATACTGAATTATGAATGTAAATTGAAATGGTAAAGATTTCATTCCTTTTTATTTACAGCTATTAAGTAAACGAATGTAATGCAAGTAATGGAAATGTGAATGTGGAACTGAGCATAATTTAGCAAATATGAAATATAAATATATATATAAATATTGGTATCTACTGGGTCACGAGCAATTTTCTTTAAGTGAATAACTCTAAGTCACAGTTATACTATTATATTTTTCAGCTCGAAACAAATTTCATCATATCGTGAACGAGTTGGTGGTCAAGCGCAGAACTCTTCGAAAGAAGACAGACGTCACCCTCCTGGTTGACGTGCTCATTGACAATACAGATGATGAGGAAAAGATACTTCACGATGCCATTTCATTTACTGTCGCAGGATTACACACAACAGGAAATTGTAATATTTTTCCTTACATATGTTTGAAAATCATATATAAGCGCATCTTTTTGACAAGCATTCAATTATTTTATGGATTAATGGCCTTCTAGAATTTCTAACATTTTTACTATAAATTTCCATGGATATCATTTTGCTTTTTAATATATTTTTGTCTTTTCATGTAGTGTTAACATGGGCGTTGTTCTATCTTTCCACTTATCCTGGCGTCCAGCAAAAAGTTTACACAGAAATAACAGAGTTCTTGGTAGCAAGGATGTTGACCAAAATTCAACAAAGGATCTTAAGTAAGTTTATTATCTTATTATTAAAAAAAGCTGTTCAAAACAAAATATAATGAGTGTGATGCATATTATTAAATATCAATCAAATAACTACAAACTTTGAAGCAGAATCTTCTGCCCTATTAGATGTCATCTAGATATTCTACTAAGCGTGAACACAATGAAATAAGTAAACGGAGAATACTGTTATGACAAAAATATTTCGATTTGAAATCAAATTGAAATGCCTTGTTAAATTAAGTCAAATACATAGTGTAAGTGTGCAAATCATATTGTCTTGTTTTCAGATATCTACATCAAGTGATAAACGAGACTTTTAGATGTGCTGCAATAGCACCATGGGCAGCCAGATATCAGGATGTTGACTCAAAACTCGGAGGATATAAAATTACGAAAAACGTAAGATATATGCAGATAAAATCAGAACAATGAAATTTACAGTCTAGATTTATACATTTAAGGATTACAAATACTCCGAATGAAAAAAAAACCACTTAACATCATAAAGAAAAACAATTTATTTTGTTTAAAGACCGTATATTGTATCGTTATGTTTTCCTTTAAAAAAAAGAACGTTAATGATCTCGTCTTCAGTTCATGGCCATCAAATATTTTTTAAACATTTAAAAAAATCTCTAAAAAGTTAACACTATCATTGATATTTCTTAATATGAAAATAAAACAAACTCCTAAACTCTTTTAAAGGTCATATGAACCGATTTTTAACGCTGTGATTTTCTATCATAAATATACAGCTTGGTATAGATGAATGTTAAAATACGTATGGGAATTTTTTCTGTCCTTGCATTACTGAGAAATTACCGTTAAACATCAGCATTTATAAAATAAATTGTTCCCCGCTATCATTCTTGATTTTTTGGCTTTATGACATCACACAGACTCTCCGATGTAAACAGTGCCTTTGAACTGGTGTAATTTACACTGGTGTATCGATTTAATTTTAGCAATGTTTGCATATACATGTATGAACGTTACTTTTTTCAGATAAGATCATCTGATATCGTAGTACGGATGACTTAGTTTTAATTATTCGTTAGGGAACGAAAATAATAGCTATTCACCAGAGTAATATCATGATGAATATTCCGTAACGCAATGAAAATATAACAAAAGAAATGCTCCACCATTATTAAATTATCCTAAAAATTTAAAAACAAAAACATCTTTTTCATTCTTCCTCGATAGATTTAATCCTTTAGCTGCATTTATAGAGCATTTTAATTCATTTAATTTTTTTTTTTTTGCCATATAAAAAGTAGACCAATGAAAATGTTTCAGGCATTGTGTAATGTGTATGGGTTTTATTAAAATGCTGCAACAATATTTTCAATTTATTTTGAGAATTAGATCTAATGATGAATTTTAATTATTTTGGCCTATAAATTTTATAGTTAGGGATGTGTAACAATATGTTAAGAAAATACTTTGTGTACAGGTGTGATAACGTTCTATAAAATTTGATCGCGAAAACATGGCATAAGGATTTAGAAATGTACCTGCAAAATAAATCGGTTGCTTGATAAAAATAAATGTGAATGAATTTGTAGATAATCAACAGATTTTATACATGTAATGTACAAACATCAATAATAATAAAAGAACGAAAGAAAACAATGCGGAAAGAATGGCTATAGAAGGTATCTTTGAGTAATTAACACAGTACATATACAAACGTCGTAAAATCGAAACACCGGCTATACTTGTACACGTTTCAAAATCAACACATTTGTTAATTTGAAAACGAAACATAAAATTTAACCGTGAAGCGAATGAGGCAGCATGTTGCCTATAAGCTGTTTAGAAAAAAAATCATAATTAATTGCTCGAACGTGCAAATGAAAAAAAAAGATCTGTTATCTATGAATTTGATAATTCATTGAAACTAATTTAAACAAAGCATATTTACATGCATATATTTGAATAAAGATCTGTGACGAAAATCACTCATTATCGAGTCTTAACTGAATACGCAGTCAAATGAACAAATTATATAAACGCATACAATTTAATATATTGAGAGAAAATATACTAGCTGTCGTTGTTGATTATTGTTTGATTATATTAGTCTTTATGTAAAATAGTATTTTATCTTTTTATCTGCTGCAAAATGACATGGATAATTGTATTCACTACACAGATTTATAAGGCGATTGGGTCTTACTGACATCATAAGTAAGGGAGATAAGCCTCGTAGATCGATGTTCCTTTTTTCCGATTGAGTAATTTTAAACGACTTTGCATTAAATCTCACTAAAACATTGCAAGTCTAATTTAATAGGCCCTTATCAATTCATTCCTGCATATAACTCAATATGGTTAAGATATCCTTTAATATGACCTTTAAAAATGAAATAGAGTTTATGAATGGCAGTGACACTAATTAAATGATGATAATACTTTAAGATTTATTATACGTAATAATTATACTGACCCTATTCTGCTGGCGTAAAATTTGTATGAGGTCAATGATCAAAATTTTTTAATGTTGAGTCTTTCATCGTTTTTTAACATTTTTTCAATATTTTTCTAGTGAGCGCCATACGATTATTTTTAAATAAACTTTATATAAAAACCAACAGAAATTATTAACAATTATGTTGACTAACAAATAAAATCTTAACTTTTGATATTATAGTACAGCCAAAAATATATCAGTGAAAATCACAATCTGAAAAAGTTTGTCATATTTTATTCTGTTTTGCTTAAAGCCTTATTTTGTCTGAGCATTAAGCCATAATATGGTATAAAAATATCGAATGTTACTCATGACTTTAAAATTTATAATTCAAATTTGAGAACTCAAACTCTGAGTAAATAACGTCCCTAAAGGGACACGGTGCGTTGACCATGTGTCTTTATATACACGTAAGTTATAAACAAATTCAAGCAATGTATTACTCTATTGATGTTTCAAAACAGTAACTATCACAAAAAGTAAGTATTCCATAAATAGGGTCAGGAGTGATTTCTATTGTACTAACACCGTTCAATGCCAAAAAAGTTGCAACAAATTTTTTAATATGATGTAAAATACATGCCAATGTTGTAAAACATTTTTTCAAGAAATGTCATGGAGCATTCGTTGTGTGCCATCACATTCTGTTAAAATTTGGCATCAAAAAGTCAACAAATATAAAATGTTGATTTTACCAGTATTTATGTAAAATTATGATATTGCTATGTACGGAGGCCTCCGTTGTTTTGAATTTTTTTCTGGGAATTTTTTTTAGATATTGAATAAAGTTTCCAAATTAATTAATAATTTTTTTTTTATAAATCGAAATTGTCAAAAAAAACCCGTTATAGTAATGCATATAGACTATCTTTCTTCCAAGGTAAGAAAGTTGATAGTTGATACAAAAGAAATTTTACGTTCTATAACACATTTGTATGTTGATGATTAAATATAATGCAAGAAGAAAACATTGACATATAATTTAAGATTGCAACGTCCTGTTCTCCCTGAAATGCCCTGCACTACTGCATGCTATTTGAGACTTTTGCATTTTATCATAAATCATATCTCTTTAACTAGTCTCAATATAAAAAGACAGGCATGTCATGGCTTTTCCTACCTCCAGTCAAAATAGGATCAAATTATGATTAGCTATTTAATCATAAATGTTGTCGAAATGTAGATTATCAATTTTATATGCCGAGACAACGATTGCAATTTTCAAATCCTATTTTGTATTTTTTTTTTTATTTATAATGTATATACTATTAAGTTTCTTTTTTTTTTGTATGTTGTTGTTTTAGACGCCTGTGATACATGCTCTCGGAGTAAGTTTCCAAAATGAAAAGTATTTTCCAAATCCAAAACGGTAAGTTATGATTATTTTATATTGATAATTTTTTTCTTCTTGTTGATACTACAGTAAACGATTTTCTTCTATATCTTTAAAAGCTGGAATAAAGTTTTAAATGCTGATGTTGAAGTTAGATACATTATATCATTATTTGTTTAAAATAAAAAAAATAATGAAATGTTTGATTTGAGTCAAAGAAAAAATGCATTAAAACTAATGCTGGTAATCACGTATATTAACTTTTGGAATTGTGTGATTCAGGTATTCATTACTCATTGTTTATTTTTAACATATCAAAATTCCTATTTAATCACTCTCAAAATCACAAAGAAGATTTTAATATGTTTGGATCCTTCAAATTTTATTCAGGTTTGACCCGGATCGTTTTTCGGAAGAAAACATTAAATCCAGACCAGCATATGCGTTTCAGCCCTTTGGATTTGCTGGCAATAGAATGTGTCCCGGATACAAACTGAGCAGTATCGGATCTGTCGTATTGTTAGTGACCATCTTGAAAAAGTTTAGGGTCAACTTTGTTGAGGGTCAAGTGGTGATTCCGAATTTTGGTCTAGTTACTCGTCCGAACGACGAAATTTGGATCACTCTTCAGAAAAGATAAGGGAAATTGACTATGTGTTTGTGTAATGTTAATTGTGTGAAAACTTTTTTTAATCGTTTTATAAAACATTTCAGTTTTAAGTTAAAGTTTAACCGGTAATTAGCTAAATAGGATGGTTGTTTGAAAATGCTGAGAAAAACCAATATATTTTCCTTTTTAAGTGATGCATTTTAATCATATACATGTAAATATCAAATCAACCAGTCTTATATCATAAATGAGCAAGGTACTAATAACAAGTATTTAAAATTGTGTTTATGACGATACATAAATTAATACATATGTATGTTATGCTTTGAATTATGTCTAACGTTTGCGCAAGTTTTATTTGTGGTCGAGTTGAATTACAGACAGTGTTAATATATATAACCAGACCACATTTATCTGACTACAACAACATAATAAATTCATCGAATTGAGTATATATCCAAAAGGCAGGAATTTTGAACGAGGACCTTTGTAATGAACATAAACTGCTTAAACAAAAACTCTTCGATTGAAAGGGGTCAAGAGCAACGGTTTTATTTTACTGATCGATTAACTGAAATGAAAATAAAGAGTCATTATGACAGGTACTTAATTAACACCAACTGATGTCAACATTTGTAAAATATGATTGTACTGAATGAATGTACTTGAAAGATAATTTGACTTTCGGGTGGCAATAACATATTTCGTTTACAAACCAACAACGATGGAAAAAAACAAACAAATTTCAATATCATTTTATGAGGCCAGCATTTACATATTTTTGTAATGTTGGCCTCATAAAAGGGTATTGAAATTTGTAAAATGAAAAATAATAATGTTTCCTTTCGGTTGTAAGGTGTTTAAAATGTGAAAGCAATAAAATTTGATAAATTGACGTTGTGGTTAGTTTGCAGTTGCGTCTTGTTGCTGGACGTAGTCAAGGTTAATTACAATATTGAATATGTAATATCAGCTGCTTTAAATCAATAATTTTTTTTATCAAAAGAGACGGCGTTACTTTAATGACAATTTCCCCTGCTAGACCCCAATTATGATATCAGTATATTCAATTTAAATGCAAATTATATCATAAACGATAACATGATGATAATAAAGAAAGTAGGTGCACACAAATGTAGGATTGCAGGAATCATAGGTACAAATGGATTTAGATTTAAATGTCTACAAGTGTTGCATTGAAATACTACAGGATCAAACAAAAGTTGGTATCTTAAATGCTTAAGAGTTGGTGTACATCTATATTTTTACTATTAAAGCTTTCTGAAAAAGGCCATGAGGGATAAATCGAAAAAAAGTTGTATTTCAAATGTTAATGCACACATTATGTAATGCAGTTTTATTAATTAAATTAGTGACATTGTATATCATAATATAAAATCATTAAAATAATATCGTACATGTGTACGTGTAGCATAAATCATTAACGACAAATTAAAATATTTACGAAACGTAGCTCAGCATGATGTCATATCAACGCAATGGTATTTAAACAGAAAACCGTTTTTAACAAATGAGAGAAAAGATCTAAACCAGCATGATCAAACCCAAAACACCCCTAAGACCTTATTCATTAATCCATACTAGTGGGCCATACTTGACTTTATAGTTTGTAGTACAACGTTGTATTTTTATGTTGAAAATATGTCATCTCTACACGTTTCAAGTTCGTGGAGAGAGGACCAAACAACAAAATTATTTTAAAATAGCTGTAAACAAATTGTATTTCACATCAACTGCGCCGCATTGCTACGTGTATATTCAGACCCATATTGTGATAAAACGTTTTGCATTTCAAGTACTATTTTACTAGTTCTGCGTCCAAAAAAAGACAATATATCTATAATTAATCATATGTGCAAAATAATCAATCATTGTTAAGACATACCCCCCGATAATATCAATTGTCTTTGATTTTTCGCTAAATGTCGAGTAAAAGCTGTGATAATATATTATCTTTAAAAAAGAATGTTTTCGTACACACAAAATGATCAATAGAAATAACACTAGTATAATAAATGTTGTGCACATCACAGGGCGAAAAACAATCTTTAAGCAAGTCCTTAAAGGTGGCTTTAACGTGGCTTAAAGGATGTACAATCTTTAAGCCACCTTTAAGTAACCTTTAAGCTGAGCTTATAGGTCCTTAATGTCCAAACTTCTTTAAGCCATCTTTAAGCCACCTTTAAGTATCTTTAAGTGGCATTTATGCCCCCTTTAAGTTGTCTTTACATCATCTTTAAGTTCCCTTTAAGTCAGGTTGGATCAAGCTGAACAATAAAAGCATATATTAAATTCAAAAGCTTTTTTTATAGGGATGGTAGGGGGTGATTTGAGTGATGATATAATTTTCAAGGAAGGGGGGTGTTCCAGGCGGTTTTAATTATCGCTACATTAAAAACAGATCGCTATCATTAACACCGTTCCGATGGACACAGATTGCCGTTATAAAATTTTTTATAATTTTTTTTTGTTTCAAAATTATTGTAGTGGGTGAGCGCCGTCTCTGTATCTAAATCCGTGCATGAAATTATATTAAAGTATGTTTGTTTTCTATTATGAATTAATCGGTGAAATAAATCTCTCTCTCTCTCTCTCTCTCTCTCTCTCTCTCTCTCTCTCTCTCTCTCTCTTAGTTCATCCGGTTATTAAACAAAATAAAGATAATGATCCAACAATGCATGATCTAATTTAATAATTGGTTTAAGTTATGTATTTTTTTTCAATTTTAATATTTTCTAGGTCTAACTCTAGATCTGCTAGATACATGTTAAAGATGAAAAGACTCTCAACTGCCTTTGTTATATCGGGCAGGATATTACTCATTCATTCATTCATACTTTATTTCCTCTACATAGAGATTGAACATAACACATACATAAATTTTCTAACGAGTCACATCAAAGATATACATTTACACAAGTAAAATTGGGGGTGGGGATGGGAAATAAACAAATAAATAAGAAATATCAAGACTATATACAAAGTTATCGTCACGCTGTAGATACACAAGTGCACATGTTCTCACGTGTGGAATACAACAGAAGTTGATCTGTAGTACGTGTTAGTTTGAAGTTAAGAATACGAAATGCTCATGAATGCTATGGCGCCCCAGCAGTACAAGGAATAGGTCGTTTACTTATAACCCATACAATTCCGCAGAGAGCTGCACATTGAAACAGTTTACGATCACGTCCGACCAGTTTTCGCGAATCATCGCTGTAGACGGACAGGAACATGAGGAATGTTGAAAAACGTTGAAGAATGAATTATTACACAGAATACATGTATGAAAATCTCCATTTAAACGAGTGGTAGTACAGAGTGAGTAGATAAACTTGCTGAGTTCGATTTCTCGGTAGTTTTCGGGTGACGGATTTGAGTTTATATAAAGTTCTGTGAAAAGTGTGAAGTCACGATCATGAGACACACGTGTTTGCAGCATGGAAACATGTGACGCAGCAACTTTGATTTTTTCTAGGTCTAACTCTAGATCTGCTAGATATATGTTTAAAATGAAGATACTCTCAATTGCCTTTGTTTTATCGGGCAGGATATTACTACTTTGTTTGTCTAGACATAGTTTTGTTCGTTTGTGTATATCTAATTAGAGTCTATTGTTTGTCCAACTTACGAAAACCCCTGGAACTAACACAGAATATACAATATATACACAACATGTGTGTCGTGTGCCCAGGTGCACGTTTGTGTATATCTAATTAGAGTCTATTGTTTGTCCAACTTAAGAAAACCCCTGGAACTAACACAGAATATACAAGATATACACAACGGGTGTGTCTGTGCCCAGGGGCACGTCATGGTTTCTATAGGTGTTCAAATCTTAGAATGTACGTGTATACGTCTAGTGAATAAAAGTTTATTTACATTTGTAATTCATTTTCAAAGTATTATTTCCTAATTCTGGTTTTTAAAAATGTTACGTTTACAAATTAAAGATACATGTAGGTAAGAGTAAAATGTGGAGGCTAATTAATTACTGTACCAGTGATCATAAATAGGGGTTAATTATTTAAATATATGTATAAGGGTTAAAATATCACATACCCGGCCTGGTACATCATACAATTGTATGTACAAGTATATGTATAATTCATTTACAATTGCCACATGCAGTAAATACGTCACCGGTAATTGGTAATATTTATATAATAGTGTTGTGTTGTGCATGTACTATGCCTAAATAGTAGTCAGGGTTTGATACATAGTGCACTCGCCTCCGGCTCGTGCACTATGTATCAAACCCTGACTACTATTTAGGCATAGTACATGCACAACACAACACTATTGATTTTATTATGCCGACTGTTGAATATACTGACGTGCTTTGCTATAAGTAGCTGTGACGTTCGAGGGTTGACAAGTCCCTAAAAATAATCACTGGAAAAGCAAGCGTTTGGTGTTTTTTTTTTCCAAATTAATCAATTGATTTGATTGTTTATTTAATCAACAAGTTGTTGTACAATAAAAAGTCAACAGAGGTTTATGTTCTTTTCAAGAAATGAGAGACGTTTGGCCGTACCGAGAAAACTCGAAATGTTTAGCAGACGAAATCTCATTGAAATTTTTTCTTGTACATTCTTTATCAAGCGTCATTTAAAAAAGCGTTTTTGTGATTCTCATGTAGAATTTCTTTGAAAAATGTTCAATCAATTTGTTCAACAGTTTATAAGAAACTTTAACTTTCAAATTACCGCCAATAATGAAGTGTTTTTGGAAAAATGAATAATTTTAATTGCTTGATGTCAGTCGTATATATCCACGTTATATATTATATAAATACCGCATAATATGATAACTGATGCTGTAGCGTAGTGGTAACGCGTTGGGCTTCACGCTGGAATGATTTTAGCGTCGTGAGTTCGGATCCCGCTGTCGGCGCTTGAAAGATTTTCGTTGAAAACATTTGCCATGCTCTATTTCGGCATAGTATGCTTACGCTTTATAAATCCTTTGATACTATGCGAAAATAGATGAGTATTGAATATATAGTGACAAACTGACAGAAGGCATAATAATGTTTGTTATAGAACTGATAGTTTAAAAATCATGTATACAATTAAATATTTAAACATACTGGAACGGCGCCGTTATCATGAAAACCGGGAAATTGCATTTAACTAATATCTAATAATTTCAATGCATTTAATAAAAGAATGATTTCATCTTCTTCCTTGCATTTCATTTAGCTATGAATTAGATGAACGTTTATCATTTCGGTTTGAATTTATTAACTAAGCAGGCCTACTAGTAAGCCTGATGGTTTCCATTTCGGTAAAATATTTTCTTTTTCACCGAAGACCAAGTACCGTATTTCATTCTAAATACATGCATGCATGTAATTTATAATTTAGATATAACTGATTGTTACGAACTGAATGGAAGTCAAAATCTTTTCAATTAAAAAATACACATCCATTGATTCAATATCCACTAATATATGGGATATAAAAACCGCATATTTATATAAGTTACCGTGGCGCAGAGGGTGTGAGGTGATGCTAGTAAACAAAGGGTCCCGGGTTCAATACTCATCTTGAGCGTTTTGATTGTTTTTTTTTTCATTTTATTTTCTAGAACAAAATCCGTTTCTAATACCTTTTCTATCATAAAGTTGATATATTTTGCTGGTTAGTTAAGCACAATAAAATATTTTTAATGGCTTAAAGGTGGCTTAAAGGTGGCTTAAAGAAGTTTGGACAGTAAGGACCTATAAGTTGTCCTTAAAAGTGGCTTAAAGATAGTCTTTAAGGTTCCTTTAAGCCATCTTTACGCTTTTTAAGCCACCTTTAAGCAACACATATAGCTTAAAGATGGCTTAAAGATCGTCTTTAAGCTACATTTAAGCACATTTAAGCTATCTTTAAGGAGAACTTAAAGATGGTCATTCATCCTGTGCATCTGATTTCATCTTCAAATTAACATGAGAAACAAAATGATTATGCATCGAACTCTGTTTACAATATGACATAAGATGATAATAATCCTAATTACGACAAAGAACGAGAATGCCTCGTCGCGTTACTCCCTTGAGTTATTAAATACACCAAAAGACCGTTTCTAATTGCTCCATTTTATTCCAGAAAATAAAAAAAATAACAAATTAGATTAACAATTTAGAATGACAATATTAATTAAGCCTTTAAGATTGTGACCATATCGGAACAAAAGCCAAAAAAAAAAAACCGAAAAATAAAACTTTACAACAATATCAAAAGTTTTGGTCGGACCTTGATTACAAAGGATATAGTTTACATATTATACATTGAAAAACATAAAATAAAAAAAAACTTTTACACGCAATATTTTTGGATACATAAATTATACCACACAAACAGCTTTGATTTTTTTTAAATTAAGAAATGCTCTTTTTCTTCGACTTATTATTCTTGTCTCATATACATGTATATGGTGAGTTTCCACATTGTTCATATAATTCAATCATTGTTTGCCAACTATATATTATATAAATTATTTATACAAATTAGTTAATGTATCAGTTTTCCCAAATTTTCAAAATGTCTTTGTTGTTTTCTTGGTGTGCATAGTTTTCATAAGCTTTAACTGCAGTAAATGAGTGATTTAGCTTTTTCATAAAAAACAGAACCACACATGAATAATCTGATCATATGAAGACAAAGATCTTTTATAATTTCTTCGAAAATTCAAAATGGTATATTGAAACGTATTAAATATATGGTAAGCTTAACAAATCACATGAAATGTGTATTTATTTATTTTCAAAAAATCAAATCTTTTTTGTGTTTTTTTTTTTGGGGGGGGGGGGGGTTCAAATTTTGAATATGCAAGACATGTGTTAAAGCTGACACCGCTCGTAAATAGGCAAGTCTGCCATATTCATTTTTTATCAGCGCTATCCAAAGAACCCCTATATAAGCTGCAGACCTCTAAGCAGTTTAAAGCATTTCGCTGAAAAGGTGTCGCATGTTTGGACATACATATTGTCTTGCTTTGTTATTTGGTAGAGTTGAAATTATTAAATATTACGCACTTTTGTCAAGCAAGAAAAAAGTACTAACATCAAATAAAAAAAGTCAATACATTATTTACAAACAGAACATAAACATATTATAAGAAATAAATGCATAAAATCCATAGACCACGAAAGGAATACCCGGTACTATACGTCGGCCACCAGTTTCAGGTGTGCAATCGGATGTAACAAAATCAGAAGGTTTATATATCGGTATTTGGCCCGGATGACAATCCCTATTTACGAACGGTGTTCAGCTTTAATGATAACAAATAAGAATTGATCCAAAATTTAACATATCCAAAACAAAAAACTGAACAAAAAACAAACAAAAAACAAATCAGTATGCAAGCCACACTTCTTCAATATAATAGTCCAACATGCGATATATATTACAAACAGTCAACACAATTAAGATGAACTTTAAAATTGTTTGATGATATACTTTGGTGATGTAAATATAAATCCATACTTTGATGAAACATTCACTCTACAGTACATGATAATCAGCTGCTGATTATATGGTCATTTATAATTACTAATGAATTGTTTTCAGCTGTATAACATGCATCGCTCTACTTTATCATATAAGTATCAATCAAACTTTCTTTTAAACTACATTTTAACGAGTTTCATTTAAAAAACGCATATTTCATGCTCTGGTAATTGACACTTTACTAATATGAATCAAAAGTAGTAAACTAGAATTGACAATATTAAGACAAGTACTGCAAATGTAAGTACTTTTTCTCCGTCAACGTGAAAAAACGATGTTTCCTTTTCAAATTCCATACGTATCAAATCTCTTCGTTGAAGATGAGGATAACAGATCTGTAGATAGTTGATATTTCAGATATATATTTCAGAACAACCATTTTGCTTTCAACTTATACAATTTTAATTAAGAGATTCCTTTTACATATTTTTTTAAATCAACAAATGTGTTAGTTTCTCTTTGTAGTGCAGTGAATATAGCTTTAGTCTATTGACCTACAGATCCTGTTCAAAGTCTTATTTTCACTATTGATAAAAATCGCAAGATTTAAGACGGCTGTGTTTTAATTAATGATACAATGGTAAATTTCCGCATATAGATAAATTATTTGTTTTCCAGTTCTCAAGTTGAAAATGAATTTCAGTTACGCATACATATTTTATTTTTTGGAATTTGTAAAATATTTTCTATAGTAATTGATGATCTACATTTCTAAGTAAACATGTCTTAATGGATAAATGCCCAATACATCAAGAAGTAAAATTTTCTTTTGTAAGCTTATGATTTTATAAATTTCGTAGATTGAACGATATTTATTTCCCTACGAATCGATTCGTTAATAAAACGATGCAGTACGTTTCTCGCATGTCACGATATGCTTAATTTATTATATTATGAACATGTATGCAAAGGTATGTGTCCTGAACAATGCGAATATACGTAAAGCTTTTTATACTTTTTTGTGATTTAAAGGTTGGGGTAATTCTTCAAATCCAATTTTAATTTCTATTTTATACTACAAAGCGGTGAAAATTATATAAAAAAATTGTTTATTGCTAAAGACGAGTTCAATGTTTAAAACAAGAACATGATAGGGTTGAGGATAATCGAGGGTTAAAGTTGTAAATATACATGTAGCAGAATATTTTAGAATTGAATTATGAACAATTGTTCCGAGATTCGGCGAATATTACCTCAAATCAAGCCAATCCTTACCCTGGTTTTTATAACTCCTTTAACGTCACAATTATCTACATACATGTATGTACGTCTTATTACTGATTACATAAAGTATTCGAGATATGCCTAGGTTTTCGGCTAACACATTGTTCAAACAATTTCCTCGTAGAGTTTTTGAGAGCAAGGCCTTTTGTATGACAAATCTGAAAAACTGTCATTTTTACACAATTCTCATAATGAAATTGCTTACTGATGTAAGGAAGTTCAAAACCTTCTCCACGGCATCGTTATCCCACCAACCAGATTGTGTATCAGACCTCTTGTAATTTACACACTCGAGAATACGATCCATGTTTATTACAAACGAGCTGCAAATCTTTCTTTTTAGATCCCTTATAGCCTCTTCCGCTAAATCACATTCATCCATTTTTGTCATTACTACAAAAATGGGTATTTCTAAAACAAAAATGATGTATAAAACTTCAAAAAACACGAACCTTTCAGATGATCTTTTATATTAATGTTAAGTTTGACATATATCATTTTAAATTGCATGCCACGTTTTAACATTGTTCGTAGCTACTGGGAGTAATATCCTCTTTTAAAAATCACGTTATACATGCACGTATTCTATCAAACTATTAGCCCTCACCTCTAGCAATAATCAACACATGTGGTCTTTTCAAATGGCATTGAAATAAACAACGTTCCTTTGTGAGCATGGCTAGTGCATCACGGAAAATATGCCAGCAGAGCATTTGCTATTCATAACGCTATGTTCTTAAAATATATCTATCCATCGATTTTTAATAAAAAAACTAAATTCTAACCTTTAGCAGATCTTTTAAGAACAATATTTATGTTTTCCATTAGAACTGTTGGATTTTGCCCGCTTTTTGGAGCCAAGAGGAAGACAATGGCATCGACAATAGGACCTTCCCTTTTTTCCATCTGCACCATTTTGCGACCTTTTTTGATATTGTTGCAAAAGTCGGTCAGATCGGTAAATGGTTTTAGTTTTCCATCCAAAATGTATTCAAGAATGATGTCAAATGGGGAAAAATTGGCTTTGTCCATTCCGACCATATCCACAAAAGTTGGGTACCACAACTTATCGTCTTCGTCTGTCGTGATTTTTAAATACTCTGCAGGGCATTTACTAAAAATGTGAGAAACGAAATATATAACGCTAAAATTATTGAATCTAAGACATTGTGTTTTGTAAATCCATATATCAATTATTCAATCGTGTAGGCATATAAGAAACCTTTCATTTATGTTACAGTTCATTTGAAAACTTGTTCCAAAAACATTACAAAGATGAAATCAATATTTGCAGTCAGAATATTTGGCATTTTAGCTTATTCATTTTTAAGCAACTTTTGAGGAAAGAAAAAAAACAATGACAATGAGTCACTTTAAATTATTTTTTTAAAAGTGCTGGATGTTCTTCTCAATTTCAAAACCATATCAATCTCCTTTAGATTTGAGTAAAAATAATTTTTGCTAATGTAAATTATTTAAACTTTTGAAATTAAATGTTAGGTGTTTTCTTCATTTAATAATAGTTTAAGTAGTCCTCGTGGTTAATTTGATTACCACCGTCACAGTCTCCTTATTGATTCAAAATAAGATTATTGCAGTAAAATAAAAAAAAAATATGTAAAAATTAAAAACACTTTGCATATATTTGTAAGCCATTTTTTTTTACATTGCACTTACACATCTAAATAGTTGGTCTTGCTTGAGCTGGCTTGGGCAACCTCACAGTGTTCATGATATATTCCCGTTATGGCAGTAAGAACTGTATTCACAAATGAGGATTTTCCAACCCCATATTCTCCAACTATCAAAAGTGCTTTTGATTTTCTCATTTGCTTTGTATTTTCTGTTAAATGATTTATTGACGTCAGTATTCTCTTTTTCCTCCTGCCAAAGAAAACAATAGCACCAAATGTATATCAGTAATTCATTATATTCAAATGAACACAACTAATGCATTTATTTTTATATTGCCCATTGACCAAAAATGCTTCACAAACTAAATGTATAACTGTAATTAAGTAAAAAGTTCTTTATCAATCATTTGAAACAAATCTATTGACCCAATTTTTTCATTTATGTTTTTTAATGCAAAGTTATTGCAACAAGGTATATGTAAATGTATATATCAACCAGTAATTAAGTAAATTTTTAGCATTGTTATACAAGCAAGCTTTATTACAACTAGGTATAAATGTGAAATTATTCAACGATTTTTTTTCTTTCCCATACATTTTAGAATTTCCATTTAACTCTATATCCTCTTCCGCCGGTCTTTTTCTAGCTATTTTAGGTTAAAAATAATGATAGTTACATGTATATCTTATAACGAAAATGTGATTTTTAGGGGTTTTTTTTAAAAACTGTATATCCTCTTCCGCCGATCTTTTTCTAGCTGTTTCAGGTTTTAAATAATGATAAATACATGTATATCTTAAAACAAAAATAAAAAATTTAGTTTTTTATTAAACCTTATAAACTTCAATAATGTTTTTACAAATACAGTTAAAGACATTTAGAATTCTAAGATATCAGAGAATAATTCCGAAAAATAGAAACCTCTTTCTAGGTTTGTTACTCGTTTGTGCAGTTCCTCAATCCGATCAAGATCACTGTTGAAAATAGCTTGTAGCTGTGCCACATATTCCTCTTTTTTATATTTAGCTAAATTTCTTTCTTTCATTCGTAAACAAATGTCAATAAAATCCTGTTTAATTTCTTCCATTTCTTCAATGGCGATGTCTTCGTTTTCAGTATGTATTTGATGAACATACTTATTCCTATAGATGCGCAATCTGTTAAAATCGTCTGAAACAGTAATGTGATTAGGATATGGCATTTCTTTTGAGCTGACGATGCGTAAGCCATCTTTAAATATAATTTCCCCGTAATTTACAAACAATTTGTTCAATAGAGTTACATCAAACTTGTCGAAGTTTCCACTCTGAATAGTTTTCTTGTCTTCTTCAGATAAATGTTTATGTCTACGTCTTTCAATTTCATTCATAAGATCAGCAGGGAGAATGTGCATTGCTAAAAAATGCTGGAAAGTTTTTGTCATCACATCCCTGATGGCAATGTCAATTCTGAATCGGCGCTCCTGATTTCTTGTTATCATTTTTGTCTTTTGAAGGCCTTACTTATGTTCTATGATCATCCTATGTTCTCTATAACATAATAGAAAATAGGCAGACTATAGCTGTAGGAAAAATATTTTTATCTGTCATTGATTCAAAAATCAGTAAATAGATTCAACAAATGTTCGATTGCAATCGCTCTTAAAAATGTTAGGCTGGTGTCTACTTGAGGTGTCTCTGTGATTTCATATCTACCTTTATGAATGTTTTTAGTCCATTATGACGACATAATTATTTTTAATTTACATTTTACATACTTTATGACTTTTGGAAAATTAAGTGAAATATGAAACCTTTTCCTGGCCTTGCACTTGAAAATGTGAAAAGTTATCCATTTAACTTTATGTTTTTAAAGAAGAGAGACAAAGAACGTATTAGTCAACGTTTTATTTAAGACAGAAAGCAGTCATCTAGATAAATATATTTTGTCAGACGTGGAAAAAATCTGTTTTTTATAATATTTTTAAAAGAAAAACGTTTCAAGACCCATTTTGCATAATGTATTTAGGAAATACAATGTATTTACCGTGCTATAGTTTTTATGTATTCACAGTTAAATGTATATACATCCTTATTTGAAAGGATAATTAGGCCCCTTTCATTCTCTAGATCTTGGTCCGAAAACAAAGCATTGCTTAAGTGTGACTATCTTTTTTTCATATTTCAGTAGGTATTTGTTTGATTCGTAATTTTATCACAGACAAAGACAAATGAATATGTAAATTTATATTAAAAAACGTCAAATAATTAGCAATTAGATATTTTGTTGATATTATGTTTCATACTCGTCAAATAATTAGCAATTAGATATTATGTTGATATTATGTTTCATACTAGACACTTTTCTTTCTAAAAAAATTCAAAAGTCTAATCTCGAGCAAAAGAACTTTAAATGTATTTCTATAAGGTATATTGATCGAGACTCTGATGGGAGTCATACAATGGCAAGAAATTGAAGTAAATTTGTAAAAGCCCGCCGATTTCCTTCCAACAATTATGAAATCCATGAAAGCTCGGACTTGACTTACTTGTTGGATTGTTGATACAAATAAGTTGCATGTAATTAGTATGGCTATAGTTGGAATAGGTGTCCAATTACAATGACGATAGACGAGCAGATTTTTTTTCTTTCAAAAACTGTTATATAATATTACCGCGACAATACATTCATTTTCTTGTGCGATAATAGTTTTGTGCACTAAATGTCAATCTACATTTAACAGGTCGAGACCACTAGATTTTGTGACGTCGGCATAAGTTTGCATGCTAAATTAGCCATCTGTTTACCTTTATCGACAAACCAATCAGGTGAACGAGTTGCAAGGAATTGTGGGCTACTACAAGTTTCAGTGTATAGAAAGCGTATTGGAAATATATACCATTTAAAATTGTCCTTTGGAAACTCATTATGAAAAATTTTTCAGTATTTATGAAATAAAAAAGGACTATTATGTCTGAACTTTCATTTCTATGCTCACATTTAAAAATTATTACATATGAGGCCTTATATCAACCTATTCAAATACCTCATTGTCAAAATAGAGGTACATCGTATTGAATAAGAAGCAGTGAGTACGGTTTTTTTACGTGAAGTGTTGAATCGTAAACACGTTGTAGACCGTCATGCTTTGCGACTCATTCACTGGATTGGAGAATCTCTTTGACGTAAATATTGTCACATGTTAAATAATGCTATCCATGTAAAGTAGTGTACCCGACCTGTTTAAATGGCGCTAACGACACACAGAATGGCGATTTTGGTGGGTTTTTTTGGAGTTAAAGCGTTTAAATGTCAAACAGATCCAACTCCTTAATCCGCATTGTGTAGTGATGCGTGACTTTTGTTAGCCGAATTGAAATATTTGTACATCGCAACCTATTTATTTTAGAAGTGTCTCAGGCAATTATGTAAATTTTACGCTGCAATAAAGCATTTGTTATGCACGTGCACCATCTTAAATATGTGTAATAACAATGTAAAAAATGTTTACTTTTGCATTTAATATAGTTCTCTCTCTCTCTCTCTCTCTCTCTCTCTCTCTCTCTCTCTCTGTATGAATATATATATCAAATATCAACATCACATAGATTGCAATTTAAAATGAGGTTTTCAGAAGATTCAGAAGATGACCACTTACCACTGAAGGTCTTATGATCCGTGTATTTATGTAAAAGGGAATTAACAGAGTGCTAATATAAACTTAAAAATAACATTCACTAGTGACAGTATTTCCTGGTACACCGCCACATTACAATTCGCGAATAACACTATTGCATCCACCGTTTCAAACGTTCAAATAACAAAGCATCAATTTGCATTCACAAGCTCCTCTAGAATAACCAGAAAGTGGCACTTTCGCGTAATATAGTCAACAAAAATATGGTGAGATCGCATTACACTTTTTGTATGGCACAAAACTTTATGACCCAGATCAAAAGATTATGGCAGCATGGAAGGGCCAGTAGAAAAAATAAATAAATCAGGGTTTGTTCCTGGTGAATTAGGATTTGTTCGAATGAAAACTTTAATTTTTTGGACGAATATGTCTTGTTCTGAAACAGAATCTGCGGGAATAAGCCGAGGCAAAAAACCACATCGGTCCATTAAAAAATCTAACATTTTTTTTCTAACAAATTTCACTTTTGTTACATTTATCAAACATATGTAATCATATACATTCAGTGCTGCCATAACCCACCAAAAGTAACTTCACATTCAATTGTTTTTAAGACAACAAATCAGTTATATGCAAATTTGGCAACAAAATGATATAGAAATCGGATGTTCAATTTATATTTTTTCATAGAGTGGGTCATCGTACCGTTTTTTAAAAAACGAATATTGATAGCACATATGAATGTCTATCTTTTTTCGATTTTCCAAATAATGGTTAGAAAACCCACTCTATGGTAAAAAGTAAGTTTCCTTCTTTTAATTTTTAAGATTGGTCTTTAAATGGCTAAGTCCAGCGTAATACTGATAAGAATACAATCAGCTATATTATACCATCTAAACAAGCGAATCGGTGGTGAAGTGTTAAGCGAGGAGTTCTTTGAGCGGATGTTCGAATCGTACGCGTTTTGGGTTTTTCTTTTATCTTTTTGTTTACATTGTTGAAATGTAATTAGGGTCTTCCGTTTCCAACGGAAGACCCTCTTGTTTTTCTTCGGTTTCTTTTTATTAGGGTTTTCCGTTTTTCAACGGAAAACCCTTCTGTTATTCTACTGTTTCTTATTAGGGTTTTCCGTTTTTCTGTTATTCTACTGTTTCTTATTAGGGTTTTCCGTTTTTCAACGGAAAACCCTTCTGTTATTCTACTGTTTCTTATTATTATTTTTTTTTTCCCGCAAATTTTGTGCACGAGATTTCTCGAACATTTTTTGTATGATTGCTATGAAACTTTCAGGGTATGTAGATGATATTAATATCTCTAGACGTTTTTTTCAAATTTTTAAAATTCACTTCCGGTTATGAGTTATTGCCCTTTAATTGAAAATTGGGGGGTCTTTTGTCCAGAGTTGATCTCGGGAACTACAGATGATAGATGCATGAAATTTGGCGAAATTGTCGGTAACATTTTATAGTTTTGCTGGCATGAAAATTTTGATAATTTTTTTGTTATTTTTTGAGCTATTTGTCGCCAAAGTTTAAGATTTTTTCGGGGCTGAAATTTTGTTGCTTTTTGTATTATAACCTTTAAACTAAAAATATTTTGTTAATACATATAGAACAAAAGTTGTTTAGAATAACGAGAGCTTTCATTTAAAATTAAGAAAAAAGGGCTGGCCCCTATAATTAGAGGTCAGCAGCTCATACACGTATTTTTCTGATAGCAAAAATCGTTATCATTTTATGAAAAAAGATTAATTCAGTTATTGTTAATATATTAAATAATGTCATTTGGTATCAAATTTAAAAAGTTCTGTGTCCTATTTTTTTAAAACTTCATAAAACAATATGTGTGAATCGTAACGTTACATGAACGAGTTAATTTGTCTACATAGACACACAAGCGAACAAATGCCACTTTAAGGCCCAGGCATATACTGCATTACGTTGTGTTGCGTCTTAGATAAATAGTTGTGATTCAATTTCATTTTTTTCGTCTATATCATTTATGAATTCAATGAACACACATTATTTTAACGTTCTATGTGCAACTATTTGTCGGGGCGCCCCTGTTTGTAACCCCCGCGCGCGCGCCGAATGTAAACAGTAACGAACGGCATTGTAGAAAAGAGAGAGCCGTAATGCAGAAGAGAAGTTGTGTATTCTTTCGACGTACAAATGCATTTTCAATTTACTGTGAAACATATGAACATGCACAGGGAACAATACTACATATTTGTTTAAGGAGGATATTTTTCTCGTGTGAATCGTTTACGAGGAAATTCTGACAGCCACACTTCTGTCGACGATCAGCCGTTGATAAGCTACGAGTAATAAAGGGGAAAAGATGGACATTAAAGTGTGTGATTTATGTGGATGTTACTGAAAAAGGTGAGGCTTTTACTCCTTTTAAAGTTTAAAAAAGTTAAAGTTAAAATTTAGTATATAGTATAGATGTACATGTAAGTACGTGCACACTGTTTGTTTTTGTTATGGTGTGGGTGTTTGTTTACTAGGCTAACGTGTAATTTTTACATGTTTCATGGATGTTTAGACTCGCTCGAGGTTCATGGGGGACTGGAAAGGGTAACTGAATTTATCTATTTAAAAAAATAACAGATTGTGAATTTTCAACTCAAAATTCAAAGCAGGGTCTAATTAGAAACATATCATATATTCTTGTGCAGAAGACTCCAAATGTAGTCATGAAGAATGCTGGAGAAAACGTACCCAGGAGAAAACGTACCCAGGAGAAAACGTACCCAATTTATAGGGTACGTTTTCTCCAGGAGAAAACGTACCCGGGTACGTTTTCTCCAAGAGAAAACGTACCCTATAAAATAATAAATAATGGTTTTTATAGATATTCTTAAATGAAACAAAATAAAATATACAATGAACATTTGTATCATTTGTTGTTGTTTTTTTTAAATGCATAATCACGTACTTAAATTATTAAGACAATAATTTGTAACATACACATGCGCGAACATGGCCTGAGCAGTTTAATTGGTCGACAATTAATACACCATAAACGAAACCGTTAAATAACAAGTTTTTATTGCAATCTCATTTGGAGAACTAAATGATGAGTATGTCAAGAAGTCAATATCGCGTAATTTTTAACATTTTTTTTGAAATTTATCTATAGAACAAAGCTGCTTAATAAAACCAAGTCTACTGAAGTCTTTTAAATATTTGTTTGATTCATATATATATATGGAAACTACTACGAAATGTAACATTGAACAGTCAATTTGCTTCCGACGCCACTGCATGATATGTATAATGTGTGGAGAGTGAATATTTCTACCTCCTGCGCGGGGAGGCAATACATAATATTACATAATAATAAATTAACTGCTCAGGTATTTAATTGATTGTCACTATAATTAAAATCAGGGGATCTCGCATAGAGAAACTCAAATTGGTAAGGCTACCGATAAATGGATAATTAGAAGAAGTAGACTGATAACACTTTATGACAGGTAATTATTTCATACTAAAATAAAAGTTGCTACAATTATTATTAAGATATTATTCATAAAATGAATATATTTCTATACATCTATGCATTGAAATATGCATAAAAGTAGCATTTGAAAATTATTTAATATGTCCAACCCCTTTAAAATTATAAAGTATTAAATTCATATATCTATAAAACCCTTACATTTCTGTATATTTATTATAAAAATAGTATTTAAAACTATTAAGTAGTATAATTATGATTTTCATAGGGTACGTTTTCTCTTGGAGAAAACGTACCCGGGTACGTTTTCTCCAGGAGAAAACGTACCCTAGAGATTGGGTACGTTTTCTCCTGGGTACGTTTTCTCTTGGGTACGTTTTCTCCTGTAGACATAACTTCAAGTAAATAAAATTGTATACTTCAGACTTCAGAGTTAAAACATGACTTTAATATCTTTATGATGCCAATCATTAGAAAGGTTTAGCAGACCAACGGGTACCCGGTACATGTACTTGTACATGTAGGTTACAAGTTAGAACTATGCGTACTATTCTACCAGTTCACATAATTTTTCTTGTTTAGCAGTTATGATGTGTACTTAAATTGTCCTTGTTAGTGTTTTAAATGTAATTTTTTATTCTCTTTTTTTAATCTGACTACTGGCAGTACTGGCCTGCGAGCAGTTCTCGTCGAGGACCATTTCTCGCTGGTGCACTGTAACATCATATTTTCGTATATAATTTTATGTGTTGATAAAATGACGTAACAATGCACTGGTGAGAAATGGTACTCGACGAGAACTGATCGCACGCCAATATTGATTAATTACAGACAAAAACTGAAGGTTGCGCGTGTTATTTTTTATTGAACAACATTGTTTAAAATAATTCTTTATATATGTGATGATCAGACCGGTTTGAATACCAGTGCCAGATAGCTCAGTTGGTAGAGCACCTGACTAGAGATTCAGGGGGCCCAGGTTCAAATCCCGGTTTGGTCCTTCATTATTTCTCCCATCCTGTTACAATATTGGTGTTGTGACCAACCCCTGGAACTAACAGGTTAACTCCTGCCAGGGGTGATCTTCGAGGGTGAAGATCATTTAAGGGGGAAGGAATGTGACGGTCAGACTGGTTTGAATACCGGTGCCAGATACATGTAGCTCAGTTGGTAGAGCACTTGACTAGAGATTCAGAGGGCCAGGTTCGAATCCCAGTTTGTTCCGTCGTTATTTCTCCCATCTTTTACATATACATGTATATCAGATATATGACAGATGATTAAGGGTCATCACATGTTTTGCAAGATGCAATAAGAGTTAAAAACCTTTACTTTACAACACAATACATATAAGTGAATATTTATGTTTCCTGTTATTATTTGGTGTGGTTTTCTTGACAGTGTCGCATAAACAATTTACCCGCTCCTAAAACACAAACTTTCTTTTTGTGGATTCAGCTTACCGCTGATTGGCTGCTGTTGCAGAAGACAAATAAGATATGCACGCACAAAACACAATGAACTTATCAGAGAATGAGTTGAGTTTATTTCAACTGTTGGAATTTGGGGTTTGTTTTTTTTAAATGTATACTTGTGACAAAACATATATGTGGTACATACAGCTGTAGCTTTGTGAAGAAAATTTTGGTTAGACCATATATACCTATCATGCAAGTAAATGATATTTACAAAAAACTTGCAATTTATGGCGCACGAAATATACGCTAGTTTTATAAAGATTGACATACATGTAATGTACCACATTCTGTGAAAAATAATCTATTAAAAATTCTTCATTAAGTTTACTCATACATGTTTATGCTTATTACACATAGTATTGTTTTTAAAACATGTAATTTATAAGAAAATAAGCAAAAACCCTTGCTAAATTTATTTGCAAAAAAAAAAAACACAGTAGAATTGATAAAAAATGGTATACCAGAAGCTAATACCAGTACATGTACTTTGATGCTGTTCGGTGGGTAATATTCGTTTGTAATTTACGAATTGAAATATTGACTGTTGCACTACAAGTACGGTAATAAACTCTCTCTCTCTCTCAAACTCTCTCTCTCTCAATTTGATAAGTGTTTATACCTATGAAAATTTTTTAATATTATATTATGACTTAATATGCAAATTTTTGATCTTGTACTGCCTAAATGTTATGTCATGTATTGGGATATGTCATACCTATTACACTGCATGGTCAGTGTATTTTTTCCAGAAATACTATGCATATGTTAATGTAAACACAGCTATTACTAGTACATGTATGTAAACACAGCTAATTATTTTTTTTTTATTTCAGCTCAAAACAGACTCTTGTTACCACATGGCTTTTACCGGTACCTGTTGATTCTTGTGGGTCAGCTCCTGAGATTAACCTGTCACCTCTATCCACATGCATATTCCTTGTGTTCTACAGACTATTTACCGGTAATTCAAATTAAATCCGATAATGCATAAACAATAATGGAACTTGAAGAAAGCATCATGCCATGTTGTGGTTTGTGTTTGATAAGAAATTATGAAAACAAAATTAAGGCTGTTTATAAAGAAATTCATAATTGCTGTGAAAATTTGTTTTTCAATAAAAGTATGCAATTATGTTTCCTTTATTTTTTATTTCATAAAGATATTTAGATGTGTTTACATAATTGGAAAATCCCCCCCCCCCTCTATTCAATTGTCTGCATTAAGATTACATGTAGGATATGTAAATGTACATTTGACTTTGAAATAACATCTGCTATGATAATTACTTTTGAAATGAACAAGAAACAACCTATTTCTAACTTTCTAAGGTATATATGCATAAAAAAAAGTAGAAAAACTTGTCAAATTTGAAAATTTTTCATTGAAATCAACTCGATCTGTCTCCAGCTACCTGGGTGTGTTTGAATTTAATTTTAATTTAAGGCAGATGTCTAACTTGTAGGTTGTAACTTACTGTTTTAGCATGGTTAGAAGGAGACTAGAAATCAGATTAGATTAGATATTCACTAAATATGATTGTTAGCTTACTTTTTTCATGAAAACAAGAAATCACAAGCAGGACAGCTGTCTATTTGTTAATTAAAATGGTACAAATCATACAATAAACAAATAAAGATCAAATTTTAGAATCATTGATGATTGTTTTCATATGTGTGAGAAATTACTCAAGGAAATAGCCACACGTTTCATAAAATTAGGTAAAACATTTCAAACCATGACTTTTTATGAAAATCAAAAGATTGGGGGGTGGGGGGTATACATGTAAGGGTATTTCTAAGTGGTGTGAAGCTTTTATCATGATTATATCATGTAGGGGTATGTTGTATTGAATATGGTTTCTTTTTAAAGGTGGTTGAACAAAAGTTGACTTCTAAAAGGTCAGGTAAAGATGTTTTACTATGGAGAACCCTGTAAATCTGTGTTTACTAAAGGAAATTGGAAATGGTGGGTTCACTTAAATGGCCATATTTTTATTAAACCTCAATGGAATTGGCAATATGTGGTATTCTTTTTCTCAGAATTGCATTAGCTTTCTTAGTCTTTTCATAAAATTGTTAGTGTACCAAGTTAAAGGAACAAGGAACAGTTTCGGATAAAGTACCGTCAATATTTTTGTAAAATTGAGAGTGACTGTACTTGAAGGTTTATCATTGTTGCGTAGATTCATGAAATGAATTTTAATGATTATCAATAGTTAGAGGGATGTCTCTTGTTGGAATTGGTAAGCAATATTAAGGCCCCTGATTTTAAGTACATGAGAAGCAGAAATAAATTGTGAAACTTGCGGCTATGACAGATATGTTGACTTTACAGTGAAATTGAAGGTTACAAACGGGAGGTTATATAACATGAAATGTAGGTGGATGGGATATTATATGCCTATTTAGTATTTACTGGGTATGAGGACAATAGCAAGTTTATTGTCCCCAAAGACAGCAACTATTTAATGAGGCAAAGCCAAGGGAAATAGTTGCTGTGGAGTGGGACAATAAACTTGCTATTGTCCGAATAGTCAGTTAATTGGTATTTCATTATACAGAAGAAAACTTTATTTGTCAGCGATGCACAATTTCTTGATGATAAACAAATTAGAGTTAAATCAAACTTTGTATTAAATGATGCGATCTTATTAGGTCAGAGGTGTTCCGAGTTTAAGGTGATATGGGACACTTCCATGTTGTGACGTATTGTTTATCGAAATAAACAATAAAATAAAGTGTAATTATATAAGTACATGTAGTTTCTTTTCAAAAATGTTCACATAACTCCTTAGCACAGTGGGTTAGAGGGTTACTAGGAACCTGTAAGTTATGAGTTCGAATCCCGCTGGGGTTTTTACAATTTTTACCTTTTCAAATATTTTTAAAAGCTATTTTTTGGTTAAATATTGTAAATATTGATGACTATTCACCATGGGCAGATAGCATGGATACTATTTTAAATTAGATAAAAAGGCATGTTAATGCGGGCGCCTTCTACTGATCAATTTGTCCGTCTGTCCATCCGAGATGGCTTGACAGGAGCATAGCTTCTCTCCCCTTGGCCCAATCTGTCTCATACCTCATCCACAGGGTTCCTTTGGTTGAAGGATGTGCAGTGACCTTGAACCATGTTTTTAGGTATAAGGTTAAGATCATAGCAGAATTATATATATAAAATCCTTGTCTGGGGCATATCTTTTTTCCCTTTGGTCCAATCTGGCTAATACTCACAGTGTCTCTATGGTTAAACGATGTGCAGTGACCTTGCATGAAATTTCTAGGTAAAGGGTGAAGATCATATCGGATCATGCAAAAATCCTTTTTTGAGGGCATACTAGTATATAATTTCTACTAACCCTTATTTGGCTCAGACTTCACATAAGCAGAGCGTTTGAGTAAAGGGTGAAAGGGTGTGTAGTGACCTTGAACCTATTTTCAGTGAAAAGAAACTGTGAAGGTCATAGCAGAATTATATTTTTAAAAATCCTTGTCCGGAGTATATCTTCTCTCCCTTTGCTCCATTCAGCCTCATACTTCACCCACATGATGCCTTTGATCAAAATATATGCAATGACCTCGAATGATATTTGTAGATGAAGAGTCAAGGTCATATCAGATCACACAAAAATCCATATTTTAAGAGCATAGATATACTCTCCTTTTAGCCCCAATTTGGCTAATATTTTGCCTTTACAGAGTTTATTGGTTAATGGCGTGCAGTGACCTTGAACCAAGTCTGTCAATGTGAAGGCAGGGCTCGACATTAACGCTTGTCCGCTTGTCCGGTACCAGTTAAAAAAATATGCGGACAAGTGAATATTGCTGGCCACTTGTCCGACTGGACAAGTGCATTTTTTATAGTAAGAAGTCTCCAACATTTAAAAAAGAAAAGAAAGTTTTGTGATAAGTTTATCTGTAGTCTCGTTATAAGTTTATTGATTAGTTATTTTGAATTTCGATCCCGACATCAAATTGCAATGCAATTGAGTTACTCTTGATCGGGATTGAAGTTCACTAATTTCAAACAACTTTCAAGGTGTGGATCTTAGTTCTTACAAAGTACCAAACACATATGTTAAGAAAAAGAAAGGAAGAAAAGGTAGCAAAAATAAAGGATTATGGAAAGAAATGTAACTTATTTTAGGTTTCATTCATCATTGATAGACTATGATGACATTCCATGTTTAGTTTAAAAAACAGCTGAGAAATCAATATAACAGTTACATGTATTTTTAAACCTGATGCTAAATTTAAGATGTCTTGTAATTTGCCATGACAAAGCTACAGCTGACAAATCATGTTTAATGTTATATAGAACAAATACATGTACATAATTATAGGAAAGACACTTTAAGTTTCCATTTAAAAAGTCAGGTTATTAATTATAGCTAGAGTATTAATCAATAAATGATTTTATTTTAGTAATAGAGTACTGTAGTTCTCAAGTTGACAATATTTGATCTTTAATATTGAAAATTTTTCGGACAAGTGAAGTTGAAGTTCGGACAAGTAAATGTTTTGGTCACTCGTCCGAATGGACAAGTAGGAAAAAAAGTTAATGTAGAGCCCTGGAAGGTCATAGCAGATCTTTTTAAAATTAGTTTTAGACAGTAGATTATTTTCCAAATATGCTTAATCTTGGTCAGATTGAACAAAAATGCATGTATGTTAGGAGGAATGAAATTGAATTAAAAGTTCTATGCCAGCTGGAAAAATTTCAAGTTTTAGCTCAAGGTCAAAGCAGAATTCTCTGAAATTACATAAGCGGGGCCCTTTGAAATGTTCACCATTTCAATGTTGTCTGGTTCATAGTAATTTTACATAGAAAATATTCACAGAGGTACAGTAAAGTAAACTTAACATCGATAAGTTTCTGACAATTAATGACGCAACGAGCACACAGTACGAAAGGTCAACCCTTTGAAAAGCAGTGAAGAGAAAAAGTTGCTCAGAATTATGTTTTAAACAAAATTGATTTTTTACGTAAATTTTAATTTTGCATTCTGGGTTAAGAAAAAAGATGTTAGTTCAAGGTAAAGTAAACTTGTACTTAAAATGAAGTCAAATTTGTTAAGTCGTACTTAAACACATTGTTTTTTTTTTTAAGTCGTTCTTGAAATGGTTAAGGGTTTTTGGTTAAGTCGTACTTAAAAACATTCGGATTATGTTAAGTTGTACCAAGAATCATTCGATTTTTTTTTATCTTTTTGTACTTAGGTTTCTTTGTTACTAGATAAAGAACTCTGCTTCTTAGACGTACTTCTAGCGTTGCTTTCGACATTAGCGGAAAACCCACTCGTTGCTT
The DNA here is from genome assembly GCA_015776775.1 of Magallana hongkongensis. Taxonomy (NCBI): domain Eukaryota; kingdom Metazoa; phylum Mollusca; class Bivalvia; order Ostreida; family Ostreidae; genus Magallana; species Magallana hongkongensis. Next base: position 15,046,983 of record CM027471.1, read on the forward strand.
TGCAACGAGCTTTGCTCTAGTTATTATTTTTTTTTTTATCCGCAAATTTTGTGTAGGCCATTTCTCGTACATTTGTTGTCTGATTGTTATGAAACTTTCAGGGTATGTAGACAATGTTAATATCTCGAGACGTTTTTTTCAAATTTTTAAAATTCACTTCCGGTTTTGAGTTATTGCCCTTTAATTGAAAATTGGGGGGTCTTTTGTCCAGAGTTGATCTCGGACACTACAAACGATGGTTGCATGAAATTTAGCAGGATTGTTGGTAACATTTTAAAGTTTTGCTGACATGAAAATTTTGGCAAAATGTTTTTTAGTTTTTAAGCTATTTGCCGGTAAAGTTTAAGGTTTTGGGGGGTCTGAAATTTTGTTGCTTTTTGTATAATAACCTTTAAACTAAAAATAATTTGTTAATACATATCGAACAAAAATTGTTTAGAATAACAAGAGCTTTCATTTAAAATTAAGAAAAAAGGGCTGATCCCTTTAATTAGGGGTCAGCAGCTCATACACGTATTTTTCTAATAGCAAAAATCGTTATCATTTTATGAAAAAAATTAATTCAGTTATTGTTAATATATTAAATAATGTCATTTGGTATCAAATTTAAAAAGTTCTGTGCCCTATTTTTTCAAATTTCATAAAACAAATATGTGTGAATCGTAACGTTACATGAACGAGTTAATTTGTCTACATAGACACACAAGCGAACAAATGCCACTTTAAGGCCCAGGCATTTACTGCATTACGTTGTGTTGCGTCTAAGATAAATATTTGTGATTCAATTTCATTTTTTTCATCTATATCATTTATGAATTCAATGAACACACATTATTTTAACGTTCTATGTGCAACTATTTGTCGGGGCGCCCCTGTTTGTAACCCCCGTGCGCGCGCCGAATGTAAACAGTAACGAACGGCATTGTAGAAAAGAGAGAGCCGTAATGCAGAAGAGAAGTTGTGTATTCTTTCGATGTACAAATGCATTTTCAATTTACTGTGAAACATATGAACATGCACAGGGAACACTACTACATATTTGTTTAAGGAGGATATTTTTCTCGTGTGAATCGTTTAATTACGAGGAAATTCTGACAGCCACACTTCTGTCGACGATCAGCCGTTGATAAGCTACGAGTAATAAAGGAGAAAAGATGGACATTAAAGTGTGTGATTTATGTGGATGTTACTGAAGAAGGTGAGACTTTTACTCCTTTTAAAGTTTAAAAAGTTAAAGTTAAAATTTAGTCTATAGTATAGATGTACATGTAAGTACGTGCACACTGTTTGTTTTTGTGAATGCTGGAGAAAACGTACCCAGGAGAAAACGTACCCAGGAGAAAACGTACCCAATTTATAGGGTACGTTTTCTCCAGGAGAAAACGTACCCGGGTACGTTTTCTCCAAGAGAAAACGTACCCTATAAAAATAATGAATAATGGTTTTCATAGATATTCTTAAATGAAACAAAATAAAATATACAATGAACATTTGTATCATTTGTTGTTGTTGTTTTTAAATGCATAGTCACGTACTTAAATTATTAAGACAATAATGTTGTAACATACACGAACATGGCCTGAGCAGTTTAATTAGTCGACAATTAATACACCATAAACGAAACCGTTAAATAATAAGTTTTTATTGCAATCTCATTTGGAGAACTAAATAATGAGTATGTCAAGAAGTCGATATCGCGTTATTTTTGACATTTTTTTTTTAAATTTATCTATAGAACAAAGTTGCTTAATAAAACCAAGTCTACTGAAGTCTTTTAAATATTTGTTTGATTCATATATATATATATATGGAAACTACTACGAAATGTAACATTGATGTCAATTTGCTTCCGGCGCCAATGACATGTATAATGTGTGGAGAGTGAATATTTCTACCTCCTGCGCGGGGAGGCAATACATAATATTACATAATAATAAATTAACTGCTCCGGTATTTAATTGATTATCACTATAATTAAAATCAGGGGATCTCGCATCGAGGGAACTCAAATTGGTAAGGCTACCGATAAATGGATAATTAGAAGAAGTAGACTGATAACACTTTATGACAGGTTATTATTTCGTACGAAAATAAAAGTTGCTACTATTATAAAGATATTACTCATAAAATGAATATATTTCTATCCATCTATGCATTGAAATATGTGGCATAAAAGTAGCATTTGAAAATTATTTAATATGTCCAACCCCTTTAAAATTATAAAGTATTAAATTCATATATCTATAAAACTTTTACATTTCTGTATATTTATTATGAAAATAGTATTTAAAAGTATTTAAAAAAAACTATTAAGTAGTATAATTATGATTTTCATAGGGTACGTTTTCTCTTGGAGAAAACGTACCCGGGTACGTTTTCTCCAGGAGAAAACGTACCCTAGAGATTGGGTACGTTTTCTCCTGGGTACGTTTTCTCTTGGGTACGTTTTCTCCTGATACCGTTTTTGTTATGGTGTGGGTGTTTGTTTACTAACGTGTAATTTTTACATATTTCATGGATGTTTAGACTCGCTCGAGGTTCATGGGGGACTGGAAAGGGTAACTGAATTTATCTATTTAAAAAAATAACAGATTGTGAATTTTCAACTCAAAATTCAAAGCAGGGTCTAATTAGAAACATATCATATATTCTTGTGCAGAAGACTCCAAATGTAGTCATGAATATCCTGTAGACATAACTTCAAGTAAATAAAATTGTATACTTCAGACTTCAGAGTTAAAACATGACTTTAATATCTTTATGATGCCAATCATTGTATCATTAGAAAGGTTTAGCAGACCAACGGGTAACCGGTACATGTACTTGTACATGTAGGTTACAAGTTAGAACTATGCGTACTATTCTACCAGTTCACATAATTTTTCTTGTTTAGCAGTTATGATGTGTACTTAAATTGTCCTTGTTAATGTTTTAAATGTAATTTTTTATTCTCTTTTTTAATCTGACTACTGGCAGTACTGGCCTGCGAGCAGTTCTCGCCGAGGACCATTTCTCGCTGGTGCACTGTTACATCATATTTTCGTATATAATTTTATGTGTTGATAAAATGACGTAACAATGCACTGGTGAGAAATGGTACTCGGCGAGAACTGATCGCACGCCAATATTGATTAATTACAGACAAAAACTGAAGGTTGCGCGTGTTATTTTTTATTGAACAACATTGTTTAAAATGATTCTTTATATATGTGATGATCAGACCGGTTTGAATACCAGTGCCAGATAGCTCAGTTGGTAGAGCACCTGACTAGAGATTCAGGGGGCCCAGGTTCAAATCCCAGTTTGGTCCTTCGTTATTTCTCCCATCCTGTTACAATATTGGTGTTGTGACCAACCCCTGGAACTAACAGGTTAACTCCTGCCAGGGGTGATCTTCGAGGGTGAAGATCATTTAAGGGGGAAGGAATGTGACGGTCAGACTGGTTTGAATACCGGTGCCAGATACATGTAGCTCAGTTGGTAGAGCACTTGACTAGAGATTCAGAGGGCCAGGTTCGAATCCCAGTTTGTTCCGTCGTTATTTCTCCCATCTTTTACATATACATGTATATCAGATATATGACAGATGATTAAGGGTCATCACATGTTTTGCAAGATGCAATAAGTGTTAAAAACCTTTACTTTACAACACAATACATATAAGTGAATATTTATGTTTCTTGTTATTATTTGGTGTGGTTTTCTTGACAGTGTCGCATAAACAATTTACCCGCTCCTAAAACACAAACTTTCTTTTTGTGGATTCAGCTTACCGCTGATTGGCTGCTGTTGCAGCAGACAAATAAGATATGCACGCACAAAACACAATGAACTTATCAGAGAATGAGTTGAGTTTATTTCAACTGTTGGAATTTGGGGTTTTTTTTTTAAATGTATACTTGTGACAAAACATATATGTGGTACATACAGCTGTAGCTTTATGAAGAAAATTTTGGTTAGACCATATATACCTATCATGCAAGTAAATGATATTTACAAAAAACTTGCAATTTATGGCGCACGAAATATACGCTAGTTTTATAAAGATTGACATACATGTAATGTACCACATTCTGTGAAAAATAATCTATTAAAAATTCTTCATTAAGTTTACTCATACATGTTTTATGCTTATTACACATAGTATTGTTTTTAAAACATGTAATTTATAAGAAAATAAGCAAAAACCCTCGCTAAATTTATTTGCAAAAAAAAAAACACAGTAGAATTGATAGAAAATGGTATACAGAAGCTAATACCAGTACATGTACTTTGACGCTGTTCGGTGGGTAATATTCGTTTGTAATTTACGAATTGAAATATTGACTGTTGCACTACAAGTACGGTAATAAACTCTCTCTCTCTCAAACTCTCTCTCTCTCAATTTGATAAGTGTTTATACCTATGAAAATTTTTTAATATTATATTATGACTTGATATGCAAATTTTTGATCTTGTACTGCCTAAATGTTATGTCATGTATTGGGATATGTCATACCTATTACACTGCATGGTCAGTGTATTTTTTCCAGAAATACTATGCATATGTTAATGTAAACACAGCTATTACTAGTACATGTATGTAAACACAGCTAATTATTTTTTTTTTATTTCAGCTCAAAACAGACTCTTGTTACCACATGGCTTTTACCGGTACCTGTTGATTCTTGTGGGTCAGCTCCTAAGATTAACCTGTCACCTCTATCCACATGCATATTCCTTGTGTTCTACAGACTATTTACCGGTAATTCAAATTAAATCCGATAATGCATGAACAATAATGGAACTTGAAGAAAGCATCATGCCATGTTGTGGTTTGTGTTTGATAAGAAATTATGAAAACAAAATTAAGGCTGTTTATAAAGAAATTCATAATTGCTGTGAAAATTTGTTTTTCAATAAAAGTATGCAATTATGTTTCCTTTATTTTTTATTTCATAAAGATATTTAGATGTGTTTACATAATTGAAAAATCCCCCCCCCCCCTCTATTTAATTGTCTGCATTAAGATTACATGTAGGATATGTAAATGTACATTTGACTTTGAAATAACATCTGCTATGATAATTACTTTTGAAATGAACAAGAAACAACCTATTTCTACCTTTCTAAGGTATATATGCATAAAAAAAAGTAGAAAAACATGTCAAATTTGAAATTTTTTCATGGAAATCAACTCAATCTGTCTCCAGCTACCTGGGTGTGTTTGAATTTAATTTTAATTTAAGGCAGATGTCTAACTTGTAGGTTGTAACTTACTGTTTTAGCATGGTTAGAAGGAGACTAGAAATCAGAATAGATTAGATATTCACTAAATATGATTGTTAGCTTACTTTTCTCATGAAAACAAGAAATCACAAGCAGGACAGCTGTCTATTTGTTAATTAAAATGGTACAAATCATACAATAAACAAATAAAGATCAAATTTTAGAATCATTGATGATTGTTTTCAAATATGTGTGAGAAATTACTCAAGGAAATTGCCACACGTTTCATAAAATTAGGTAAAACATTTCAAACCATGACTTTTTATGAAAATCAAAAGATTGGGGGGTGGGGGGTATACATGTAAGGGTATTTCTAAGTGATGTGAAGTTTTTATCATGAATATATCATGTAGGCGTATGTTGTATTGAATAAGGTTTCTTTTTAAAGGTGGTTGAACAAAAGTTGACCTCTAAAAGGTCAGGTAAAGATGTTTTACTATGGAGAACCCTGTAAATCTGTGTTTACTAAAGGAAATTGGAAATGGTGGTTCACTTAAATGGCCATATTTTTATTAAACCTCAATGGAATTGGTAATATGTGGTATTCTTTTTCTCAGAATTGCATTAGCTTTCTTAGTCTTTTCATAAAAATGTTAGTGTACTAAGTTAAAGGTACAAGGAACAGTTTCGGATAAAGTACCGTCAATATTTTTGTAAAATTGAGAGTGACTGTACTTGAAGGTTTATCATTGTTGCGTAGATTCATGAAATGAATTTTAATGATTATCAATAGTTAGAGGGATGTCTCTTGTTGGAATTGGTAAGCAATATTAAGGCCCCTAATTTTAAGTACATGAGAAGCAGAAATAAATTGTGAAACTTGCGGCTATGACAGATATGTTGACTTTACAGTGAAATTGAAGGTTACAAACGGGAGGTTATGTAACATGAAATGTAGGTGGATGGGATATTATATGCCTATTTAGTATTTACTGGGTATGAGGACAATAGCAAGTTTATTGTCCCCAAAGACAGCAACTATTTAATGAGGCAAAGCCAAGGGAAAAAGTTGCTGTGGAGTGGGACAATAAACTTGCTATTGTCCGAATAGTCAGTTAATTGGTATTTCATTATACAGAAGAAAACTTTATTTGTCAGCGATGCACAATTTCTTGATGATAAACAAATTAGAGTTAAATCAAACTTTGTATTTAATGCGGCGATCTTATTAGGTCAGAGGTGTTCCGAGTTTAAGGTGATATGGGACACTTCCATGTTGTGACGTATTGTTTATCGAAATAAACAATAAAAAAAAGTGTAATTATATAAGTACATGTAGTTTCTTTTCAAAAATGGTCACCTAACTCCTTAGCACAGTGGGTTAGAGGGTTACTAGGAACCTGTAAGTCATGAGTTCGAATCCCGCTGGGGTTTTTACAATTTTTACCTTTTCAAATATTTTTAAAAGCTATTTTTTGGTTAGATATTGTAAAATTTGAAAATTCTAAACCGGTGAAAATTTTTCAATTATATAGTACTTTAATCCACATTAATATTGACAGATGTCCCATACTACCTTAAAAAGGAGGGAAATCAAATTTTGCTGATGAATGGTTTTGATGACTATTCACCATGGGCAGATAGCATGGATACTATTTTAAATTAGATAAAAAGGCATGTTTATGCGGGCGCCTTCTAGTGATCAATTTGTCCGTCTGTCCATCCGAGATGGCTTGACAGGAGCATAGCTTCTCTCCCCTTGGCCCAATCTGGCTCATACCTCATCCACAGGGTTCCTTTGGTTGAAGGATGTGCAGTGACCTTGAACCATGTTTTTAGGTATAAGGTTAAGGTCACAGCAGAATTATATATATAAAATCCTTGTCTGGGGCATATCTTTTTTCCCTTTGGTCCAATCTGGCTAATACTCACAGAGTGTCTCAATGGTTAAACAATGTGCAGTGACCTTGCATGAAATTTCTAGGTAACGGGTGAAGTTCATATCGGATCATGCAAAAATCCTTTTTTGAGAGCATATATATTTTCTACTAACCCCTATTTGGCTCAGACTTCACATAAGCAGAGCGTTTGAGTAAAGGGTGAAAGGGTGTGTAGTGACCTTGAACCTATTTTCAGTGAAAAGAAACTGTGAAGGTCATAGCAGAATTATATTTTTACAAATCCTTGTCCGGAGTATATCTTCTCTCCCTTTGCTCCATTCAGCCTCATACTTCACCCACATGATGCCTTTGATCAAAATATATGAAATGACCTCGAATGATATTTGTAGATGAAGAGTCAAGGTCATATCAGATCACACAACAATCCATATTTTAAGAGCATAGATATACTCTCCTTTTAGCCCCTATTTGGCTAATATTTTACCTTTACAGAGTTTATTGGTTAATGGCGTGCAGTGACCTTGAATCAAGTCTGTCAATGTGAAGCCTCAAGGTCATAGCAGATCTTTTTAAAATTAGTTTTAGACAGATTATTTTCCAAATATGCTTAATCTTGGTCAGATTGAACAAAAATGCATGTATGTTAGGGGGAATGAAATTGAATTAAAAGTTCTATGCCAGCTGGAAAAATTTCAAGTTATAGGTCAAGGTCAAAGCAGAATTCTCTGAAATAACATAAGCGGGGCCTTTTGAAATGTTCACCATTTCAATGTTGTCTGGTTCATAGTAATTTTACATAGAAAATATTCACAGAGGTACAGTAAAGTAAACTTTACATCGATAAGTTTCTGACAATTAATGACGCAACGAGCACACAGTGCGAAAGGTCAACCCTTTGAAAAGCAGTGAAGAGAAAGAGTTGCTCAGAATTATGTTTTAAACAAAATTGATTTTTTACGTAAATTTTAATTTTGCATTCTGGGTTAAGAAAAAAGATGTTAGTTCAAGGTAAAGTAAACTTGTACCTAAAATGAAGTCAATTTTGTTAAGTCGTACTTAAACACATTGGTTTTTTTTGTTAAGTCGTTCTTGAAATGGTTAAGGGTTTTTGGTTAAGTCGTACTTAAAAACATTCGGATTATGTTAAGTTGTACCAAGAATCATTCGATTTTTTTTTTATCTTTTTGTACTTAGGTTTCTTTGTTACTAGATAAAGAACTCTGCTTCTTAGACGTACTTCTAGCGTTGCTTTCGACATTAGCGGAAAACCCACTCGTTGCTTTGCAACGAGCTTTGCTCTAGTTATTATTTTATTTTTTATTTTTTTTCTGACTCCTTCTCGGCTTTATATCTCAAAAAGTTTTCATCCGATTTCAATGAAATTTTCAGAGCTTTTGTAAAACTACCGTGCCTAAAAGATGTTAAAGTTTCAGCATTTACGTCACTTCCGTTCAAATTTGGCGGCCATTTTTAAATTTAAATAGAGTGATTTTGTCCGGAAGAAATCTCCGTAAACTTTAAAGATATCGCTTTAAAATTTTTAACTGACGATAGATGTATCAATTCTATAATGTACTGGGGGGTTTAAAATTTTGTTCATCAATTTTGCTCAAAACCGGAAGCAGTTCCAATTTTTGGAAATCTTCATTTTTTTGAACAAAATAAGACAATACACCAGTCTTATAGAACTTGCCATGGTGAATTCAAATCTGAAATCCGTTTGAAAATCGGACGATGCATTACAGAGATGTCGGGGTTTAAAAATTGATTTTCCGGAAATTTTGATTCCGCGTCCTTGGTTTTAAAAATAGCATAATGTTCAAAGTAAAATTAATTCGTACCAAAAATAATTGTTAAGTCGTACTTGAACACATTCGGATTTTTTTTTTTGGTCAAGTCGTTCTTGAAATCAGAAAGGTTCTTGTTAATTCGTACTTAAAATCATTCGGATTTTGTTAAGTCGTACCAGGAATAATTCGATTTTTTCATATTTTTATTTTAGTTACTCTTGTTGTTGGTTTAAGAGCTCTGCTTCTTACAGGAACTTCAGGCTTTACTTCCGACATTAACGGAAGACCCACTCGTTGCTTTGCAACGAGCTTTGCTCTAGTTTTCTTTTTATACTTAATAATATACATTGTTTAAATGTATTTTTCTTTTCTTTTCTTAATAATTAAAAATTTGCTAATGATAACTTGAAATTATTTGATATGCGTTTTCTACTACTTTTGTAAAATATGAAATGTATGTTATTCTCTTTAATATTGCACGATTTCATATTGTAAACAGATGGTTGTTGTGCATGCAAGAAACTATTAAATGGCAAGATAAAACGTCCCATCTCTAAATCCTTGAGAGTCTTGTTAACACAACAGGGACATACGCTGGACAAAAGCATGTAAAAAGGCAGAATACAAGCTAAGTCAAACGTACAGTGTGCGCCTAATGAAAATTCAACGATTAACTAGGCATGTATTTCACTTCCAATTGTATCGGCAGGAAAATCACATTACAAATGCGTGTTTTGTTGTGAAAGAAAAAACATAGTAGTTGTAGCAGATTACACATAGACCACTCGGACCAATGACCAATACAAAGTATGACCAGTCTCCTTGTTATACGTTAGTGGTTGGACTACCGCTGTCTTCAGTGTAGTAGTATATCATAGGCGTCGGAACCGGGGGGGGGGGGGCTAGCTTTTTTTTTGCAAATTTATACATACCAAAGACCTTTTTTTAATGGTCAATATTTTAGTCTAGCCCCCCCCCCCTCCTCCACACTTTCAATTTGATTCCGACGCCACTCATTTTTTGTTTGGAAAAACTTGTTTTAAATACCTACAAAAGGTGTTATCTAAATTCCTCATGTTTCTGAAGCGAAAAAATCGACTACTACAAATGGTAGAATCGACTCCCCCATACTCTTTGTCGACTCCCCTGCGTTAGGGGTTGTATATGATGACTGCGGTAAATTAGTAAATAAAATATTTTTAGAAAGTAATCAACATTTTTGTATTTAAACTCTTTAAATGAGTACGTGATTGTCATTTCAAATTTGCCAGTTTAAAGTATGTGTAAATACTATAAAATTTAAGCACAGTTACGCCTTTTTGGAAATTTTCATTCGGACAATACTGTCCACCGTTTAAATGCCCAGTTAACTCGTACGTTTTATTACTTCTTATGAGATGTATGAGAAGGTCGTGGGCATTGGTAACGGCTTATTCCCCCAGATTCTTAGGGTTTGTTCGGACAAAATAGCTATTTGTTCGGACGAATAACTTATCTGCTTATAAAAACAGTATTTTAATGAGTGATATAGACTATCTGATATGGCAATAATGTAGATGAAGGGGGTCTGTAATCAAGCTGCCCCTTTCCTGGAATGTCGTTTTTTTTCTTCAAATAATAAATTGCTATACATGCATACACATAAGTAGATGTGATACATGTACTAGTCACTGATAAAAATATAATATCCAACATCATCACGGATGACTATGACGTAGGACGCATTTTTTCCGAGCTCTACTAAAATGGAATATTAATAGCTTTCTGCAAGTGTATCAATGTGCAATTGGATAATATTTACTAGCCGTGCTCTCTAGAGTCATGCAGTGTTCAGTAAGTTGCGATTTTATTCAGAATAAGAACGTTATTTAAAGTGTTTGCGTATTCTACCTTTAAATTGAACACTGTTTACACAAGCATGGCCCGTAATCTTGCTAGCCTTAGCCCTGATCTGTCGACCACACCATCCACTACGGGCACAAAAGCCAGCACAAAAGACAACAAAAAGAAAAACCTTGTACAGTTAAACATCAAATAATTTATATGCATCAACCGCAGTTAAAAACACTGTTGTATCAGACCAAAAAAAAGCGCCGAAAAAACGCAATTAAGCAGTTTTGATCAAAACCCTGTCAGATTCCACGGACAAGATAACAGGTGAATATGACCTACATTCAATTCTCATAAGCATTGGCTGATCCAGAAGGGGGGGGGGGTTCCTGGGGTCGGAACCCCTCCCCCCCCCTTTCTCTGGGACATATGTATTTTTTTGAAAACTTGTAATGCCCATTTAAAGACAGTTTTTCCCATTTATAATATAAATATTGTAATCATCTCAAATAAATGCTTTTAAAATTGGTTATTTAAAGAATTTCTTACAACGTACCGTAATTTACATGTATTTCTTATATGAAAAATCCCTAACGATCTTTTTATCGAAAAAAAGTACTCCCCTTCAGCATCCGGTGTTCACTGCCATGAGTAAACATGTGGAAAATAAAAAAAATAATTACACGAACTTAAGCAGTATCGCTAAATTTATGCAGATTTATAATAACATCTTAAATGTATTTCTGCTTCTTTTTTTTTAAATCGATTATAGTTCATACAATTTTGAACTGACAAGCCATCAAGTAAAACGACCTTCAAGTCAAGTACGAGTACATCCTTTCAAATGCATTATTTAGTTAATTAACTTAAGTAATTATGATAGAAAAGTTTTACTTCGTTTCATACGAAAAATACAAAGAAAATTACATGACCCGCTTATGCGGGTTTTGCTGTTTTTTCTTGAATGCTAGCTACCTTCATACATGAAACACAAAAGAAAGCCTTTTTTGTTTTGTTTCAAAAAATCGGAAATTAATCTACAAAAATACCGTGTTAGGGGTGTATCATCGTCGGATACCCACGGGTGATCGCGTCTTTTACTTATCAGTAAAAGACGCGATCACCCGTGGATATCCGACGATGGGGGTTTATATGTAAACCATTATGAAAATGCACAGCTTTTCAAAACTTTCCTGAATATGATCGCATCTGTACTAGTGCCGGATGTTGTGGCTCACCCATTACAGAGGTCACATCAAGTTCCCTGGGACGACTATTGCTTTTACAATTGTATTACACATGTTCCATCTATTCGGCAGATAAACTATCCCCATTTTTTGTCCATATGCTATCATTTAGACCTTTATTTAAGAAGGCAATTGATAGAAATTAAAATCGATAAATAGTTCAGAATATAAACATCAAAGACATAAAAAAAATATTATTTTTACAATAGCTTGTCGTAATTAGTCTAAATTATCTTTTGTTTCTTAGTGTTTATTTCTGTTAGGCATAGACGCACTTCTCATTGCGGGACTTGGTTTTTTTAAGGCTAGAAATTATGCCAAACGTCCCTACATTTACCAGAACGCTCAATAATGCAGTGCACTCTGATATTAAAATAGATATGAAATAGATATTGATGAGATAAATGTTTATTAAATTTACGCACGGAAAACGTTCAAAAGGCCTTGTTTATTGACAAATAATGAATTTTGCACGTCTTGATTTCCATCAATTGGACCCCCCCCCCCCTTTCCAAATTGCTGGATCCGCCTCTGGAAAGCCTTCAGGAAAAAAAACAAGGATCGTTAACAAAGACTGATATATGTGCCGTGGTCAAAAACTTATTATCAGAGTTAAAAGGTGAATTCATTGAATAAATCAAGACCGCATTCAAAGATGAAATAAAAAAGGAATTAAAGACTGAACTGAAAACTGAATCAAAATGTGACATAGAAAAATTCACACACAGTTATATATCGACGAAAAACCGAAGCAAACCGATACTGATAACAACAAAAAACTTGACACTCTTAATATGGACCTCACTGATATAAGGGAAAAATCGCAAAACTGAAAAAAGAGTACAGAAAATGAGTGATGAACTTAGAATAACAACATAAAATGCCCGACAAGCCATTTCTATGGCAAATTTTAACCAAAACTTTTTGCAAAAATGCAACATCAAAATACTGGGTGAACAGGGTGAAAAGCCAACAATAAAACTGTTGGCAAACGTATGCGCATCAATGGTACTGTTATTACCTTACAGGAAGATATTTTAGCTGAAATTGAGACGTTTTATAAAAATTTATATTCCTGCCATGATAAAGTATTACAAGATGTTGATTTTGAAACTACTTTCGATAAGAATTATTATTAGAGTACTTGATGAAAATATGTCTAATAATTCAGAGGGCTACATTACTAATGAGGGAGCCTTATTGGCATAAAAACATGGAAACAATTAAAGTCCAGGGAGTGATAGGTTTACAACAGAATTTTTTGATTTTTTTTGGAAGGATCTTGGGTGCCTTTTTTTAAAATCAGTAAATTTGGGGTATAATGTTACCGATTTTTCAGTCACTCAAAAACAAGGTATTATATCTATACTACCAAAAGGAGATAAACCAAGAGAATATCCAAATAATTGGCGTCCAATATCTCTCCTTAATGTGACATACAAAATTGTTTCAGCATGCATCGCAAATAGAATTTAAAAAGTTCTTGATTTTTTAATTCACAATAGTCAAAAGGGCTTCCTTCCTCAAAGGTAGATTTATATGTAAAAGTTCATGAATGGTTTATGATGTAGTTGATGTAGCTCAGGATAAACATATTCCAGGTATGATTCAACTCACAGTTTTCGAAAAAGCTTTTGATTCTATATCATGGAAATTAATGTACAATACATTACATTTTTTTAAACTTTGGTCCTGATCTTATCAAGTGGGTATCAGTACCATATACTATGGCCAATATATGCGTTATTCAAAATGGTATTTTTCAGAATTTTTTGAAATAGGCAGGGGACTGTCGTCAAGATGACCAAGTATCCCCATATTTATTTTACTTATGTTTAGAGATATAAGGACTTTTGATTAGACAAAATAAAACATGAGAGGTATTGAAATGGGGAGGGGGGGTATGCCTATTACAAAATTCAGATGAAACAGTTTGGGGGGTGGGGGTGGGGGGGGGGGGGGTTTGGATGGGTTTGAAAAAAGTTAAAGAAGTGCGCTTGATTTTCTTTTTCAGGTTTCAAAATTTTCTCGACTAAAACCCAACATTTCTAAAACAAAAGCAATCTGCACTGGCTCAAAAATTAATTCGAATACAATCTGCAGTGATTCTGATATGTATTTGTGCTGAAATTACCGGGTGTCATACCAATAAACTATGTTATTTTAGACCTGAATATTGTAGACAAAGGGCAAAGACAACTCGTAAAAAATTTTGGAAAAAAAAACTTATTTTAAATATGTAAGTCTTTTAAAAAAAATAGAGACTAATAATATTGATATTATGCTTGATCTACTATGGTTTAAAGTAAGATATTCTGTACGGTTCTTTATGATTAAGGATTTCATATTGTTCATGATTTATTTGATACTCAAGGAGAATTCATTAGTTATGGAGAATCACTAATGATTATCCAGTTAAGATTTCATTTTCTTCATATGAGGGTTTAAAACATGCTATTATTTGTGCTTGGCCAAATGTTAAGCAGTTTTCACATGAAGTAATTATCAAGCCATTATCAAGCCATATCAATCAGAATCTATCAAAATACTTTTCTTGTGTAAAAAAGGAACACGGAACGTTTATGATCACTTACATTTAATTGCAAAATAAAATCATAAATGTATTCGTGAAAACAAATGGGCCTGCAATTCTAATTTACCACTAGATCTGCTACAAAAGATTCAGGATTGTTACGGGTTGACTATAGAATTATCCACAGAGGTAGTACATGTATTAGGTAGTAACAAAATACTAAACGTGTACAATTAAAAATTCGCAACTATGTTCAATATCGTTTTTTAGAACCAGAAACAATTATACATATCTTCTTTTATTGTTCATCTATTTCTCAGATATGGTTGTTAATGTCTGATTGGATTTTTAGAAAGTATGGTGAAAGAATTGTATTCGATGACAAAACAGTTATTTTTGGTTCTTCAGAAAATAAATAGCTATTAACTTAATTATCATGTTATTAAGAGACATATCTCAAGTCAATCCCGAAAAACTGCTAACGTTGCATAGAGAATATTGGAAAATATTTACAAAATCACTATTCTTTAGAGGAACTCATGTTGGAAAATAGATTTTACCGAAGAAAATTGTCAAACTGGGCATGCCTCTTTTATGTGGCATAATATGTAGTAAGACCTTATCATGTATAATCTTTATGTTTACTTCCCCAACTTGTGTGTGAGTTGTGTGGTGTGAGTGGATGGTATAGATGTTATTGTATTTAAAATGAATTAAAATACAATATCTGACATATTTTGCGGCCAGAATATAAGCTCGATTGTAAAGATCGATCACAATATTGTAAAGGGTTAGAGTTATATTATTTGCTCTGGCATAGCGCAATTTTGTTTTAGTTACCATAGAAAAACCCTGTGTTGCCTAGAGTTGGCATGTAGGTCTAGAGAAAATTAAATCAACTTTAGAATTTTTTATAGGCAAACCAGATTTATTCATTATGGTTTTGTTCAATCGGGTACAAAGACTCATCACAAGCCATTTTCATCAGTTAATAATTTTATAAGGTGGGGATACAGATTAACTCAAGCCAAACTCGATGAGTAATAGTTGCTGTTTTGGAGGGTATGGAACAGAAGTTTCTGCACCAAAAAGTTCTGTCTTTTCTTTTATCCCCTTACCAGACGATATCCTGCACAAGCGCGGGAAAAACACTTTACACATTGATGTCACTTATATATTAAACCAGATGTTTTGTTGTTTTTTTTCTTCAACTTGTTTTACTTCGGAATTAAATAGCAACTAATTGGATATTTAGAGGAACGGACATGAACTCACATTGACTGTACAGTCATGACTGTATGTGGCCTTAATATTATTTTGTAGATGCTGACTGGAAAAATTACAAACTTTTTCGGTTTGATACGCATGCAGTTATATTGTAACTGATACAACTGGAAATATGTTCTTGCTTTGCATATCTGCCAGCCCTCAATTGGATATATTCATGATTAATGACTTGCATTTCAAATGGGATGAGGAGGAGTTTATAGAGCTTCTATGTATTACATGTAGCTGTTTTATAGGTAGGCTAAATATCATCACTCATATAAATCTTTGGACGACAGTTTTTTCTAACTTCTGAAAAATTTACACTGTGCAAGTGATTTGTTTTTTTTACAGCACAGCAATATACGCCCATCTTAACTGCAAAGCGTATGACCTTGTTTAAATTATAAAGCCCAACTGGATAACAGTTTACATTTTAAATGTTATGTAATGTTTACTGTCATCTTTCAATTACATAATTCATTTTGTGCATATCTTGTTTAAACAAGTACGTTGTTTTAAAAACGTCGGTTATCAGCTCTACCCTATCTCCCCTACTTATCCCTATATTCAAAGAAAAAACACCGTTTTAGCATGTAGCATGTTATGTGATTATTGTTTGTGCAGTATTTCCTCCGTTTACATAGAAACAAGAAGATGGTAGACGTTGTGATATTGACTGTGCTTTACGTAGCTGCGTTGTTCATTGGTGTGATATATTACTACATGGTAGGAAACTGAGATTTAAAAAAGAACTCTTATTATGATTTAAATATCCATCACTGGGCTCTCTTATGCGTAGTACATAGCTATAGCTTGTGTATCTTTCTTTTTAGTTTGATTAGAAATGTTTCCAAATGGCAACGGTCGTTTACATTTATTCAAAACACAACATGTACAATTGATCGTAAGATATCTTTTTGTGTGCATATACTAAAAGTCTTTTGGACACTTTTGCATTAGGGAAACAGACAAAGCACTACGATACCTGGGCCTAATCCTACATCTGAGAGGTAAGATAGGAAAAGAGAAAGTTCAAGTTCCTAATTATGAGTTTAATTAAAGATAATGGCATCATTTAATGCAACTTAGAACTCATTTTTCGTCTAGACGATAATAAAAAATGTGTATTATGTATATAAATCTGATATGAATGAATGGTTTTCGTTAAGTTTTCGCAACTTTCACGACTAAAAATATAACCTGTTTGATGCTGAAATTTATTTATATTTTCCCTGTTTTTTAGAGATGGAAATTTGGCAGACATTGCAAAAGCTGGAAGTCTACACGAATACCTTTTAGATCTTCATCAGAAGTACGGGGACATAGCTGCTTTTCGGATGGGAAAGGAGATGGTTGTAAGCATCTGTTCACCAGAACTGTTCAGGGAGCATTCTAATGTGTTTGACCGACCTGGTAAGTGATTTTGGACAAAAACTCAAATCTAAAGTTGCGTGATTCAAGCGCGGGCAACGAAAGCTAGCATTGACAATAGTTTTGAAAGAAAGATAACATTCTATTCTGTTGATGGTTGTAAGCATCTATTTACCAGAACTGTTCAAAGATCATTTGAGTGTGTTAGACCGACCTGGTAAGTGATTTTAAAATCTGATTCTGTCATTGCTGACATCACTATATCAAACATACATATGAACGCCGGCAATCACAGCTGTATCTATAGCAGTGTTTTACAAAAACAAAACATAAAACTTGTTTGATTAGAAAAAAGATTGATCATTCAAAAGATAATAAACAATTAATTAATGATAGTCAAAAAGTGAAGTCGACAACATTTGTTTAGTTTGCTTAGTTTTCTAGAAAAAAAACTGTACATGTTGTTAGGCTGTTTTAAAACATAAGCAATTAGCTTTATTTGATAAGAATATGTATTTATTCAAGGTGCTAAAGTTACATTTTACGGTATGGTAAAGTGAAGGCCGCCTCAAAACCGGTTTAGAAAATGTGTGTATTGTTTATCTTGTTAACTCTGTACATCCATTGTCAAATGATTAATATAAGTACAAATCTTTCTTTACAAAACTGTGTTGAAAGAAAAATAAAACAACTGGGAACAATTTAACCTTAATGGGCGTTGTTGCGCGCTCATTCAATTTAATTTTTTAAAACTAAAGATGAGAAATGATTTCGTGGCTTAAAATAGCTACAATCTTGTCCAAAACCTGTAATAAAATTAAATGCAATACTTTAGACATACTATGTTTGGCGTGTACAGTATTTTGGAAAAATTGTTTTTTTAAAGAAGTGAATTTAAGGATGACAGACCCAATTTACTTCTACAATAGTGATTTTCATGAAAATTTTATATTAGTTAGAGTTACTAATAAAAGATATATGAAAAGTAATCAAAAAATAACATTTAAATAGAAATCGATTTTTAGTAGCGACCATTTATTACTTTGCTTTTTCCATCGAACATAAGGGGATAAAGCGTTCTTATAACAGCAATGATAATTGTTTTTAAATTCTGCAATAGATTTTGTATCCAAATTAAAATATGATACACATATGAAGATTTTGAACTGATATCATTAAAAAAAAATTGACCATGTCATCGACTTCGTTTTCACGAAGGCACATGTGAAAGTGCGGTGTGCCTTTAATTTTCTTCAATATCAAAAAAAAGTACTGCGCAGTCCCCTAATTAAAGGCGATGACCCTCATTTTGAGGTCGATTTATGAAACAAACAACTATTAGAGTGTGCTAAACATTTTTTTATAATAAATACTCCAAATCTAAAGCACAGGAACTGTTTAACCGTGTTTTTAATAAGAGAAAATTAATTGGAATGTAAATGAATTGTTTATTGGCTCAAACTCAATTAAATAATCTAAATGTAGGTGGTCAAAGCTATTTTGAACTAATATAAAACTCACTACAGCACTGTGACATCCTTTAAAACATTGTGCAGGTCAAATAATGTTGAAAAACGTATTTTAGCATGTTAACTCAAAGCAAAGGCAGTCAATACTTGCACAATAAAAATGTGTATTGATGACGTAGAACAGCTATAAATTGTGTTATAAGCAATTCGTTGAGTTTTAGTTATTGTGACGTACATGTAATATTGTATTGAGAATTCGATGTTCCTAACAATTCCTCAATTTGGGTGCGTGATATTTCTGCGCCAAGCGAATTAGGTCCGTCGTCCTTAAATTGGCGTATTTTTGGATTCATATATTCTCAAACATACATATATGACATTTAGCAATGTATTAGATTTCCAAACACGATAAAATGAATACACAGTCAAATGTTTTACGTTCACTTTATTTTAGCATTTTTTACATAAAAGATTAATTAAAAAGAATATTCATTCTTTAAAGCTTCACTGTATAAAATATTTGAGCCTTTGCTGGGGAGGAAATCGATACCATTCGCAAATAAAGCCGAAGGGAAGAGCAGGCGTAAGAATTACAACCTAGCTTTGGGTTCGAGTCATTTACACTGTTACTACCCAGGAATACAAGCAGTGGGTATTTTACCACGATACCACTCGATTTGTTTTATTTTCAGTACTAAATATCAAACGGCCGTTTAAATAAAACACATGGCTGCGTTTTAAGAATTGTTCACTATTTTGCAGTTATCTGAAAATTTGGTACACGACTGGTCCAATTTAGCTGAAATGGAACAAATTCCCTTGAATGATTCGATGATCACTTTCGGGATAAAGTTAGCTATTGTTAGTATGTTTGGCAGCGATTCATGTTCCAATGAAACAATCAAGGATATCAGGCACAACTTTCTTCTTGTGAGCAATTATTTCAGTGAAGTCATCTCCTTTTGTCTGATTTTGCAAATGACACATCTTTATACTAATACACAAAAAGACATTAACATGAATAACTTATACCGAAATGAGCAAAACTGATCTCTGGACTGGTTCTCAATTAAAGAAATGTCATTTTTTAAATTAACTTTTAATTTTATCTTATTTTTTTTTTAAATGATTTTTTTTTTGAAATGAATTCTGTAAAAATTTATAAAAGGAATATGACCTCACACTTTAAGCAACAACACTTCAAACTAAGCCTACTGTTTCAATCTCCTTTAGGTAAAGGTGAAACGTAACATTATAATTATTTCTTATCTACCCTAACAATTAATAATAATTAATCAATTGATAATTATTTCTTATCTACCCTAACAATTATTTTCAAATTAGCATACTGCTTTTTTGAAACAGAACTAAAGTGTTTCTTAAATATTCTGAAATATTTAAAATAATGAATTACATTATGTACAGACCATTCTCGTGTAAAATTATATGAACACTTAAAGGTGTCCCTAAAAGGTAATGAATTATCTTAAATTTGAGTAAATATAATCCAACGATTGCCATTGTCATTAAGATGTATCATTTAAGTGAAAAATATGACAACGAATTTCAGATTTATTAAGGTTGAAAGATAATGATGTAGAAGTTCCCGGCATAGTCGAGCTTTTGATATAATCTTAATATTCTATAAAATGTCCAAATTTCAAGCCTTTTCTTTTAAGGGAACAAACATGCTCATACGTTAATAATAGCTTTCAAAATGTTCAAAATTTTGATACAAACGTATCTGCCTTGAGTAATTTATATATTTTATGATATTGAAGAAAAACAATTAAGATTTATTATCAGATTTCAAAGAAATTAATTGTAAATTAAGACTATTGTTAGCTTCAGATCGTTTCAAGCAATCTTGTATAGTCTATTCCAACGTCTTTTCCTTGAAACTTTGTTTCTCAGTCAAATGTCTCTGAAACTTCACATTTTTTAAAATCAACCGACTTTTTACAGGCATCGAATGAATTAGAGAGAAAATTGATTGGAATATCAGATGAAGACAGTGAAACAGTGAAGACGTTTGAAGATGGTAAACAAAACTAAAGCAACGGTTCATGTTAACATATAAAACTAGATCATGTACTTCTTTTAACATTTTGTGGATCAGATTTTTTTTCTTCTCTGCATAAAGACACCCTGGATCGTGACCAAATACGTTCTTTTCGAATAATTATACATTTCAAGAATTCCAAATGATTATGATATGAAGATTTTGTCATCAGTCATCTCTTTTTTCAATATTTTTATAGAAATATATTTCAGGCAGTTGAACATAAAGTCCATTTTTAATTAGGTCTTTCCACCTTTCAGGTGAAAGACCTTTTGTATTTCTTATGTTTTTTATTAGGTCTTTCCACCTTTCAGGTGAAAGACCTTTTGTTTTTCTTATGTTTTTTATTATTTTTTTTCTTCTCTTTTTTTCCATGGACAGCTTTTTTGTTTCAAGAGATATTGAAACAATTTTTTCTTTATGTTATTGGCCATTAAAAGTTTTGGTACCAAATGACCCTTTGCTTGATAACTCCCAGAACTTACAAAGTTATTGCCCTTGTGTACGAAAAGCTTGTTATCGCTACTCCTCTGAAACCATAAGAGATAGATACTTAAAACTTTTACCAATGTCTTCAGTACACCTAGAGGGTTCTTCAATCTACTAATACCGAATGGACCCGAGACCCCCTTCTATCAGTTATTGCCCCTGAAAGTATTTGAATTTCCATAAAACCACTTCCAACTTTTTTATTATTTATCATAGAGACTTCGGCCCACTTGGGATGGAAGCGTCTACCTTGGCCGAACAAAAAAACATAAAGGTCAAAGGTCAAGGTCATTTAGAAATCTGTTAATTAATGAGTTTTTAGATCTCTTTTGTTAAGGGTGGTAGAGAAAAAACTTTTTCATGGATGTATTAGGACATCTTAAGACATTTTAAAATATAGCCCTTCGGCTCATACCTTTGAATAAACACAAAGTTATTGCCCCTATTGTACAAAATGTTTGTTATCGCTATTCCTCTGAAACCATAAGAGATAGATACTTAAAACTTTTACCAATGTCTTCAGTACACATAGACGGTTCTTCAATCTATTCATACCGAAAGGATCTGAGGTCCACATCTAGAAGTTATTGCCCCTGAAAGTATTTACATTTCCATAAAATCACTTCAAACTTTTTTATTACTTATCATAGAGACTTCGGACCACTTGGGATGGAAGCATCTACCTTGGCCGAACAAAATAACGTAAAGGTCAAAGGTCAAGGTCATTTGAAACTCTCTTAATTAATGAGTTTTTGTATCTCTTTTGTTTAGGATGGTAGAGAAAAACTTTTTCAAGGATCTAGTAGGACATCTTAAGACATTTCAAAATATAACCCTTTGACCCTTACCATGTAACAATTATAGAGTTATTGCCCCTATTGTACAAAATGCTTGTTATCGCAACTCCTTATTAACCATTAGAGATAGAGACTTGAAACTTTTACTAATGTATTCAGTATACTTAGACGCTTCTCCAATCTATTCATACCGACAGGGTCCAAAGTCCATTTTTAGCAGTTATTGCCCCTGAAGGTTTCGAACATTCAATAAAGAAACACAAATAACTTTTGAATCAATAATCATAGATACATCGGACCATTTGGTATTGAAGCGTCTACCTTGTCAGATGAAAATGACATGAAGGTCAAAGGTCAAGGTCAAGCAATAAAAAATTGAAAACTTAATCGTTTGACACTTTTTTTATGAAGTAACGCAGAAAAAATTATTTATTCTATTGAAGCAATCTTATTTCAAACATAGAAAACAATGAGGTGGAAAGACCTCTAATTGTTCGAGAACAATTAGTCTACTAGTTATTATTATTATTTTTCTTCTCTTTTTTTCCAGTGACAGCTTTTTTATTTCAAAAGATATTGAAACAATTTTTTCTTTATGTTATTGCCCATTAAAAGTTATGGTACCAAATTACCCTTTGCTCGATAACTCCCAGAACTTACAAAGTTAATGCCCTTGTGTACGAAAAGATTGTTATCGCTACTCCTCTGAAACCATAAGAGATAGAAACTTGGAACTTTTACCAATGTCTTCAGTACACTTAGAGGGTTCTTCAATCTATTCATAACGAAAGGATCTGAGCCCCCCTTCTAGTAGTTATTCCCCCTGAAAGTATTTACATTTCTATAAAATCACTCCCAACTTTTTTATTACTAATCATAGAGACTTCGGACCACTTGGGATGGAAACGTCTACCTTGGCCGAACAAAATGACATAAAGGTCAAAGGTCAAGGTCATTTGGAAATCTCTTAATTAATGAAATTTTGTATCTCCTTTGTTTAGGATGGTAGAGAAAAAGTTTTTCATGGATGTAGTAGGACATCTTAAGACATTTCAAAATATAAAACTTTAACCCTTACCATGTAACAATTATAGAGTTATTGCCCCTATTGTACAAAATGCTTGTTATCGCTACTCCTCATTAACCGTTAGAGATAGAGACTTGAAACTTTTACTAATGTATTCAGTACACTTAGGCGCTTCTTCAATCTATTCATACCAACAGGGTCCAAAGTCCATTTCTAGCAGTTATTGCCCCTGAAGGTTTCGAACATTCAATAAAGAAACACAAATAACTTTTGAATCAATAATCATAGATACATCGGACCACTTGGTATTGAAGCGTCTACCTTGTCAGATGAGAATGACATAAAGGTCAAAGGTCAAGGTCGTCAAGCAATAAAAAATTGCAAACTTAATCGTTTGACACTTTTTTTAATGGAGTAACGCAGAAAAAATAGTTTATTCTATTGAAGCAATCTTATTTCAAACATAAAAAACAATGAGGTGGAAAGACCTCTAATTGTTCGAGAACAATTAGTCTACTAGTTTTAAATTTTCTTTGAAAAAAAAAGCACTGGTGTAAGCAACTGAAAAAAAAACAAATACCAGTAACTTATTTTATTTGATATTACGATACCAAATTTAACAAACAAATATAATTTTACCAGTTATGCTCTTTAAAACAGATAAGGTAATTTAATTTCATTACATTTACGAACGTCCATTTATATGAAACATTGATTATTAAGGAGGCTGGATGGTCAACAAATTAGCCATCAGATCTCCCTAAACCTATTAAATATGATGTCTTTAGCTATAAACTTTCATTTAGTAAAAACGTATATTTTACCGTTGTAAATTTGGGCATGTTCATATATTCTTATATAACGCTTTCCTTTGAAAGGAGATTAATATAGTCTTAAAAATGGTCACGACCGTCAAGCCCTCTTAAATGTTCTTTTTTTTTTTTTTGCAAGCTATTTCCTAATCAAATTCGAATCTGTTTATGTTTACAAATTGAATGCAATTTTTAGCAAGAAATAAAGAAAAATATTGATGCCGCTTCTCGATAATAATAACTTGCTGATTGAGAAGGCCACATTTATATAATCGTATGTTTTAGCTCGAAATAGATTTCATGATCATGTTAACAAGTTGGTGACCAAGCGCAGAGAACATCGGAAGAAAACAGACGCCACTCTTTTGGTTGACGTGCTTATTGACAGCACCAATGACGAGGAAGAGATACTTCATGATGCCGTCACATTTACTGCCGCAGGCTCCCACACAACAGGAAGCTGTAATATTTTCCATTCACTTCTGTGACTAACCTATCCCAGCGTTTAAGGTGGTATTGGACACCCCCATATTATGACGAACTATCTATTGAAATAAACAAAAACAAAAACAAATGTAATTTTATAAAAAGATCCTTTCCCAAAATTATCACTTAAAAACGTAGCGCAGTAGGTTACAAATGTGTATGTCATGAGTTCGAATCTCACGGGGGATTTTAAAAAAGTTTACCTTTCCAAAAGTTTTATAACGTATTTTTTGGTTAAGTATTATAAAATTTAAAAATACTAAACCAGTTGAAGGTATTTAAGTTATAATGTACTTGAATCCATCTCCAAATTGACAGATGGTCTATACCACCTTAATCGACATAAACAATATAGGCTTAAATAAGTCAATGTCATAATATTCTTAAGATTTTTTTTTAAGTCTCTTCTTTTTATATAGTGTTAACGTGGGCGTTGTACTTTCTCTCTACTAATCCTGATGTCCAGGAAAACGTTTACACAGAAATTGACCAAGTGATCGGCACTAGTGATGTAGACCCCAGATCAGCTAAGGATCTTAAGTAAGTCTATTGGTAAAAGAATATACTGTTTAGAGTGAATTGTCATAGCTAGTAAATTTCATGAAATAAAGGTATCATCTTAAAACTTCAAAACTCTGGTGCAGCAAAATTTTTCTGTTAAGCTACATGTTCATATTCTATTATACTTTCGCATAAAAAAAATTGATCAAAAGACATTCCCACTGTACCCAAAATATTTGATTTAGACAAACAATTCAAATTGAAATGTCTTCTCTTATTAAATTCCATGCACGTATGTTGTCTAAGTGTATTCATATTTTATATTTCAGGTATCTACATAAAGTGATAAACGAGACAATTAGATGTGCTGTAATAATACCATGGACGGCCAGGTACCAAGATAATGACTCAGAACTCGGAGGATATAAAATCCCTGCAAAAGTACGATATAATGTATACAAAAAATATCAAAACAATGGAATTTTTAGTCTACATTTTCACCTTCAAATGCCTTGCATTATAGTATGTCATTGAAGACATAACAAATGGTATTATAAATCTAATATGTTTATAGTCTTTTTATACCAATCGACATTTTTTTTTATCTACCTCAAATAAAAAGTCTTTGATTAAAGTAAACTTTATATGATCTTTTAAATAAAAAGAAAATCTCAATGCAGGCTATTGTTTTATATGCCACGAAGACAGAGACACTCAGTGATGTAAATTTGGTAAGTTTTGGTTGATTGTAATGGATATTATCCATTCGAATTATGTTTATTATTATTTTATTTTTAGACATCTGTAATTCACGCACTTGGCGCAAGTCTCCAAAGTGAAAAATATTTTTTGAATCCTAAAAGGTTAGTTACGCTTTAATAATAAATATTTTTTTATTTGGGTTGATTGTTCAGCGAAATATATTTTATCCTCTTCTTTAGAAGGTGAACAAATATTGCTAATGTTATGGTTAGATACAATTTATTTATTAAAGATTCAATTCTAATGGCCGTGTTTTATTAAAGTATTTAAAAAATATTTTTGATTTAAGGTTAAATTGTATAAATATGTTTGATACTAGTATCAAAATAAGCACAAAGAAAAACATAAAAAGTATAGGCCTAATAATGTAATAATAATCCTTTTTTGTTATTTTGATATTGGTGCAACGGATATGTCGTATAGACGTTTTTCAGAGACTAGTAAAGATGTAGTAAAAATCATTGAAAGTGTTTGATACTAGTATCAAAATAAAGCACAAATGTGTCTACACAAATACGTATAGCGGTAAAAATCATTTTATTTTTACATTCACAAATTTGTCGTATAAGACGTTTTCCAGTGACTATAAAAATGTCCAATTAGTTTTGAAAGTGAGAACACCATTTTTTATTCTGTTTTACTTTTTCTACTACTTTTAAAGGTTTGACCCAGATCGATTTTCTGAAGCAAATATAAAATCCAGACCAGCATATGCGTTTCAACCCTTTGGATTCGCTGGCAAAAGAATGTTGTCCCGGATATAACCTGGCTATTACTGGAGTTATTGCTTTGCTAGTCAATATCCTGAAAATTTTCCGGGTAAAATTGGTTGAAGGCCAAATGGTGACTCCGAAATTTGGTATAGTTACTCATCCAAAGGACAAAATCTGGATCACAGTGGAGAAAAGATGAAGGAGATTGACTATATGATTTGTGTGTCACTTTGGAAGACATTAGATATTCCATAATAATTGGCGGAGGGGGATCCGTGATATTAAATCTAATCATTTTTCCCGTTTTATTTGGGGTTTTTTTAAATGTTTCAAAAACAATTAAAAGAAATACACTTTTTGAACGAAGAATTTAAATGTACATTTTCAAATTTGTTTGTTTATCTGTTATAAACCAAACTTTTATTTTGCAATAAATTCTTTATTAACACATTGCCTAAACTTTGCCTGTTCAACAGCATTATATACAGTGTCCCATAACGTCAAAATGCAATTTGATTATTACATATAATGTAAATTTTCAATCAACAAATTTTACATTTATATGTTTTTAAAAATAAGACGATGTTTATAAAAACACAACAAATTCATCGTGTGCTCCAAATGACGTCCTTTTTTTATCAATGAAGATGTCTGTCTATGAAAAAAAAATTCATAACAGCCACTGTACGGATCCAATCCTCTGAAATCTCACGATGTAAAGAATCTGTTACTTGTTGAATCGTAATTCCAGGGTATTCTTCTTTATAATTTGCACAATTATACCTGGAGTCCGTGATTTATAATACATTTTTAAAACAGAAGATGCCTGCTCTAATGTCCGAGTTATCTTGATTGAAATTCAATCTAAACCAAGAAATATGATGCAACTTTGTAAGACCCCATTAACATAACAGTCAAATAGACAGAAGCTACGTTATCATAAGTTATAAACTTGTATTTACATTCCCTTATTGATGAAAAATAATACTTTATTAATTAAAAAAATAGGTATAAGTTGCTTCTAGATTCGTTCTACACTGGTTTTCACACAGACTGTTGAGATAAGCCTTGAAAATATAATCCATAAAAAAATCATTCTTGAAATTTTGCCTCTAACAATAGAAACAACTTTCCTGTTGAATAATTGTAAAACATTGCGGTAAACAACATGTATGAGTTATATTTTCACACCGATAATATTGAAATCAATGTTTGGAAATTACATGTATATTCATACACAGCGATTGGGTTGTTGCATTTAAAAGCATTAAAAGATCACCGGATATAATGAAAAAACGCAGTAGATTGTAAATATATTGTACACTGTAAATGTACGTCATCATTTTCTTACCTAAAATGCTATGACAAATGTAAGGGTAAAAATTCATAAATTTCTAATTAACTTTTTGAGAACACTAATGACGATTAATATGCACATTAAGGTGATGAATATTGCTAAAAAGACATTCGAAATGAAGGCAAATGACATAAAGTAGTGAAGCTCTTTACAAAATGAATCAATAGATCTGAAGTGTAAGTCTAAAACATTATATATAGAGACAACTGCATTTATCAAACACATTCTAAAGTCAAATACAATTTAAGAATAGCACGGAAAAATAACTTTTCGTATAATAATGATAATGAGGGTGTAAAGTCTATACAAGCTAAGCAAGTTATAGGTGATATTGTTAACTAAATTATATGCAGTCCCATAAAAAAACTCAAGTGCGTTTCACTTCCCATACATTTGGTTTTGCAAATGTTTGATCTTGTTTCCGTACGCCATTATGCTTAGCTGGGTTCTTGAGGCTCTCAAAACGGATCGAAAAGACCGCAGTTTCTCTGTGACATTTGTCTTTGATCCCTTTACTAGATTGTAAACACTAAAAACAAGGAAACCTACATCGAGAACAGCTGTTAAAGGAGGCAGTACGATGTCGGCAAATGAAGCAGCGCGTAGGACTACGCGTGCAACTGCTATAGGTATACCCCTGATCATAGACAGTGTTCCAGCTGCAACCTGAAGTGCTGTTGCATCAACCCCGTTTGCATCGTCTGTATGCATGGTCCGTTCCTGTATTACTTGAATTAATTTTTGGAGTTTTTTCAAGGAATCTTCCAAGACTCTAGATCGTTCGCGAAAATTCATGTAATAGCGCTCAAACTTTGCATTTGCATCCCTATTTAACACTACTTCGGTTACTGTTGCTCCCACAACAGTTACACCACTTAAAGAACCAATGACAGCTCCACCAACTGTCAAACCAAGGGACACTCCCGCTGTAAAAGGAGCTGCAATAACTCCTGCAATGGCAAGTGCTGATCCTGCAATGCCTACTGAAGACCCCACAATAGTTGAAATATTTACATTTCGTCTCCGGCCCTCTAATTCATCAATGATCTCGCTACACAGTATTTCTAAAGCCATGTTGCATCTCATCCACATATCCAATGCCAATTTTGCGGTAGTTAGTGTAGATTTAGCAAGGTTTGTGTCGTAGAATATCCTAAAGTCTTAAAATGAAAGTTTTATAAAAAAATTCAGTGAGTTATTTATATACGTGTATAAAATAATGAAATTGCAAAAGCATATCTTAACATATAAAAAATTATGTAGAAAGACAACTGCCCATTATTATTTCATGGGTAATTACCTGAATGACTATCATGTTTATGTTTTTGCGGTACAAAAGCCACTGGTGGGTCCATCAAACAGTTACATACTCTGTATCTGGCTGCAATTCTGTGAAATTGTCCTGAAAAGGTCCGGAAGAGAGTAATGTGAAACTTTGAAACATTCTCGGCATCAAATAGGCATTTGTAAACGGCATCTATATGAGCAAAATATTGTCGTCTTTTCAGAAAATCTTTCGGCTGTTTTCGTCTTCTTATTTGACTATAGAGCTTCCATTCTGTTTCAATTCTGTCTTCATGTATGCTAGCACTAAGTACATAGATTGGTACTTGGAAACACGTTGCTGCTGCGATGAGTTCTAGATCCTGCAATGTCATCCCATCTTCAATTCTTTCAGTGAAGAAAGTCGCAGACTCTTTAAGTATTGTATCACGAAATCTAAAAGCATCCAAAACTTTATGTTCTCGGTATTTGAAGTTTTTCAAAGACTCTCTATCAGCACTTTCTTTCTCTGCAATTAGAAGAGGTCCATATATGTTTGAATTTTCTTTTATTTCTGCTATTACTTCCTGCATGATTGTTTGGTATTGTTCTTCACTGCCAAATATATCTTTGCTCATGCATCGATACAAGGAATGTGTGTGATCGGAAATCGTGTCTATCATACGGTCTTCCATGTCAGTTCTTTCCATGACAAGACGAAGCTCAGAATGTATCGGAATTATGTTCATTTCTCTACGTACATCATCACAAAACCAGTTTTCAGGAGGGTTTACTGGGAAAAACGTAATAAGCGGCCGATGTCGTTTGTTTTTGCCTATTTCTTGATTTTCTGAAACTGTATAGAAATTAAAAACTGAGATTTTACGCAGTATGAGACTGTTGTTTAATATATATAAAATTATATTTCAGTATGAAAGAGAGATACAAGTTTATATTTAAACATTTTATTTTAGTGTGTTGGGTCAAATGGATGATTTATGTATTGTAACATAAATATTACAATGCAATAAAATGCAATAAGAATATTGATATTCATCTTGCTACTGGTTTGTCTTTTTATTAATCCATTGGTCTGTCTGTCTGTCTGTCTGTCTCATCTACCAACCTCATCTATCTATCTTTTTATCTATGAAACATTTTATTGTGATTCCTGCGTAAATATCTAACTTTACCATCGACTTTTTTGGCAACAAATGGAGGAGCCAGCATACAGTTACATCCAGTCTTTGAAGTGATTCGATCAACATATTCTCTTCCATTTTTCTTCCGGAAGAATAATGTTATGAAGTATCGGCAATTTTTGGCTTTGACATAAGTCGTTGGAGTTGTAATCTCCCAACTGCAATTTTCCTTGGAGTTTTGAAAAATGTATATTGGAAATCCCGTCCAGTCAGCTGCTATCTGAAGAGACCGTTCGAAATCGTTCTCCGGAAAACTGCAAATAATTTAATTTTTGGGCTGAAATATCAAGCTATTGTGTAATATGGAATCGCTGCAGTTGTAAAAAAAATTATTTTGCACGAAAATTTGAATCGCAATATTATCAATACGCACCTAATAGGTAAGTCTTTGTCCTCTTCTCCAAATACCTCTTTGCTTATGCAATTTGCTAGTGTTCCTTTTCCACCAAGCACTAATTCTAATTGCCTCCCTTCTTCTGCTAATATGTCGTTGACATGTTTGTCGTCATAAGATATCCCTCCAGGCCATGGTGTATTATCTCTCTTCTTATTTCCCGGTATGTGTTTATAATGTTGATGAAGCCCATGTCGTTTCCCAGCGGGTGGGCAACATGGCATTAATTCTAAAACAATTAATAAGAATAAAACACTTTATTTCATTTCATTGTTTTTATTCATTTATTTAAGTCTATTTTCAATAATGTTATGTTAAAAAAAGATTTCAGAATTATCACTTTACTGAAATATTGACTTAATATCCAACGTCCCTGATAGTAAAATATACAATACGATACCTCAATGCAAACATGTGTTTGTGTTACAAAATATTGTGAAGCGTGAACATATTTCTAATTTTGAATTTCAAAAAAGAATACTTTGCCTGTGTGGTAAAGCTGCTTCAAAAAATGCTCAATTTCTCTCTTATAATTACTAATTATGATAATTCAAACTCTCACTCACCAAGCGATCGAATTCTATCAAGATCTATTGTGTTGTTGGCAATAGGGAACTGTCCGATAATTTCTGGAGTTTTTCGGCAGCATTGGCATTCTTCTTCGAAATTTATTTCAAACGATGTACTTCCTTTAATTATTTTGAAAACCAAAGGAGATTCAAATGTGTACAAGTAACTACCGCAAATTGGAAGATACAAATTTGAATCCTCCCTACCTGAAGCATTATCAGGAGACACAACATAAATCTCAGCATTAAAAACGCTTGCAAGTGCAAATAAATGTACTGTATCTGCTGATTTCCAATCAGTCAATTGTTTCCTGAACAATTCTTTTGATAACTTTTTCCCAAGCTTCTCTGCATTCTTTTCGTTTTTCTTAACGTTCTCAGAAATATTTTCTTCCACATTTACAAGTTGCATGTAAACCTGTATAATATCATCAGTTTCTACGTGTGTTTTTATGAAATCTTTAACATCACTCTCATTTGTTTGAGTTCCATAGATAATCTGAGCAAAAAGATCAAACATATTCGTCACATCTACTGAAGAAACATCTGAATAGCTAGATTTTGAAAAAGATAGACATTCTTTTTTAAGTAGAAAATATCTTAGAATGTCAAAGTTGTTGCGAAACCTTTTGTCTAGACATTTTGAATGTCTTCTATTTATAATTGTTAAACCACAGTCTATAAAACGATCTATGTTTCCATCACACCGTATGAAGTGGGCATTTTCTCCATCAAAACTTAAGAACAGTATCAGTGGTGTGTCGTTTTCATCGTTCTTTTCACGGATCACAGGCTCAATTTCTATTCCTATGATTCCTTCCTCTTCACATTCATACATTAATACGACGCTTCTGGAGATAACCTCGCTCACTGCATAACATTCACGCAATGATGGCGCAACTGTATTTTTTCTTATATTTCTTATATCTCTTTTGGCATTTTCAATCCAACTTTGTTTCGGAATTTCTATTTGCGGTTTAAACAATGCAAAATAGAACATATGTTCTTCTTCATAAGCTGATATATACTCACGACATTTTAATGTTGTCATATCTTTCTGTATGAGAGGTCCAACGATAGAGTAAAGCTCATTATTGTCACTATATGCTTGCAATGCTGATGCACGTCTTCTCAAATCTTCCAATATAGATTCTTTGTTATTCATTTTGTGATAAGTTTTGGAAAGAAAATGAATGAAAAATCTGAAAAAAATATATATTTGAGATAAATCTAAGAATACAGGTCTAGATCTTTATTTTTGATACAAAATTTTCAAAAACTTTATTGTTTAACATGCACTGACATTGTGAAAAAAATGTATCCTTTTGAATTCAAATGAAATACTTGATGAATGGCAGGTTGGATTTTTTTTTGCCTTGTTCGAAAATGTATGTATTATGTATAACACACCATTTGGTCTTTGTATTTCAAAAGACGAAAAAAGACCAGCTGGAATAATGTTCTTTTATTGCATTCCCCTGTTAGTAGCTGGTACATTTATATAATTTAACACAACCAGCATTGATACCCATCAAAACAAAACACTCATATAATCCTCTCGCTTAACTTCTGTTCTCATTGCTTCCGAGGTACACATTTAAGCAGCCCTATTGGTTATCAAAGTCTGATGGGCAAGACTTTAAGAAAACCTTAACACTAAGAATCATTTAATGTTAATGCTCGATTTACTTAAATCTCTTTTCATTTCGAAATTTTTATATTTGTCAAGTAATGTAGATTAATAGATTCACATAGTTGATTAAATTCCACTATGTTTTGGTATTTCAAATATAAAACACCAAAATTATTCCCGGATCAAGTATAATAGTGATTTTATAATGACTGCAATTTTGAAGTGCATGTGCATAGAACAAGCATAATTAAATGAAAAAAAAAAAACTATTTTTATATCTGCTATACTGTGGAATCATTAGATTTCGTGGTGGCTCAATTTTCGTGGATTTCGTTGGTACCTCTCATCCACGAATTAACATCCTCCACGAATAATATATTAGGGTTATAAAGTCATATTTCGTTTTGTAGGTATAAGAAAATACACGAAATTACGTCCCCACTAACCTATAAAATATCAAGAATCCACGAAAATTGGCCCCCGCGAAAATTGATGATTCCACAGTATTCAGGGAGAGAAGTGTTCTGACGATAGTTTAATCAGTCACCAAGAAGACAAAAATAAAATCATCACATCTATACTTATATAAGTTAAGACTTTATACCAGTCAACTACAAAATGCATGCACCAGTGTACCTGCTTAATATACATTTGTTATTTTGACACATATGAGATGATGTCGGTAAGCTATAATTGAATTACGCCTAATAATAATTAATAATTATAATTAATAATACTTGTAGTGAAATTAATTAGGAAATGTATTGGGGTTACAGAGCAATTTAAGAACATGAGGACGTTCAAGTATGTTGTTTCTGTTTAAAAGGATTAGCATTATTTTGTCTGGCTCTTTTTTTTTAAAAATGTCGTGTTTCTCCTTGATCCCGTCTTATACGTGCAAGCTGTTATGTTTCTCTGTAAACATTTAAACACAATACTACAAATCAATATTACGAGGTGTGCTTTGGCCTGGATACACGGCAGATGATATGCATTTAAACTGTGCAAACGGTTATCATAATATACTTGGTATTTAATTTGCAAAGATGTGTTCAACTATTTAAATCATTGATCTGCAATAGCGCTTAAAATCACTTTGAGGCGCATCAAGTGATAAAGAATTGGGATACAATAGAAAAGCAACGTCTTGTCGTGTTGTTTTAGTGGGGATTGTTTTGTTGTTGTTTTTTATTTTTTAATTATTTGTTTTTTTTTAGATTACATTTTCGTCAATTTCAATATTCATTATTGATTCTGCTTGATGCTTGAGATAGGTCTATTTCTTTTTTTATTTTTATTGGCCATATTTAAGAACATTGTTTTCATTGCCTTAAAAAACTGTATTTTTAAGAACACCATGGTATTGCATTTATAAATGATTTCTAATTACAGCTCTTATAGCAATATATTATTCTTAATTTCAAGTGTGCAGATGCCAGTTTCTCAGCACTGACCTGTTCAAAAACATCATTTTGACAGAAATTAAACTAACTAAAGATTAATACTAGTACTGTGCAGTATATGAGACGACAACTCACCCACTTGCATCTAAAGCTCCGTGTCCACAAATAAAGATTGTCTCGGACGTACTCTGGATAAACAATAGAAAATATTGATTAAAGCTGACGTAAATCGATCGTTTCAAACAGCAAGCTGTGCGTCATATTTAAAGCTTTATCTAGCAGAAAAATCTCTTTTTTAAAACTCCATATATTGCAACACGGAGTGCAACGTCTTCGGAAACAATTATAATGTGAATGTTTTAACGTGCAGTGAAGATAACATTTTCATTTTAAAACAAAGCAGTCATGTTCTTAATTAATGTCAGCATGTCGTTTAAAAAAATCATTTCAAATCATGTCAATCCTTCGGCTAATGTTTTGAATGAAAATGTAAAAACATTGATGAAATTAGGGTCGGGCTTGACATTTATCAAAATTAATATTTATCCATAAATTCAGGGAATTTTATATATTTGTTTATGTGGTAAATGTTGAAACATTTGTAAAAAAAAAATTTAAAAAAATCTAGTTTTCCTGCTTTAAGAGCTGCATCATTTGCTATTTCCTTTAAAGCATGACGATATTGCTATGTGCAATGTCCAAATGGTTTAAGAAAGTACATAAAAACTAAAATCAATTCTAATATGTAATATGAGAGGCAACTCTCAAACCGAGCAACATTGGCTCTTAATATGTTAAGAAAGTAACTGCATAAAATATAGTCGATTTCGAGCTTTTATAGCATTGTGATACTTAAAGGCCGAACATTTTACAAACGCCCCCTTTTTTACCTGTACAAACTTCAAAATGATGCCGCTTGTCAATCAAGTTTGAAACAATAGCACCCAGTTTGATTGACGTGATCGTCCGAGCGTGATCTGGCCAGGTCCGCGGATTTCTGTTAACTAGCAATTAACAACATTATCTTTGATATCTTCCGTCATGTATTAAAAGGGGGAATTGAAAATTGTTTTTTTAACATTACCAGTATTAAAATTGGTTATGAAAAATAATTATTCAGTGATTGTAAATACGCACAATCTATATTTGAATTATGTTGAATGTGTGTGACCTAATAAATTCCACGAAAATGCATAGACAGCTCCAAAACATATCAAATTTTCTTTTTACAACAAACGTACAATATATGCTACTAAAGCTATATTTACTGGTAAGAAGTTGGTGTGTGTAAACGTCACTCCATGGAAAAAGAAATTCCATTAATTTTCGACGTATAATGGCTGTCTTTACATTCCACATTCTTACCGGTCGTATGGTTTTCTTATACTATTATAATTGTTAAAATTAACTTTTGAAACAATGTCAAGTGCTAAACACAGTGTACTGAGTTATACTTTTATAGCAGAATTGATTTACTGCATTTTTTCAATTGTGCTTTACACACGTGTGCTTAGAGAAAATTCGGACGACACATACCATTTCCGTATAAAATCGCTTCGTATGGTCATTAGAACAAATAAACTAAGACCAATTCTGACTAATTATTTATTTCCTGTGTATTAATTTGCTTCCTGTGTATAGCGATTAGCAGCGTTCACGACCACAGATAGACTGCAAGCCCCGGAGGCTTTCACACCTCTAATAATTAAGCCCCGCCCTCACCTGAGATTTACCACCCGGTAAAAATGTTCGGCCTTTAAGAAGGTGCCAATACGTTTAACGAAGTTATGTAATTAACATGCAAGATTCAAGCTAAAATCAAACATAAAAAAGGAAATTATCCTTTTTATAAAGATCCATATATTTGAAATGAAAAAAGATTCTTCCTCGTGGACATATAAGTAGGGAAAATTAACGTTGGTGAAATATATATCTACGATATTAAACTAATGAAAATATTTCAACGCCCATACAGTATGGTAGAATGAACCAAAGAGTATTGCTGACAATTGAAATCAGTTTGTTTTTTCGGACGTAACAAGTTTGTAAGTGGTACACGTAACGTGCAAGAGGGTCAGTGCCTGTGATCCCCCGCGGACCCGTACCCGAGATAGAATCGGATCGCCCTGATTGCTGCCAATATTAACAAGTGCAGACTTTAATCACTTTAATCACTTTAATTGTATTAAAATAATCATCACAATAAATGGTTAACAGTGGATGCATTAATTAAATAATCAAAAATCAATAAATCAAGGGCAATAACTCAAAGCCAAAAATACATTAATAGGCTGCCCGCTTTAGTAAAAACGACATTTGTGTTTCCTATCAATCGTCTGTTTTGATTAATTTGCATTTTAAAAAGATTTGAAGTTACTTTTTTATCAATACCTAATATACGACAGTTGTTCGGAAATTATTGAGACAACACAAATAGTTTCCTTTCTAATTAAGCGACGAATATTAGAAAAAAATTGACATGCTCAAATAAGAAACTTAAACAAAAAATTAAGCAAAGTAATATTTAATTAATAATTTGTTTACGACGGTGCACTAAGAAGTCGGTGGTCGGTGTACCCGGCGCATGCACAAACTCGGAGTTCAAAACTTGAACATGTACATTTTAAACGTTGGTAGACTTGCAATATATGATAAAAGAAATCAAATTATATATGTTCATTTTGCTATCAATTGTGACTAACTTTGCGCAAGTTTTACTAGTGTTCGACTTGGAGTACGGAGTGAATACAAAAATATTTTCCAAGCAATAGAAATCTGACTGTGACGGTATATTGAACTTTGACATCAAGGCGGCGCAGCGAATATTCATAGAACTGCTGGGAATCTCGGAAGAAGACCTTTTTTGGCCAATCAATTGCTTAAACAAGACCTATACGATGTAAAGGGATCAAGGGCCACAGTTAATCGGGATTTATTTACTGATTGTTTATCTAGAATTTTAAAAAAGGCTAAATACCAAGCACGTTTTAATCGCAAAGTGATTTCAACAGTTCTAAGATATACCTGTACATGAATATGAATATGAGAATGGATATTGGAGACGCTTCACAGTAAGTTGACTTT
Source organism: Magallana hongkongensis (assembly GCA_015776775.1). Lineage (NCBI taxonomy): Eukaryota > Metazoa > Mollusca > Bivalvia > Ostreida > Ostreidae > Magallana > Magallana hongkongensis. The sequence goes on from CM027471.1 coordinate 15,084,155, forward strand.
GGGAAGAAATAACTCGATTTTTTTCGCAAAAAATCAGGAATGGGGAGATTATCATGTAATTGATGCCATTTTAAAATCAAAAAAAAAGATGAAAAATGAAGAATAGTTAATGTTTTCCCATCTTTTGTAAAATGTTTAAAGCGCTTTGGAGCAAAAATAAACGTAAAATGATGTTCCGATGAGTTTGTAGTCAATGGATATATGTAAGCTTACAAAAATAAACAAATGATGTCATTTACTTCAATCACGTTAATAAAAGGTATCCTGGTTTACTTTCTGGTGGCATTTTAATGAGGTTTTTTCCCAAGAGAGTAAGAGTAAATGTCTCAATAATTTCCAAACAACCCTGGTATTACATTTAAAAAGATATATACACACTTTTTTATTTGTTTTATAAAATATTAAATAGTAAATGAAAAGAAACTAAGATATGCAATAAAATGCGCAAAGATAATCTTTCCAACAAAGGGGTGGCGATTTGAAGAATTTTGAAATGTAGCGGTGGAACAAAATCAGCAAAAGCAGAGGAGTGCATCATACGTCAGGCTGAAGTATGGCACATAGGAAACTTAACGAACTTCAATCTTGCAACAGTAGGTACAACGCGAATACCAAACTGTCAATACTGAGAATATATATATATATACCGGTATATATATATATATATATATATATATATATATATATATATATATATATATATATATATATATATATATATATATATATATATATATATATATATATATATATATATATATATATATATATATATATATATATATATATATATATATATATATATATATATATATATATATATATATATATATATAGCAACACAATGAATTCATTCGGGAGGTGGCTGATATGCATGTATGCTAGCTAGGAGTGAAGATAAGATGGAATCGGCTATCCGATGCGAAGCAAGAACAGGTTCAGCTTGTGAGCTAGGGTTAAACAAAAAGCTGAAAGATGGACTTAAGTGCTAAATAGATTGCATGACTACGAACTCACAGTGGGAACGAATGGGAAGTTATATTCCTTGACATCTTAAATACTAATGTAAGACTAGACGAAATGTAAGTGCCCAAGCAGTCAAAGATTGGTCGCAGTAGAGTTGACAGTGTCAGGCACAAAAAAGGTAACTAAGGCCTATTTGCGCTGATCTGATGGCAGACTGGGGTACACACGGCTGAATCTCGATGAGATCAGTGGCAAAGGGTTCCCAAAGGTGAATTGCTGAATAAAAATTAAGTAAAATAATTGTTGTTTAATGTCGTTATGCTACAGTGCACCTTATCCCTTTTCTAATACATTAAAATATCTTTATTATTATTTTAACATTACATTCAATAACAACAAAAAGGAAACAACAAACAGCTACTCCATGAAGTGGAAAATGTTTTCTGTGGTGATGAAATCATATATATAACAACGTACTGTGTTTTGAAGGTTTTGAAAAGTTTATCTCCTATCAAAAATACCTTTTTTTATAAACCGTCTTGTTCAGTTGCTAGCTCGATGGTTTTTTTAAATAGTTACTTTTACGTAACATCTTTTATTTATCTACCTGAATACAGATATTCATTGCGTTGCATTGCGATAAAACATTCAGTACGTGTTACAAAATGTAATTATTTATTGATAATTTTATGCGATTAGCTCTACAATCAAGTCACAGAATTGTTCCCTAATCTTTTTCTATCGATTTGAAATTTACATTACCAAATCGCTTAAATTGTTTCATGTCTATAAACGGCGAGGATTTGAAGGACAATATATGGTCCAAATTACAAAAATGTTACTCATATTAATTTTACATCAGGTAGTAGAAATCAAATCAACTTTAAGTTAACTATATTTCATTTTTTTTAAGTTTGTATTGTACTATACAAAAAGAAACTGTACTCAAATGTTTACGAATATTTTTTAAATACTTCTAATGTTTTTTCCTCAGGAAAATGTTCGTCAAAAGGAGATATTGTCATTCTCCTATATAAGTCTGGTTCAATTGGAAAAGAAAATTTTGAAATACGGAAGAATTTCATTCTTGACTTCCTTGTGCATTTTGGGATAGGTCCTAACGCCAACTAAATCAGCGTTGTTTCGATGATGATTCACAGGAAGAGTTCATTCTAAATCAGTACTCATCAATATATGAAATACGACCTGCTATCTCGGCTATCGAATACTCCAAGAGAGGGACAAACATTGGAAATGTGCTAAATGTTACCCGCCAAAACTCATTTACATCATCTCGGGGTGCGCGTTCTGATGCTGCTAAAATCGTCATCTTGATTACCGATGGAATTAGTTCTATTTCTAATGAAGCCAAATTACTGAAGGACAATAACGTCACCATTTTCTGTGTTGGTGTGACAGGAACAGTCAATGAACAAATCTTGCGGAACGTGTCTTCTCACAAGAGTTATACGTATATCACAGGTAATTTTACTGATCTCTCACTCATAACACCAATTCTTGCAGACAGATCATGCGCAGACCGTATGTATATTTTAAAATTTTGAAACTATAAATCAATAAGCTAACATTTTTCTTTATAATTTTCCCTATCAACTGATAGGTTTTAGTGGCCCTTGCATATGGTGGTGTTAGATGTTGTGCTATTTTAATTCCAAAGAAAGGACATTGTACAAAATATTCTACACTTGCTCAAATGTATATTCGGTTATTTTTATTTCTAAACATTATATTATCAATTTGCTGACTTAGAATCTGGGGTTTTTTTTGGGGGGGGGGGGGTATGAATGCATCGGTTTTCTTGAGAAACTGGAATAGATCAACTTAAATTGTATAGTTGAATGCTTTTAGATTTATAGATTTTATCAAGAAAAACAAATTCAGATATTGTATGCATTTGGGAAAGTTTAAACTGTATGATGTAATATGTATTTATAAAGTAATGTCATAAATGCGATAAAATCGTGCAAACACGGCGATAAATCACAAAAATTCGTGCTTTGAGATATCTGCCTATTTCAGTTCAGATATGAAAATGTTAATGCAGTTAATATTATTTCTTAATATAATATCTTTAAGGAGCGTGAGGTATAGATAGTCGCCGCACGATATCAACGTCATTTCTTGACATTTTGGTGTTGGTAGTACTTCATTATTGAAACCTTTAGAAAAAGAAGGCCGCGTTTGTTTATTCATATTTAATCATTTTTTCATTTAGAAATAAAATACTCTTTTTGTGATCGACGGAGTTTTATATTGGATTATTTAATGCAGCTGAGGACATAATCTAGCTGAGGACATATCAACCTCGCTTTATTAATCCTTCAGAGCAGATGTTGTCCGACTATATTATTTATTTATTAACATGACATATTCTTTTATATAGACATTGGAACTACGTTAAGAGTACCTATTTACTCGTTCTCGCGTTTAGGTTGATAAATCAATTCCTGTGCTTTTTCTTCTAATTTGTTTCTATCAAAGCAAAAAATAAATCGTATCACTATTTGCATGTCCAACACTTTTATTCCCTTATCTAAGCAAAAGGGTCCCGCATACATGTAATTATCCAAAATGGACGGTAACGTTCCCGTTATAAAAGCAGACATTTATTTTTTGGGGGGGGGGAAACAAAAAACGTCTATCACATATCTTTTTCAAATTTTGATGCATGAAAATTTATCTGAAATAAAAACCTTTTCTAAAACAAAATGTAAACTCATGACGCAGCGATGTCACGTTATAAAAATTAATATAATTTTAATTCTTTAACAAAATTTAATCAAATTTTTAATTCAAATGTGTTATCATTTTATCCAATAAAGCGCCATGAGATGCAAGGTGCATTATGTGACATTACTTTTGTATCAATCCTTGTATATCTGGTTTTATAAACAAACTATGAATATTTGGTATCATAATAATTTTCAAAACTCTCTTTTTATATAACACACGGTTTGGGTTTTGTTCATTAAGATATAGACGACTGTTTAAGCAACCCCTGTCTAAATGGCAGGTACGTGTGAAGATCAGTTGGGTAAATACGTGTGTCACTGTAATGGAAATACGACAAGCAAAGACTGTTACATCCCATGTATGTAATTGTGTCACTTTTCTTGCATAAACTGAAATTAAAAGAAAGGTGCAAGACCAAACTAATATATTTTAGTCCAACCTTATCATCTATCTCTATGTTGTGGCAGGTAAAGTTATCAAATAGCAAGTGAATGTATCTCGTAATGTTTTTATTGAAGATTCTCCTCATCTATTCATCAATAACATTTTAACGGTTATTGCTTCTTTTAAATCCCTTTCCAAGTCTTCCTTGATGTTTTGGGGGGTTTTTCCGCTTGCCACACATGCAGTGAATATATTGATGAAATTGGTTCCATTTTGATGACAGTTAAATATCATAAAATTGTTTCTTTCATAATTTAGAATCTGGATGGAAAAAAATGGGAGTTTCATAATTTAAATTTTAGGAAACAATATGTCTCAAAACGTCAAAATTCGGCATTGTCACGTAAAATTCGAACCTTTTCACCAATGCTGATCAAGTTTATTAATTTTGACAGTATTTCATGTATAATGTATTGTATGTAGCAAAACAAAATACTTTGTAAAACAGTATTAATATAAAAAAATGTTTAAATGGATAAAAGAATAAACAATGGTAGAAATATTATATTGGTATTAAGTCCATTATAAGAACGAAACGGTACATGCACACTTTCACGTCAAAACATGGCTGGGGCAAAATTATTCCCGACTTTTACGAAATAGAAACATAATGTGTGAGATGTCTGAATATTCACGTTTGGCAAAAATGGGAGGTCATTTGAATTTTTAATTTGCGTTTTTCTGGAGGGGAGTGGGATGAAAATGCACAGGCTTGATGTTTAAGTATGTGTGTAACTTCAACGTAAACAAAATCTCATGCCTTGCTGGATGCACCCCCGATTCAAAATTTCGTTTAGAATAAATCATCTGTATCTGAAGTTACGCAATTTTGGAAAGAGTACTAGTGTACCAAAGTTAAATTATCTAATATTAGCATTACCCAACTCAAAAACTGAACACTTAAAAACTTATGAACATGATATTTTTCATTTCCTATTGGACCGTACTACGGAAGCCCATTTAGGACCTATCAAAAAATATTTTTGAATTTGATATAACGAATTCTTGAATTTGTTAAAACAAATTTAAATCGTTATAACTAATTGTTGAATCCGTTATAACGAAATAAATTTGTAGTAACAAATTTTAGGAATTCGTTATAACGAATTTTATCTGTTATAACAAATTCGCTGAATTCGTTATTTCAGATTTTAAAATCTGTTTTAACAAATTAAATTTGAAATAACGAATTCTTGAATTCAATTTAATGCTGTTTTCGACAAAATAACATCAACAGCATGTACTACAAAAATATCATTTATATTTGAACTTAGTGCGCTTGTTCTTTACAATTTCAAGTGTTTTTGTCTATTATAAGAGTACAGTTTTAATTTTTTTTTATTCGTTTTTATTGACAAAATGGACAAAAGTGACGTATATCGCACTTGTCTTGTACTACACGTTCTACACAATAAATTAACATAATTACGCACACTGCTGGGGTACATGCGGGATTTGGATGTTAGAAAAATTGAAAGAATTTGAATTAATCTGAATTTTACGTGTAACTTAAAATATTTATATAGGTATTTCTGTAAGTACATGAAATAAGGAATCATCGTTTGGCGCTAGTGGTGTTAATAATTGTAGTCCGTACGTGGTCAAATTAAAAATAAATGTTCAAATAACTTACTGAAACATTATGACAATGTTATAAAAAAAATTGCTTTATGATTGATAGACACAATAAGGTCAGGGATATTGGCTGAACAGAATTTGGCAATGAAGATTAAATGATCGAATACCAGTAAATTAAAGCTTTTTGCAAAATGATTCCGTAGATTTGAAGTGTAAGTGAAAAATATTATATAAAGAGACAACTGTAAATAATAAACATATATCAAACTAGAAAACAATATTAGAATAGCAGAGACAAATAACTTTTAGTGTAATCAAACTGCGGATGCAAAGTCTATAAAACGCTTAGCGTTTTATAAACGACGATGTCAATTATTCCTATGCATTTTCATGAAAATATAACAATTACGTTTCACTTCTTATTAGACGGATTTTGCAAATATTTGATCTTGTTTCCGTACGCCATAATCCTCAGCTGGGTTCTTGATGCTCTCAGAACGGATCGAAAAGACCGCAGTTTCTCTGTGACATTTGTCTTCGATCCCTTTACTAGATTGTAAACACTATAAACTAGGAAACCTACATCAAGAACAGCTGTAAAAGGAGGCAGTACAATGTCGGCAAATGAAGCAGCGCTTAGGACTACGCGTGCAACTGCTATAGGTATACTGCTGATCATAGACAATGTTCCAGCTGCAACTTGAAGTGCTGTTGCATCAACCCCGTTTGCATCGTCTGTATGCATTGTCCGTTCCTGTATTACCTGAATTAATTTTTGGAGTTTTTTCAAGGAATCTTCCAAGACTCTAGATCGTTCGCGAAAATTCATGTAATAGCGCTCAAACTTTGCATTTGCATCCCTATTTAACACTACTTCGGTTACTGTTGATCCCACGACAGTTACACCACTTAAAGAACCAATAACAGCTCCACCAACTGTCAAACCAAGGGATACTCCCGCTGTAAATGGAGCTACAATAACTCCTGCAATGGCAAGTGCTGATCCTGCAATGCCTACTGAAGACCCCACAATAGTTGAAATATTTACATTTCTTCTTCGTCCCTCTAATTCATCAATGATCTCGCTACACAGTAATTTCTAAAGCCATGTTGCATCTCATCCACATATCCAGTGCCAATTTTGCGGTAGTTAGTGTAGATTTAGCAAGGTTTGTGTCGTAGAATATCCTAAAGTCTTAAAATAAAAGTTTTTATTTAAAACTTGAGTTAGTTATTCATATAAGTGTATAAAATAATGAAATTGCAAAAACATATCTTAACATATAAAAAATTATTATTCATGGGTAATTACCTGATTGATTATCATGTTTATGTTTTTGCGGTACAAAAGCCACTGGTGGGTCCATCAAACAGTTACATACTCTGTACCTGGCTGCAATTCTGTGAAATTGTCCTGAAAAGGTCCTGAAGAGAGTAATGTGAAACTTTGAAACATTTTCAGCATCAAATAGGCATTTGTAAACGGCATCTATATGAGCTAAATATTGTCGTCTTCTCAGAAAATCTTTAGGCTGTTTTCGTCTTCTGATTTGACTATAGAGCTTCCATTCTGTTTCAATTCTGTCTTCATGTATGCTAGCACTCAGAACATATATTGGTACTTGGAAACACGTTGCTGCTGCGATGAGTTCTAGATCCTGTAATGTCATCCCGTCTTCAATTCTCTCAGTGAAGAAGGTCGCAGACTCTTTAAGTATTGTATCACGAAATCTAAAAGCATCCAAAACTTTATGGTCTCGGTATTTGAAGTTTTTCAAGGACTCTCTATCAGCACTTTCTTTCTCTGCAATTAGAAGGGGACCATATATGTTTGGATTTTCTTTAATTTCTGCTATTACTTCCTGCATGATTGTTTGGTATTGTTCTTCACTGCCAAATATATCTTTGCTCATGCATCGATACAAGGAATGGGTGTAGTCGGAAATCGTGTCTATCATACGGTCTTCCATGTCAGTTCTTTCCATGACAAGACGAAGCTCAGAATATATGGGAATTATGTTCATTTCCCTACGTACATCATCACAAAACCAGTTTTCAGGAGGGTTTACTGGAAAAAACGTAATAAGCGGCCGATGTCGTTTGTTTTTTCCTATTTCTTGATTTTCTGAAACTGTATAAGAATTGAAAACTGAAATTTTACCCAGTATGAGACTCTTGTTTAATATATATTAAATCATATTTCAGCATGAGAGGAAGAAAGATACAATATTGTAATCAAACATTCTACTTAGTGTGTTGGGTCATATCGATGATTTATGTATTTTAACATAAATATTACAGCATTAAACGCAATCAAAATGCAATAGGAATATTGATATCCATCTTGCTATCGGTTTATCTGTTTATCAATCCATTTGTCTGTCTGTCTGTCTGTCTGTCTGTCTGTCTGTCTATCTCACCTACCGACCTCATCTACATGTATCTATCTATTTATCTATGAAACATTTTATTGTGATCCTGCTTAAACATTTCACTTTACCATCGACTTTTTTGGCAACATATGGAGGGGCCAGCATACAGTTACATCCAGTCTTTGAAATGATTCGATCAACATATTCTCTTCCATTTTTCTTCTGGACGAATAATGTAATAAAGTATCGGCAATTTTTGGCTTTGACATAGGTCGTTGGAGTTTTAATCTCCCAACTGAAATTTTCCTTGGAGTTTTGAAAAATGTATATTGGAAACCCCGTCCAGTCAGCTGCTATCTGAAGAGACCGTTCGAAATTGTTCTCCGGAAAACTGCAAAGAAGTTAAATATTCCGTTATTTTTATATACTGAATCGCTACAGTTGATAAAATCTACACTTTGTATCAAACTTTGAAACGCACCATTATTTATACGCACCTCATGGGTAATTCTACGTCTTCATTTCCAAATACATCTTTGCTTATGCATTTTGCTAGTGTTCCTTTTCCGCCAAGCAATAGCTCTAATTGCCTCCCTTCTTCTGCTAAAATGTCGTTGATATGTTTGTAGTCATCAGATAGCTCTCCAGGCCATGGTGTATCATCTCTCTGATAGATCAACTTATTCTTTTCCAGTATGTGTTTGTAATGTTGATGAAGCCCATGACGACTAGAGGGTGGACAACAAGGCATTAATTCTGAAACCAAAATAACAATAAGCACTTTTTTCTGTGTTATTGTTTTTAATCAATTGATTAGGTGGATATTATTTATAAATAAGTAACTGTTTAACTATTTAATGTAAAACAGAGCTTTCGGGTTTATCCTTTTACTGAAACATTGAGGAATGATTAATTCCTTGTGCACTCTCAAACTATTATGTCAACTTTTGTTGAAATAATTTTAATGTACATTTGACGATGGTATTGTTTTTTCTGATGTTTCTAAATCTAATTGTTCATCGATGAATTAGTTTTTGACACTTAAGAAATTGGTTTTAGATCCGACATTTCCGATAATGAAAATATATAATTGGATTACCTCTTGGTCAATACATTACATGTGTTACAAAATAATGTGACACGTGTGTATAATTCTAATTTTCAATTAAAAAAAAATCTTTGCCTGAAAGAGAAACCTGCTTCAATATATACTCAGTTTTTCTTTTATAAATTCTAAATATGATATTTCAACCAAATTCACTCACCCAGCGATCGAATTCGATCAAGATCTATTGTGTTGTTGGCTATGGGGAACTGCCCAATGATTTCTGGAGTTTTTTGACGGCATAGACATTCTTCTTTGAGGTTTATTTTAAACGATGGACTTTCTTTGCTGCTTTTGAAAACCAAAGGAGATTCAAATGTATACAAGTAACTACTGCAAATTGGAAGATACAAATTTGACTCTTCTCTGCCATAAACATCTCTTGGAGAAACAACATAAATCGCAGCATTAAAAATACTAGCTAGTGCAAATAAATGTACTGTTTTTGCTGATTTCCAATCAGTCAATTGTTTCCTGAACGCATCTTTTGATAACTGTTTCCCAAGCGTTTCTGCATTCTTTTCGTTCTTCTGAATGTTCTCTGAAATATTTTCTTCAACATTTACAAGTTGCATGTAAACTTGTATAAAATCCTCAGTTTCTACGTGTGCTTTTAGGAATTCCTTAACATCCTTCTCTTGTTTTGGAGTTCCGTAAATAATCTGAGCAAAAAGATCATACATATTGGTTATTTCTACTGAAGAAACATCTGAATAGCTTGATGTTGAAAAAGATAAGAATCTTTTATCTTTTGTTAGTAGAAAATGTGTTAAAGTTTCAAAGTTGTTGCGAAACCTTTTGTCAACACATTTTGAATGTTTTCTATTGGTAATTTTTAAACCACAGTCTATATAACGATCGATGTTTTCATCACACCGTATGAAGTGGACATTTTCTCTGTCAAATCGTAAGAAAAGTATCAATGGATGGTCATTTTCATCGTCCTTCTCACGGATCACAGGTTCAATTTCTATCCCCATGAATCCTTCTTCTTCACATTCATACATTAATACGACGCTTCTGGAGATAACCTCGCTCACTGCATAACATTCACGCAATGATGGAGCAACTGCATTTTTCCTTATGCGTCTTATATCTCTTTTGGCGTTTTCAATCCAGCTTTCTTTCGAATTTTCTATTTGCGGTTTAAACAATGCAAAGTAGAACAAATGTTTCTCTTCATAAGCCGATATATGCTCACGGCATTTTAATATTGTCATATCTTTCTGCATGAGGGGTACAACAATATAGTATAGCTCATTATTGCCACCATATGTATGCAATGTTGATACACGTCTTCTCAAATCTTTCAAAATAGACTCTTTGTCATTCATTGTTGAGTTAGTTTTGTAAACAAAGCGAACAAAATGATAAATCTGAAAAAGATACACATTTGAAATTAATCTGAGAATAAAAGTTTAGATCTCTCTTTTCGATACAAAACTAACAAAAACTTTATTGTTTAACCTCTACTGACATTGTAAAAAAATGTGTCCTTTTAAAATTTATGGAATACTTCTACGGTGAATGGCAAGTTGAATTCCTTTTACCAAGTGGTCATTGTCTATATTTCATAAGACGAAAAAAGACCATCTGGAACATTGTTATTTTGTTGTATTTACAGTTTCAGTTATATATTTTTATACTCAACAAGCATTGTTACCTGTCAAAACAAAACATTTATACATCTTTCAGTACAACTTTTGTACTTGTTGCTTGAGAGATACGCATTTAAGCATCACTGTTAGTGATCAAAGGCTGATGGGCAAGGCTTCAAGAAAGCATTAACGCTTAAAATCATTCAATGTCCATACTTAATTAAATGAAAACCCTATTCATTTCGAGAGTTTAATGTTTTTTAAAGTATTGTAGATTAATAAATTCACACAGTTAGTTAAAAATCCACTATGTTTGGTATTTCAAATTTAATACAGCAAAATTTGGTTAAAAATCCACTATGTTTTGTATTTCAAATTTAATACACCAATATTTTTCTCTGATCGGGTATAATGTATGATATAATAATGACTGCCATTTCGAAGTGTATGTTCATAGTACGATCCTCATTGAATGTGAAAAACTATCTTCATATCTGCCATATTCAGGACGCAGAGAATTGCTTGGACGACAGGTTAATCAGTCACTAAGAAGACGACAATACAATTCTCACCCTTAAAGTTTTCTATTTAAATTACAAATTTAAAAGTGTATAATTTTAATCCTTGGAATGGAGCAAATCAAGTATTAACAAACTTCTAAATACTTCTAAATAAAAAGTCATCAAATGTCTTTATCTTCCTGCGATCTTCTCTGTATGTACACGAAGGCTGATTATTCATGATATTTATGTCTTTGTGGTATCACATGATGAAAACACAGAGTAAAATAAAAATAAAATTGTGCGGCTCAATTTCATGATATGTGGAATTATACCAAGAAAAAAAATTTTCTCCTTGCTCTATTATAATACTTGTAAGGTCTTGGGAAGCTGTATTTAAAAAAATGATTATACGATGTTTGTGTTTACCTGCGGGACCTCTCATCATTTTAACCACCTGAACTGTATTTGTGCTCTTCAGTATACTTCACTCGTTTTCGTATATTACTGCAATGTTAGTTACATAGAATGTGTAGTCTTGCTGAGTGCAGTAATAAATCATTTTGTATCAAAAGTCGTCAGGACACCTGCAAATCGTGATTTATGTACATAATATTTTCTTTTTTTAGAACTTGGGCCATTGCCAAGAACAAACTTTAAATGTTTACATTAGCGTAACATTATTGGTATTTGAATATTATAATACTCTTCCAGTACTTTAATATTTTATTTAAAGAAGTCTTTTGTGTTACTATTACCAGGCTGCGCTTTTTATTTTTATCAAGGATCTTTTGAAACGGTACTGTTAAGAACTTATTTTTAAAAGTATTAGGCGACAAAGCAATTTTAGAACATGAATACGTTCAAGTATGCTGTTGACGTTTAAAAGGATTAGAATGCTTTCGTTCATCTTTTTTTTAAATCGCGTTTATCTTTGACTTCGTTTTTATCAATATATTGCTTTGGTATGTATTGTAGTTTATCATGATTAAATACACGGGTATTAGTATGCAATAAACTACTATGCAAATTTTCAGTCTGCACAGATTTTTTTCTAATCTGCAAAAAATATGTTTGATTTAAATAACTGATCTGCGATAGCGCTTCAAATCACATGAAGGCGCTATCAAGTGTTAAATGAGAAGGAGTCCATGGAAAAGAAACACAATTTCAATTATTCATAACTGATTCAGGTTCATGACACTTGAGATATGTCTACTTCAAAATTTCTTGCTGTATATACCCATATTTAAGAAAATTGTTTTTATTGCCTTCAAAATAATGTTGGATTTTGTTTCGAGTATTGATACAAATTCCTATCGTAACAGGTAAAATTTATTTACCAGAGCATGATCTAGTCCGGTAGCTATAATATGCATTGTTACGTTCAAAATTGTTTTGCACACAGTTTCTATATTTTTATGTACTATAGATACCAATTTTGTACTAAATGTCAATTTTCTAATTACAACTCTTAAATCAATATCTTATTCTTAATTTCGACTGTGTAAACGCCAATTGCTCGGCACTGACCATTTCAAAAACATCAGTTTGACAGAAATTAAACTAAGAGTTACACTGTACAGTAAATAAGACGACAACTCACACACTTGCATAAAAAGGCTCAGTGTCCACATTAGAATTTGTCCCGGACGTCTCTGGATAAAAAAAAGAAAATATTGATCTAAGCTGACCCAAATCAAATCGATCGTTTTCAACATGCAGCAAGCTGCACGTCGAATTAAAATCTTTATCTTACAGAAAAAAAAATCTATTTTGAAAAATCCATACATTGCCTCAGGGGGTGCAATTTCTTAGTAATGGTATTCTGGCTTTTTATACCACCGCTCCGAAGGGGGTATACTATTTCACCCTTGTGTGTCTGTCTGTCCGTCTGTCTGTCTGTCTGTCTGTCTGTCTGTCTGTCTGTCCGTCCGTAACAAAAATTTCTGTCGCATTTATCTCAGCAACTATTTATCGCAGATGATTGACATTTTTACACAGTGTTTGTTAAGGCATGCCATATCGTGGGATATATTTTTGTACCTTCCATTTAAGGTGGAATATCCCTCTGATAAGAGAGGTAATTTCTGTAGAAAGAAATCTCACTTTGTTTCTGTTAACTCACAATTATTAAGGCATGTAGCAATAAGGGAAGCAGTGCTGGGCCCCAATTTATGTTGGAAGGCGACATTTATTTAATATTAAATTATAAAAAAATAAAGGAAATTTGAACCAAACGAACTAAACCCAAACTTTTGGCAAGTGAAAAAAAGTAAAGAAAACTTACACCAAATAAATGTAAGAAGCGAATTATATTTATCAAAATTTTAATGAAGCAGTGTTTATATGTATACCCCTTCCCTCCCCCAATGGATTAATTTTTTTTTAGAAATATTACTAAATTTTATGTACTAGTTCAGTACATGAACAGTAGGTGTTAGATGTTTTAGGCCAGAGACTTTTTGATGAAATTTTGCTCTCTCCCCCCATTTATAGCTCGTTCACAAAGGTGAATGAATTATAATTGAGAAAAACGTGACTTAGGCTTAATTATCATCGTTTGAAACATAACATTTCAAATGTTCAAAATTGAATATGGGGTTTCTTATCTGAGAGAGCAGATATGTGACAACAAAATTAAACAAATAATAATATTACATTTTATTCAAGACAATATATCCCTATATTGAGATCATACCAATTACTGGAAGATCATTCATTTGATCCCCTTTTAGTGTGATAACAAAATGCTCTCATGACTGGTTTTATACTTTTAGCATTTCTAAAACATATTGATCCATTCACATGAACTATTATCTTATCCAAATTTAAAAACAGAAAACATTTCTGATTAATTAGAAACTGTGGCAATTTATCAAGTACTGTATGTGAAATATGTATGTAAAATCTTCAATAGTCTATGATAAAGAAAGATAACTCTTGCTAATTAAAGCAATTTTTGTTACAAACCTATGCAACAAAGTGCTATTCTGAACTAAAAAGCACTGCTTCATTATGTTTTCTAATATGAATTGGCAATGTATATAACTATATATTATTTACATATACATTTAATATTTTTAATTTTACGCTGCGATGGTAAAATTTTGCTTTTTCTATTCACTATGTCTAGTTTTCTTCATACTAAACATGATTGGACACATAATCAATTTTTGAGAAATCTAGCAGCTCTTCATCACTTCAACTGAATCTATTGATATTGACTTTCATGAAAATCAATATGAAATTTTTTAAAAAGATATGGTAAAATTAATAGCAGAGGGGTATTACACCTTAAATGAGTACTTTGTTTATTTTACCCAAAATTTTCAAACAACTTTTCCTCAAAGATTTCTTAGCAGCTATTTATCGCAGATGCTTGAAATTTTAACACACTATTTGTTTAGGCATGCCATATTGTGGGATATATTTCTGTACCAATCGGATGCCAGCTTTCTGTTAAATGTTGACTTTGCTTATTTTGCATATTTACATCAGAGCGGGGGTATCACTAGTGAGTATTGGCTCACATATATCTTGTTTATTGTGATGTGAAATTAACGTTTTCATTTTTAAAACATAGCAGTCATTGTTATGTTATTGCATTATAATTTGTTTATTGACATAAGCGACAGTCTCTTTCAAAATGATTATTTGTGATGTAAGCATCTTGTCACGTGATCATATTCAGTAAAGAGTTTGAACGCCATATTGAGTGTTGTGACTTTACATGGTGTCAGAAGTTTGAAGCTGCAAGGATTATGGAGCAACTGAATTCTCCAGGCCATTTATCGATGGACGTAATCTTGCAGAAAATTGGAAGGAGTGGATCCAATTTTTCGATATCTATTTTGCGGCTACATGAATCGGTGAGAAGAACCAGAACATACAGGTAGCTACATTTTTGCACTGGCCGGCATTTAAGCACGCCGAGTCTATAACACTTTTGGGATCTCAACCGACGATATCGATGCTGATAAAAATAATGTTTTGAAAACCATATTGAAAGAATTCTGTGAACCCCGTTAAAACGTAGCGTACATAAGACATGTGTTTTTCACGCGTAACCAGGGTCCGGATGAGCCCATTGACAATTATGTGACGGATCTGAAAACTAAAACCATACGTATGAATTTGGAAATTAATCTGACGGATTAATCAGAGAGAGAAGAGTGTGTTGAATTCAGGATGAAGCGTGTCGTGCCCGTTTAATCAGAGAATCTGATTTGACATTGGCAAAAGATGTGTGTAGGGCGCAGGAAATGAGTACGAGACAGTTAAAGTTCCTGAAAGGTAGTGAAGAACAAACAGTAACGGCGATAAGCCAGTCAAAAAGTGGAAGAAAGGTCAGCTTGCAAAACTATAGTAAACATACAAAACATGCAAAACAAAAAACTGGAAAGGCCTGACAATACTAATGTGAGGTCATATCGTAATTGTGGAAGAAGACACATGAAAGATACGTGTCCTGCATTTGGGAAAACGTCATCGTTGTCACAATAAGAATCATTGTGCAAACTACTGTTTGGCAGACCCATCTTACAAATTCACACTGTTGGAGTACCAGACGATGAAGACTCTAACTAGAATACAGAATTTTTCGTAGGTTATCAAGACTTTGGAGTGTTCTTTGCGTGGCGAAAAGTACGACATAGTGGACGCGAATACTCAAGCAATTCTGGGAAAGAATGCCTGCACAGAAATTGGATCTAATGTGCGAGTACACTAGCACAAGGATTTGTCGAAATAAAACCTACTGAAATCAAATGAAGATATTTTTAAGGGATACGGTGAACTTTCTGGAAAGCACCACATTAACACTGACGACACTGTTACTCCGGTCTTCATCCACCGAGGAAGGTCCCTGTCGCACTCCGTGATAAAGTGAAAAAAGAAGTTCTGAGAATGGAATAGTTAAGAGTTAGGATTCTGATTACATACAGTACGTAAACCCAGATGATAAAACTATGTATTGACCCAAATGACTTGAATCGTGCAATTAAAAGAGAGCATTACCAGTTAAACACAGTCGACGAAGTGATTGAAAACCTTCTGCAAGCCAACGCGTTTTCGAAGTTCGATGCAACCCATGGATTTTGACACATCAGACTTGATGAGCCCAGTTCATAGTTGTTGAAATTCAATATCCGGTTTAGTCAGTACAGATACCTGCGTTTACCATGTGGAATAAGCTCTGCACCAAAAGTGTTTTCTTTTGGATTTAAAGGGCGTAGGGTGCATAGTAGACGACTTCCTAGTATGGGGTGAGACCATTGCTAAACATGATTCCCTGGTACAACAGATGCTACAAAGATGTCGTTAATTGAACTTTAAGTTAAAAAGAGCAAAGTGGAGTTCCGTGTACCTGAAGTAAGGTACGTCGGACATTTAATTACAAACAGTGGTATTAAGGTAGACCCTGAGAAGGTACGAGTGATAGTAGACATGCCAGCACCAAAGGACGAGTCAGGGGTCAAACGCATTTTAGGTGTCGTACAATATGTAGCTAAGTTTATTCCGAACCTGTCTGAAGTGACTGCACCACTTTGTACACGTCTGCAACCTGACATGGCATTGGTATGCACCTCAACAGGAAACTTTCGACAGACTGAAACAACTAGTCTCCAGCACACCAGTACTCAGTATATATGATGTGCACAAGCCTGTAACAATTTCCGGTGACGCAAGCTCCCTTGCGTAGTCTTCCCCCACGATGGACATCCGGTAGCATACGGTTCGAGAGCTTTAACAAAGACACAGAAGAGGTACGCTCAGAATTGAACGTGAAATGCTAGCTCTCGTATATGGCTGCGAGAAGTTTCATCACAACATTTATGGCCGAAAGGTGACCATGGAAACTGATCACAAACCCCTTGTCTAGATGTACAACAAACCACTGTATCGAGCGACGCCTAGACTTCAACGAATGCTTATGAAGTTACAACGCTACGACCTGAAGTTAGTGTATGTACCGGGGAAGGATATGCATATTTCAGATGCATTGAGTCGGTCTTACCTGCAAAAGACTCCGGGAATCTAGTGGATGATAATATCGACGTTAATTCGATTAAGGCACAACTTCCCGTTTCTCTAGCAAAACTACAGCAATTGAAAGAGGCGACTGCTGCTGATGAGACATTACAAACACTGAAAAATACCGTTCTGATTGTTTGGCCATTCGACAGATCAAGTGTTCCATTGAACATCTTACAGTACTGGAACTACCGTGATGGAATCAGTGTCATTAATGGACATTTATACAAAGGCCAACGACTCATGGTGCCAATCAACTTGAAAAAGGAAATGCTCAATAAACTACAGGATGCACACCTGGGCATAGTGAAAACACAGACAATAGCACAAGAGCTGTTGGTTGGGCCCAAAATGAATTAGGACATTATAGGACAAGACTTTATAGGACAATGTGCAGTTTGTAGCAAGTACAGGAATCTTTGATATCACAGGTGATGCCTTCACGTCCATGGTCTAAAGTAGCTGCATATATTATCCAGTTTAAAGGCTCTTAATACCTCCTGTGTGTTGACTACTACATGTATTCCAAAGACCTATATATGATAGGAGTTGAATTCGGCCCCCATAATTCGCCATTTTTCATAGTGTTTCGGGAACATTAAAATGTTGTTATTTTTTAGAGGAGTTGATATAAATTATATTTTTACCTATTTATTTGATTTATTTGCACTCACTTGCAGTATATGACGTTAGAAGTGACGCTATTTCTATAATTCAATCAAAATCAGTCAAAAATTGACATTTTCTTTACCTTTTAACGAATGGGAAACATAGAGCGCATGCTTGATAAAGGAACATTTTTTTGTCAGTTATTAGTCTTGGCGAGTTACATCTCTGATTGAAATATTTTGTTTGTTCAAGCATGCGCTCTATGTTTTCTGAAAGAAAAACTGCTTGAAAACAAGCTGTTTTATGCTAAAAATGCAAAAATGGCGGGAAAAGGCTGTCTTCATGATACCATGTTTCTAAATTGTGGGCACTTGAATCAAAATGAACATGATATTAAAACATCACATATATATCTGTACAAAGAAAACAAAGAATTACAGTAAAATGATGATGTTCATTTTAGGGGGCCATTTTAGGCCCTTATCATATATAGTCCTTTTCAAAAATTGTCCGTATGTCGTCAACTATCAGTTCACAAACAATTACATGTTTCAAATCTCTGTCTGCTCGTCTTGGCATTCTGACAGAACTATTTACGGACAATTGACCTCAGTTCTCAAGTTATGCATTTTAAATTTTAGAAAATTTAAGAAATTAGAATTAAAGAAATTTAAGAAATAAACTAATGGCATTTTATGTATCCGTTTATCTGGTAAATGTTGAAACATTTGTAAAATAGTTTCTATTTTCCATGCTTTGAGAGCTGTGTCATTTCTTATTTCCTTTATAGCAAGACGATATTGCTTTGTGCAATGTACAAATTATTTAAGAATGAAAACTAAAATCAATTCTAATATGTAATATAAGAGGCTACTCTTAAACCGAGCAACATTGGCTTTTAATATGTTGAGATAGTAACTGCTTGAAATCTAGTCGATTTCGAGTTTTTATAGCATTGTGATACTTACATGTAAGATGTTGCCAATACGTTTAACGACGCTATGTAATAAACATGCAAGATTTAAGCGAAAATCAAACATTAAAAGGAAATTATCCTTTTTATAAGGATGCATATATTTGAATTTAAGAAAGATTTTTCCTCGTGGACATATAAGCAGGAAAAAAAATTACGTTTGTGAAATTTATATGTACGATATTAATCTAATAAAAATATTCCAACACCCATTCAGTATGGTAGTATGAACGAAAGAGTACTGCTGACAATTGAAATCAGTTTTTTTATTTCGGACGTAGGAAATAATAAATCAAATAAAAAAGATTGTTAGTGGTACAAACGACATTTGTGTTTCCTATCAATTGTCTGTTTTGAATCATTTGCATTTAAAACTTTTTTGAGTTCCTTTTTTTCAATACATAATATTACAGAGTGAATACAAAAATATTTACCAAGCAATAGAAATCTGACTGTGACGGTATATTAAATTTTGTCATCAAGGCGGTGCAGCGATTATACATGGGTATCTCCCTCTAACTATTTTTAGAATCGGTAGGACAACAAAGTAGTGCCTTTAAGCAAAATAGTCCCTATACTTGCAGAGCATATATACATTTATTGGGACATTTTAAATCAGATTGCTTGACACATGTCAGAAAAGAGGATTTGCAATTTCAAAAACAAGTGTCAAAATTGAATTATCATTTGAAGAAAAGAATTGAAATTGTTTGATGTACACCCTTTCCAAAACTGAGAAATTCCCTACTTTTACTTTCATTTTCAGATTTTTTCAATACAGACGCATTTTGCCGGAAAACGAATCTGATTTCACACCACGAAATTTTAACAGGGAAGAGACAATTTGATGAGCTTTCATTCAAGAGGTCCCTCGTTGCTGAACGAAAATTAGGGCCGGAGCTATGAACCATAACGTCAACATTACCGCCTATGGAAAATGCATATGTGGACTATACCCACAAAAAATTGGTGGGAATCTCAGAAGAGGACTTTTTTTGGCCAAGAAATTGCTTAAACAAGAACTATACGATAGAAAGGGATCAAGGGGACACTTAATCGGGGTTTTTTTACGGATTGTTTTTCTAGAATTTAAAAAAAAGGCTATATACCAAGCACGTTTTAAACGCAAAATGATTTCAATAGTTCTAAAATTTACCTTTACTTACAAAATGGATATTGGAGACGTTTCACAGAAAGGCAGGAATGTGAGGATTAATATGTAATAGTTGCCATTTTAAAATCAAAAGAAAAAAATGAAAAATAAAGAATAGTTAATGTATTCCCATCGTTTGTAAGATGTGTAGATGTGTAAAGTGCTACAGAGCAAGGATAAACGTAAAATGACGTTACAATAAGTTTGTAGTCAATGGATATATAAAAGTTACAAAACATAAACAAATGAAGTCTTTAACTTCAATCACCTTAATAAAAGGTATCCTGGTTTACCTTCTGGTGAACTTTTCATTATTTATCTTTTTCCCAAGGGAGTAAGAGTAAAAACCACAATAACTTCCGAACAATCATCGTATAACATTTAAAAATAATATACACAAACTTTTTTTATTTGTTTTGTAAAATATCAAATTGTAAATGAAAAGAGAATAAGATCTGCAGTGCGCGACGATAATCTTTCAAACAAAAAAATGACTCTTTGAAGAATTTTGAAATGAAGGAGTGGAACAAAATCAGCAACAGAAGAGGGGTGCATCATGCGTCAGGCTGAAGTATGGCGCAGAGGAAACTAAACGAACTACAAACTTGAAACAGTAGGTACTAAGCGAATTACCAATCTGTCGGTACTGGGAAATATATATATGGCAACACGGTGAATTAATTCGGGAGGTGACTGATATGCTAGGGTGGAGAGAAGATGGAATCGGCTATCCGATGCGATGTAATAACAGGAACAGCTTGTTGGCTAGAGTTAAACAAAAAGCTGAAAGACGGACATAAGTGCCTAATAGATTGCATGACAACGAACTCACAGTGGAAGCGAATGGGGAGTTATTTTCCTTGACATCGTGAAAAGTAAGTGTCACAGCAGTCAACGACTGGTCGCAGTAGAGTTGACAGTGCCAAGAGCAAAAAAAACGTAAGACCTAAAATGCACAGACCTGATGGTAGACTGAGTTTCACACGCCTGATTCCCGATGAGGTCAGTAACATACGGTTCCCGACGTAAATTGTTAGATAAAAATAAAATAAAATAATTGTTGTTTAATGCCATTATACTAGAGTGCACTTAATCTTTTTTCTAATACATTGAAATATCTTTATTATTATTTAAACATTCAATTCAACAACAACAAAAAGGAAACAACAAACAGCTACTCCATGAAAGACAGAATGGTTTCTGTGGTGATGAAATCATAGATTTAAAGGGACTAGAGTTGTTGTTTTTTTTAAATCGTGACTTTTACGTAATATATTTAATTTATTTACCTGAATACAGATATAAATGCATAGCGATTAAATATTCAAAGTACGTGTTACAAAATGCAATTATTTATTTATTATTAGCTCTACAATCAAGTCACAGAATTGTTCCCTAATCTTTTTCTATGGATTTGAAATTTACACTACCAAATCGCTTAAATTGTTTTATGTCTATAAACGGCGAGGATTTGAAGGACAATATATGCTCCAAGTTACAAAAATGTTACTCATATTAATTTTACTTATTTCAGGAACATCAGGTAGTAGAAATCTAATCAACTTTAAGTTAACTATATTTCAAATTTTTGAAGTTTGTATTGTAATATACAAAAAGAAATTGTACTCAATTTTTTTTGAAATTTTTGAAATACTTCTGACATTTTTCTTCAGGAAAATGTTCGTCAAAAGGAGAAATTGTCATTCTCTTAGATAAGCCTGGTTCAATTGGAAAAGAAAATTTTGAAATACTGAAGAATTTCATTCTTGACGTCCTTGTGCATTTTGTGATAGGTCCTAACGCCAACCAAATCAGCGTTGTCTCGTTCGATGATGATTAAAAGGAAGAGTTCAATCTAAATCATTACTCATCATTAAATGAAATACGACCTCCTATCTCGGCTATCGAATACTCCAAGAAAGGAGCAAACATCGGAAATGTGCTAAATGTTACGCGCCAAAACTCATTTACATCATCTCGGGGTGCGCGTTCTGATGCTGCTAAAATCGTTATCTTGATAACCGATGGAATTAGTTCTATTTCTAATGAAGCCAAATTACTGAAGGACAATAACGTCACCATTTTCTGTGTTGGTGTGACAGGTGCAGTCAATGAACAAGTCTTGCAGAACGTGTCTTCTCACAGTAGTTATACGTATATAACAGATAATTTTACTGATCTCTCACTCATAACACCAATTCTTGCAGACAGATCATGCGCAGACCGTATGTATATTTTTAGATTTTGAAACTTTAAATCAATAAGCTAACATATTTTACGATTTTCTCTAACAACTGATAGGTTTTAGTGGCCCGTGCATATGGTGGTGTTAGATGTAGTGCTATTTTAACTCCAAAGAAAGGGCGTTGTTCAAAATATTCTACACTTGCTCAAACTTATAGTTGGTTATTTTAGCTCCTAACGTAATATTATCAATTTAGTGACTTAGAATCTGTTTTTTGTTTTTTAAATGGATGCATCGGTTTTCTTGATAACCTAAAATATATCATCTCTAATTGTACAGTTGAATGTTTTTAGATTTATAGATTTTATCAAGAAAAAAAAATTCAGATATTGCATGCATTTGGTAAAGTTTAAACTGTATGATGTAATATGTATGTATAAATAATGTCATAAATGCGATTAAATCGTGAAAACACGGCGATAAATGACAAAAATTCGTGCTTTGAGATATCTGCCTATTTCAGTTCAGATATGAAAATGTTAATGCAGTTAATATTATTTCTTAATATAATATCTTTAAGGAGCGTGAGGTATGGATAGTCGCCGCACGATATCAACGTCATTTCTTGACATTTTTGTTTTGGTAGTACTTCATTATTGAGACCTTTAGAAAAAGAAGGCCGTGTTTGTTTATTCATATTTAATCATTTTTTCATTTAGAAATAAAATACTCTTTTTGTGATCGACGGAGTTTTATATTGGATTATTTAATGCAGCTGAGGACATAATCTAGCTGAGGACATATCAACCTCGCTTTATTAATCCTTCAGAGCAGATGTTGTCCGACTATATTATTTATTTATTAACATGACATATTCTTTTATATAGACATTGGAACTACGTTAAGAGTACCTATTTACTCGTTCTCGCGTTTAGGTTGATAAATCAATTCCTGTGCTTTTTCTTCTAATTTGTTTCTATCAAAGCAAAAAATAAATCGTATCACTATTTGCATGTCCAACACTTTTATTCCCTTATCTAAGCAAAAGGGTCCCGCATACATGTAATTATCCAAAATGGACGGTAACGTTCCCGTTATAAAAACAGACATTTATTTTTTTGGGGGGAAACAAAAAACGTCTATGACATATCTTTTTCAAATTTTGATGCATGAAAATTTATCTGAAATAAAAACCTTTTCTAAAACAAAATGTAAACTCATGACGCAGCGATGTCACGTTATAAAAATTAATATAATTTTAATTCTTTAACAAAATTTAATCAAATTTTTAATTCAAATGTGTTATCATTTTATCCAATAAAGCGGCCATGAGATGCAAGGTGCATTATGTGACATTACTTTTGTATCAATCCTTGTATATCTGGTTTTATAAACAAACTAATGAATATTTGGTATCATAATAATTTTTCAAAACTCTCTTTTTATATAACACACGGTTTGGGTTTTGTTCATTAAGATATAGACGACTGTTTAAGCAACCCCTGTCTAAATGGCAGTACGTGTGAAGATCAGTTGGGTAAATACGTGTGTCACTGTAATGGACATACGACAAGCAAAGACTGTTACATCCCAGGTATGTAATTATGACACTTTTCTTGCATAAACTGAAATTAAAAGCAAAGTACAAGACCAAACCAATATATTTTTAGTCCAAACTCATCATCTATCTCTATGTTGTGGCAGGTAAAGTTATCAAATAGCAAGTGAATGTATCTCGTAATGTTTTTATTAAAGATTCTCCTCAACTATTCATCAATAACATTTTAACGGTTATTGCTTCTTTTAAATCCCTTTCCAAGTCTTCCTTGATGTTTCGGGGGTTTTTTCCGCTTGCCACACATGCAGTGATTATATTGATGAAATTGGTTCCATTTTGATGACAGTTAAATATCATAAACTTGTTTTTTCATAGTTTAGAATCTGGATGGAAAAAAATGGGAGTTTCATAATTTAAATTTTAGGAAACAATATGTCTCAAAACGTCAAAATTCGGCATTGTCACGTAAAATTCGAGCCTTTTTCACCAATGCTGATCAAGTTTATTAATTTTGATAGTATTTCATGTATAATGTATTGTATGTAGCAAAACAAAAGACTTTGTAAAACAGTATTTATATAAAAAAAAATGTTTAAATGGATAAAAGAATAAACAATGGTAGAAATATTATATTGGTATTAAGTCCATTATAAGAACGGAACGGTACATGCACACTTTCATGTCAAAACATGGCTGGGGCAAAATTATTCCCGACTTTTACGAAATAAAAAATAATCTGTGAGATGTCTGAATATTCACGTTTGGCAAAAATGGGAGGTCATTTGAATATTTAATTTGCGTTTTTCTGGAGGGGAGTGGGATGAAAATGCACAGGCTTAATGTTTAAGTATGTGTGTAACTTCAACGTAAACAAAATCTCATGCCTTGCTGGATGCACCTCTGATTCAAAATTTCGTTTAGAATCAATCATCTGTATCTGAAGTTACGCAATTTTGGAAAGAATACTAGTGTACCAAAATTAAATTATCTAATATTAGCATTACACAACTCAAAAACTGAACACTTAAAAACTTATGAACATGATATTTTTCATTTCCTATTGGACTGTACTACGGAAGCCCATTTAGGACCTATCAAAAAATATTTTTGAATTTGATATAACGAATTCTTGAATTTGTTAAAACAAATTTAAATCGTTATAACGAATTGTTGAATCCGTTATAACGAAATAAATTTGTAGGAATAAATTTTAGGAATTCGTTATAACGAATTTTATCTGTTATAAAAAATTCGCTGAATTCGTTATTTCAAATTTTAAAATCTGTTTTAACAAATTAAATTTGAAATAACGAATTCTTGAATTCAATTTAATGCTGTTTTCGACAAAATAACATCAACAGCATATTATACAAAAATATCATTTATCTTTGAACTTAGTGCGCTTGTTCTTTACAATTTCAAGTGTTTTTGTCTGTTATAAAAGTACAGTTTTCATTTTTTTTATTCGTTTTTATTGACAAAAAGGATAAAAGTGACGTGTATCGCACTTGTCTTGTACTACACATTCTACACAATAAATTAACATAATTACGCACACTGCTGGGGTGCATGCAGGATTTGGATGTTAGAAAATTTGAAAGAATTTGAATTAATCTGAATTTTACGTGGAAGTAAAAATATTTTTATAGGTATTTATGTAAGTACATGAAATAAGGAATCATCGTTTGGCGCTAGTGGTGTTAATAATTGTTGTCCGTACGTGGTCAAATTAAAATTAAATGTTCAAATAACTTACTGAACATGTCAATTTTATAAATAAATTCGCTTTATGATTGATAGACACAATATGGTCAGGGATATTGGCTATACAGAATTTGGCAATGAAGATTAAGTGATGGAATACCAGTAAATTAAAGCTTTTTGCAAAATGATTCCGTAGATTTGAAGTGTAAATGAAAAATATTATATAAAGAGACAACTGTAAATAATAAACATTTATCAAACTAAAATACAATATTAGAATAGCAGAGACAAATAACTTTTAGTGTAATCAAACTGCGGATGCAAAGTCTATAAAATGCTTAGCGTTTTATAAACGACGATGTCAATTATACCTATGCATTTTCATGAAAATATAACAATTACGTTTCACTTCTTATTAGACGGATTTTGCAAATATTTGATCTTGTTTCCGTACGCCATAATCCTCAGCTGGGTTCTTGATGCTCTCAGAACGGATCGAAAAGACCGCAGTTTCTCTGTGACATTTGTCTTTGATCCCTTTACTAGATTGTAAACACTATAAACTAGGAAACCTACATCGAGAACAGCTGTTAAAGGAGGCAGTACAATATCGGCAAATGAAGCAGCGCTTAGGACTACGCGTGCAACTGCTATAGGTATACCGCTGATCATAGACAATGTTCCAGCTGCAACTTGAAGTGCTGTTGCATCAACCCCGTTTGCATCGTCTGTATGCATTGTCCGTTCCTGTATTACTTGAATTAATTTTTGGAGTTTTTTCAAGGAATCTTCTAAGACCCTAGATCGTTCGCGAAAATTCATGTAATAGCGCTGAAACTTTGCATTTGCATCCCTGTTTAACACTACTTCGGTTACTGTTGATCCCACGACAGTTACACCACTTACAGAACTAATAACAGCTCCACCAACTGTCAAACCAAGGGACACTCCCGCTGTAAATGGAGCTACAATAACTCCTGCAATGGCAAGTGCTGATCCTGCAATGCCTACTGAAGACCCCACAATAGTTGAAATATTTACATTTCGTCTCCGTCCCTCTAATTCATCAATAATCTCGCTACACAGAATTTCTAAAGCCATGTTGCATCTCATCCACATATCCAGTGCCAATTTTGCGGTAGTTAGTGTAGATTTAGCAAGGTTTGTGTCGTAGAATATCCTAAAGTCTTAAAATAAAAGTTTTTATTTAAAACTTGAGTTAGTTATTCATATAAGTGTATAAAATAATGAAATTGCAAAAACATATCTTAACATATAAAAAATTATTATTTCATGGGTAATTACCTGATTGATTATCATGTTTATGTTTTTGCGGTACAAAAGCCACTGGTGGGTCCATCAAACAGTTACATACTCTGTACCTGGCTGCAATTCTGTGAAATTGTCCTGAAAAGGTCCTGAAGAGAGTAATGTGAAACTTTGAAACATTTTCAGCATCAAATAGGCATTTGTAAACGGCATCTATATGAGCTAAATATTGTCGTCTTCTCAGAAAATCTTTAGGCTGTTTTCGTCTTCTGATTTGACTATAGAGCTTCCATTCTGTTTCAATTCTGTCTTCATGTATGCTAGCACTCAGAACATATATTGGTACTTGGAAACACGTTGTTGCTGCGATCAGTTCTAAATCCTGTAATGTCATCCCGTCTTCAATTCTCTCAGTGAAGAAAGTCGCAGACTCTTTAAGTATTGTATCACGAAATCTAAAAGCATCCAAAACTTTATGGTCTCGGTATTTGAAGTTTTTCAAGGACTCTCTATCAGCACTTTCTTTCTCTGCAATTAGAAGGGGACCATATATGTTTGGATTTTCTTTAATTTCTGCTATTACTTCCTGCATGATTGTTTGGTATTGTTCTTCACTGCCAAATATATCTTTGCTCATGCATCGATACAAGGAATGTGTGTAGTCGGAAATCGTGTCTATCATACGGTCTTCCATGTCAGTTCTTTCCATGACAAGACGAAGCTCAGAATATATGGGAATTATGTTCATTTCCCTACGTACATCATCACAAAACCAGTTTTCAGGAGGGTTTACTGGGAAAAACGTAATAAGCGGCCGATGTCGTTTGTTTTTTCCTATATCTTGATTTTCTGAAACTGTATAAGAATTGAAAACTGAAATTTTACCCAGTATGAGACTCTTGTTTAATATATATTAAATCATATTTCAGCATGAGAGGAAGAAAGATACAATATTGTAATCAAACATTCTACTTAGTGTGTTGGGTCATATCGATGATTTATGTATTTTAACATAAATATTACAGCATTAAACGCAATCAAAATGCAATAGGAATATTGATATCCATCTTGCTATCGGTTTATCTGTTTATCAATCCATTTGTCTGTCTGTCTGTCTGTCTGTCTATCTCACCTACCGACCTCATCTACATGTATCTATCTATTTAACTATGAAACATTTTATTGTGATCCTGCTTAAACATTTCACTTTACCATCGACTTTTTTGGCAACATATGGAGGGGCCAGCATACAGTTACATCCAGTCTTTGAAATGATTCGATCAACATATTCTCTTCCATTTTTCTTCTGGACGAATAATGTAATAAAGTATCGGCAATTTTTGGCTTTGACATAGGTCGTTGGAGTTTTAATCTCCCAACTGAAATTTTCCTTGGAGTTTTGAAAAATGTATATTGGAAACCCCGTCCAGTCAGCTGCTATCTGAAGAGACCGTTCGAAATTGTTCTCCGGAAAACTGCAAAGAAGTTAAATATTCCGTTATTTTTATATACTGAATCGCTACAGTTGATAAAATCTATACTTTGTATCAAACTTTGAAACGCACCATTATTTATACGCACCTCATGGGTAATTCTACGTCTTCATTTCCAAATACATCTTTGCTTATGCATTTTGCTAGTGTTCCTTTTCCGCCAAGCAATAGCTCTAATTGCCTCCCTTCTTCTGCTAAAATGTCGTTGATATGTTTGTAGTCATCAGATAGCTCTCCAGGCCATGGTGTATCATCTCTCTGATAAATCAACTTGTTCTTTTCCAGTATGTGTTTGTAATGTTGATGAAGCCCATGACGACTAGAGGGTGGACAACAAGGCATTAATTCTGAAACCAAAATAACAATAAGCACTTTTTTCTGTGTGATTGTTTTTAATCAATTGATTAGGTGGATATTATTTATAAATAAGTAACTGTTTAACTATTTAATGTAAAACAGAGCTTTCGGGTTTATCCTTTTACTGAAACATTGAGGAATGATTAATTCCTTGTGCACTCTCAAACTATTATGTCAACTTTTGTTGAAATAATTTTAATGTACATTTGACGATGGTATTGTTTTTTCTGATGTTTCTAAATCTAATTGTTCATCGATGAATTAGTTTTTGACACTTAAGAAATTGGTTTTAGATCCGACATTTCCGATAATGAAAATATATAATTGGATTACCTCTTGGTCAATACATTACATGTGTTACAAAATAATGTGACACGTGTGTATAATTCTAATTTTCAATTAAAAAAAAATCTTTGCCTGTAAGAGAAAACTGCTTCAATATATACTCAGTTTTTCTTTTATAAATTCTAAATATGATATTTCAACCAAATTCACTCACCCAGCGATCGAATTCGATCAAGATCTATTGTGTTGTTGGCTATGGGGAACTGCCCAATGATTTCTGGAGTATTTTGACGGCAAAGACATTCTTCTTTGAGGTTTATTTTAAAAGATGGACTTTCTTTGCTGCTTTTGAAAACCAAAGGAGATTCAAATGTATACAAGTAACTACCGCAAATTGGAAGATACAAATTTGACTCTTCTCTGCCTGAAACATCTCTTGGAGAAACAACATAAATCGCAGCATTAAAAATACTTGCTAGTGCAAATAAATGTACTGTTTTTGCTGATTTCCAATCAGTCAATTGTTTCCTGAACGTATCTTTTGATAACTGTTTCCCAAGCGTTTCTGCATTCTTTTCGTTCTTCTGAATGTTCTCTGAAATATTTTCTTCAACATTTACAAGTTGCATGTAAACTTGTATAAAATCCTCAGTTTCTACGTGTGCTTTTAGGAATTCCTTAACATCCTTCTCTTGTTTTGGAGTTCCGTAAATAATCTGAGCAAAAAGATCATACATATTGGTTATTTCTACTGAAGAAACATCTGAATAGCTTGATGTTGAAAAAGATAAGAATCTTTTATCTTTTGTTAGTAGAAAATGTGTTAAAGTTTCAAAGTTGTTGCGAAACCTTTTGTCAACACATTTTGAATGTTTTCTATTTGTAATTTTTAAACCACAGTCTATATAACGATCGATGTTTTCATCACACCGTATGAAGTGGACATTTTCTCTGTCAAATCGTAAGAAAAGTATCAATGGTGGGTCATTTGCATCGTCCTTCTCACGGATCACAGGTTCAATTTCTATCCCCATGAATCCTTCTTCTTCACATTCATACATTAATACGACGCTTCTGGAGATAACCTCGCTCACTGCATAACATTCACGCAATGATGGAGCAACTGCATTTTTCCTTATGCTTCTTATATCTCTTTTGGCGTTTTCAATCCAACTTTCTTTTGGATTTTCTATTTGCGGTTTAAACAATGCAAAGTAGAACAAATGTTTCTCTTCATAAGCCGATATATGCTCACGGCATTTTAATATTGTCATATCTTTCTGCATGAGGGGTACAACAATAGAGTATAGCTCATTATTGCCACCATATGCTTGCAATGCTGATACACGTCTTCTCAAATCTTTCAAAATAGACTCTTTGTCATTCATTGTTGAGTTAGTTTTGTAAACAAAGCGAACAAAATGATAAATCTGAAAAAGATACACATTTGAAATTAATCTGAGAATAAAAGTTTAGATCTCTCTTTTCGATACAAAACTAACAAAAACTTTATTGTTTAACCTCTACTGACATTGTAAAAAAAATGTGTCCTTTTAAAATTTATGGAATACTTCTACGGTGAATGGCAAGTTGAATTCCTTTTACCAAGTGGTCATTGTCTATATTTCATAAGACGAAAAAAGACCATCTGGAACATTGTTATTTTGTTGTATTTACAGTTTCAGTTATATATTTTTATACTCAACAAGCATTGTTACCTGTCAAAACAAAACATTTATAAATCTTTCGTACAACTTTTGTACTTGTTGCTTGAGTGATACGCATTTAAGCATCACTGTTAGTGATCAAAGGCTGATGGGCAAGGTTTCAAGAAAGCATTAACGCTTAAAATCATTCAATGTCCATACTTAATTAAATGAAAACCCTATTCATTTCGAGAGTTTAATGTTTTTTAAAGTATTGTAGATTAATAAATTCACACAGTTAGTTAAAAATCCACTATGTTTGGTATTTCAAATTTAATACAGCAAAATGTTGGTTAAAAATCCACTATGTTTGGTATTTCAAATTTAAGACACCAATATTTTTCTCTGATCGGGTATAATGTATGATATAATAATGACTGCCATTTCGAAGTGTATGTTCATAGTACGATCCTCATTGAATGTGAAAAACTATCTTCATATCTGCCATATTCAGGACGCAGAGAATTGCTTGGACGACAGGTTAATCAGTCACTAAGAAGACGACAATACAATTCTCACCCTTAAAGTTTTCTATTTAAATTACAAATTTAAAAGTGTATAATTTTATTCCTTGGAATGGAGCAAATCAAGTATTAACAAACTTCTAAATACTTCTAAATAAAAAGTCATCAAATGTCTTTATCTTCCTGCGATCTTCTCTGTATGTACACGAAGGCTGATTATTCATGATATTTATGTCTTTGTGGTATCACATGATGAAAACACAGAGTAAAATAAAAATAAAATTGTGCGGCTCAATTTCATGATAAGTGGAATTATACCAAGAGAAAAATTTTTCTCCTTGCTCTATTATAATACTTGTAAGGTCTTGGGAAGCTGTATTTAAAAAAAGATTATACGATGTTTGTGTTTACCTGCGGGACCTCTCATCATTTTAACCACCTGAACTGTATTTGTGCTCTTCAGTATACTTCACTCGTTTTCGTATATTACTGCAATGTTAGTTACATAGAATGTGTAGTCTTGCTGAGTGCAGTAATAAATCATTTTGTATCAAAAGTCGTCAGGACACCTGCAAATCGTGATTTATGTACATAATATTTTCTTTTTTTAGAACTTGGGCCATTGCCAAGAACAAACTTTAAATGTTTACATTAGCGTAACGTTATTGGTATTTGAATATTATAATACTCTTCCAGTACTTTAATATTTTATTTAAAGAAGTCTTTTGTGCTACTATTACTAGGCTGCGCTTTTTATTTTTATCAAGGATCTTTTGAAACGGTACTGTTAAGAACTTATTTTTAAAAGTATTAGGCGACAAAGCAATTTTAGAACATGAATACGTTCAAGTATGTTGTTGACGTTTAAAAGGATTAGAATGCTTTCGTTCATCTTTATTTTTTTAATCGCGTTTATCTTTGACTCCGTTTTTATCAATATATTGCTTTGGTATGTATTGTAGTTTATCATGATTAAATTCACGGGTATTAGTATGCAATAAACTACTATGCAAATTTTCAATCTGCACAGATTTTTTTCTAATCTGCAAAAAAATATGTTTGATTTAAATAACTGATCTGCGATAGCGCTTCAAATCACATAAAGGCGCTATCAAGTGTTAAATGAGAAGGAGTCCATGGAAAAGAAACACAATTTCAATTATTCATAACTGATTCAGGTTCATGACACTTGAGATATGTCTACTTCAAAATTTCTTGCTGTATATACCCATATTTAAGAAAATTGTTTTTATTGCCTTCAAAATAATGTTGGATTTTGTTTCGAGTATTGATACAAATTCCTATCGTAACAGGTAGAATTTATTTACCAGAGCATGATCTAGTCCGGTAGCTATAATATGCATTGTTACGTTCAAAATTGTTTTGCACACAGTTTCTATATTTTTATGTACTATAGATATCAATTTTGTACTAAATGTCAATTTTCTTATAACAACTCTTAAATCAATATTTTATTCTTAATTTCGAGTATGTAAACGCCAATTGCTCGGCACTGACCATTTCAAAAACATCAGTTTGACAGAAATTAAACTAAGAGTTACACTGTACAGTAAATAAGACGACAACTCACCCACTTGCATAAAGAGGCTCCGTGTCCACATTAGAATTTGTCCCGGACGTCTCTGGATAAAAAAAGAAAATATTGATCTAAGCTGACCCAAATCAAATCGATCGTTTTCAACATGCAGCAAGCTACACGTCGTATTAAAATCTTTATCTTACAGATAAAAAAAATCTATTTTGAAAAATCCATACATTGCGTCAGGGGGTGCAATTCTTTAGTAATGGTATTCTGGCTTTTTATACCACCGCTCCGAAGGGGGTATACTATTTTAACCTTGTGTGTCTGTCTGTCCGTCTGTCTGTCTGTCTGTCTGTCTGTCCGTCCGTCCGTAACAAAAATTTCTGTCGCATTTATCTCAGCAACTATTTATCGCAGATGATTGAAATTTTTACACAGTGTTTGTTAAGGCATGCCATATCGTGGGATATATTTTTGTACCTTCCATTTAAGGTGGAATATCCCTCTGATAAGAGAGATAACTTCTGTAGAAAAAAATCTCACTTTGTTTCTGTTAACTCACAATTATTAAGGCACGTAGCAATAAGGGAAGCAGTGCTGGGCCCCAATTTATGTTGGAAGGCGACATTTATTTAATATTCAATTATAAAAAAATAAAAGAAATTTGAACCAAACGAACTAAACCCAAACTTTTGGCAAGTGAAAAAAAGTAAAGAAAACTTTCACCAAAAAAATGTAAGAAGCGAATTATATTTATCAAAATTTTAATGAGGCAGTGTTTATATGTATACCCCTTCCCTCCCCCAATGGATTCATTTTTTTTAGAAATATTACTAAATTTTATGTACTAGTTCAGTACATGAACAGTAGGTGTTAGATGTTTTAGGCCAGAGAATTTTGGATGAAATTTTGCTCTCTCCCCCCATTTATAGCTCGTTCACAAAGGTGAATGAATTATAATTGAGAAAAACGTGACTTAGGCTTAATTATCATCGTTTGAAACATAACATTTCAAATGTTCAAAATTGAATATGGGGTTTCTTATCTGAGAGAGCAGATATGTGACAACAAAATTAAACAAATAATAATCTTACATTTTATTCAAGACAATATATCCCTATATTGAGATCATACCAATTACTTCAAGATCATTCATTTGATCCCCTTTTAGTGTGATAACAAAATGCTCTCATGACTGGTTTTATACTTTAAGCATTTCTAAAACATATTGATCCATTCACATGAACTATTATCTTATCCAAATTTAAAAACAGAAAAACATTTCTGATTAATTAGAAACTGTGGCAATTTATCAAGTACTGTATGTGAAATATGTATGTAAAATCTTCAATAGTCTATGATAAAGAAAGATAACTCTTGCTAATTAAAGCAATTTTTGTTACAAACCTATGCAACAAAGTGCTATTCTGAACTAAAAAGCACTGCTTCATTATGTTTTCTAATATGAATTGGCAATGTATATAACTATATATTATTTACATATACATTTAATATTTTTAATTTTACGCTGCGATGGTAAAATTTTGCTTTTTCTATTCACTATGTCTAGTTTTCTTCATACTAAACATGATTGGACACATAATCAATTTTTGAGAAATCTAGCAGCTATTCATCACTTCAACTGAATCTATTGATATTGACTTTCATGAAAATCAATATGAAATTTTTTTAAAAAGATATGGTAAAATTAATAGCAGAGGGGTATTACACCTTAAATGAGTACATGCCATATTGTGGGATATATTTCTGTACCAATCGGATGCCAGCTTTCTGTTAAATTTTGACTTTGCTTATTTTGCATATTTACATCAGAGCGGGGGTATCACTAGTGAGCATTGGCTCACAGATATCTTGTTTATTGTGATGTGAAATTAACGTTTTCATTTTTAAAACATAGCAGTCATTGTTATGTTATTGCATTATAATTTGTTTATTGACATTAGCGACAGTCTCTTTCAAAAGGATTATTTGTGATGTAAGCATCTTGTCACGTGATCATATTCAGTAAAGAGTTTGAACGCCATATTGAGTGTTGTGACTACATGGTGTCAGAAGTTTGAAGCTGCAAGGATTATGGAGCAACTGAATTCTCCAGGCCATTTATCGATGGAAGTAATCTTGCAGAAAATTGGAAGGAGTGGATCCAATTTTTCGATATATATTTTGCGGCTACATTAATCGGTGAGAAGAACGAGAACATACAGGTAGCTACATTTTTGCACTGGCCGGCATTGAAGCACGCCGAGTCTATAACACTTTTGGGATCTCAACCGACGATATCGATGCTGATAAAAATGATGTTTTGAAAACTATATAGAAAGAATTCTGTGAACCCCGTTAAAACGTAGCGTACATAAGACATGTGTTTTTCACGCGTAACCAGGGTCCGGATGAGCCCATTGACAATTATGTGACGGATCTGAAAACTAAAACCATCCGTATGAATTTGGAAATTAATCTGACGGATTAATCAGAGAGAGAAGAGTGTGTGGAATTCAGGATGAAGCGTGTCGTGCCCGTTTAATCAGAGAATCTGATTTGACATTGGCAAAAGATGTGTGTAGGGCGCAGGAAATGAGTACGAGACAGTTAAAGTTCCTGAAAGGTAGTGAAGAACAAACAGTAACGGCGATAAGCCAGTCAAAAAGTGAAAGAAAGGTCAGCTTGCAAAATTATAGTAAACATACAAATCATGCAAAACAAAAAACTGGAAAGGCCTGACAATACTAATGTGAGGTCATATCGTAATTGTGGAAGAAGACACATGAAAGATGCGTGTCCTGCATTTGGGAAAACGTCATCGTTGTCACAATAAGAATCATTGTGCAAACTACTGTTTGGCAGACCCATCTTACAAATTCACACTGTTGGAGTACCAGACGATGAAGACTCTAACTAGAATACAGAATTTTTCGAAGGTTATCAAGACTTTGGAGTGTTCTTTGCGTGGCGAAAAGTACGACATAGTGGATGCGAATACTCAAGCAATTCTGGGAATGAATGCCTGCACAGAAATTGGATCTAATGTGCGAGTACACTAGCACAAGGATTTGTCGAAATAAAACCTACTGTAATCGTATGAAGATATTTTTAAGGGATACGGTGAACTTTCTGGAAAGCACCACATCAACACTGACGACACTGTTACTCCGGTCTTCATCCACCGAGGAAGGTCCCTGTCGCACTCCGTGATAAAGTGAAAAAAGAACTTCTGAGAATGGAATAGTTAAGAGTTAGGATTCTGATTACATACAGTGCGTAAACCCAAGAAGATAAAACTATGTATTGACCCAAATGACTTGAATCGTGCAATTAAAAGAGAGCATCACCAGTTAAACACAGTCGACGAAGTGATTGAAAACCGTCTGCAAGCCAACGCGTTTTCGAAGTTCGATGCAACCCATGGATTTTGACACATCAGACTTGATGAGCCCAGTTCATAGCTGTTGAAATTCAATATCCGGTTTAGTCGGTACAGATACCTGCGTTTACCATGTGGAATAAGCTCTGCACCAAAAGTGCTTTCTTTTGGATTTAAAGGGCGTAGGGTGCATAGTAGACGACTTCCTAGTATGGGGTGAGACCATTGCTAAACATGATTCCCTGGTACAACAGATGCTACAAAGATGTCGTTAATTGAACTTTAAGTTAAAAAGAGCAAAGTGGAGTTCCGTGTACCTGAAGTAAGGTACGTCGGACATTTAATTACAAACAGTGGTATTAAGGTAGACCCTGAGAAGGTACGAGTGATAGTAGACATGCCAGCACCAAAGGACGAGTCAGGGGTCAAACACATTTTAGGTGTCGTACAATATGTAGCTAAGTTTATTCCGAACCTGTCTGAAGTGACTGCACCACTTTGTACACTTCTGCAACCTGACATGGCATTGGTATGCACCTCAACAGGAAAGTTTCGACAGACTGAAACAACTAGTCTCCAGCACACCAGTACTCAGTATATATGATGTGCACAAGCCTGTAACAATTTCCGGTGACGCAAGCTCCCTTGCGTAGTCTTCCCCCACGATGGACATCCGGTAGCATACGGTTCGAGAGCTTTAACAAAGACACAGAAGAGATACGCTCAGAATTGAACGTGAAATGCTAGCTCTCGTATATGGCTGCGAGAAGTTTCATCACAACATTTATGGCCGAAAGGTGACCATGGAAACTGATCACAAACCCCTTGTCGCGATGTACAACAAACCACTGTATCGAGCGACGCCTAGACTTCAACGAATGCTTATGAAGTTACAACGCTACGACCTGAAGTTAGTGTATGTACCGGGGAAGGATATGCATATTTCAGATGCATTGAGTCGGTCTTACCTGGAAAAGACTCCGGGAATCTAGTGGATGATAATATCGACGTTAATTCGATTAAGGCACAAGTTCCCGTTTCTCTAGCAAAACTACAGCAATTCAAAGAGGCGACTGCTGCTGATGAGACATTACAAACACTGAAAAATACCGTTTTGATTGTTTGGCCATTCGACAGATCAAGTGTTCCACTGAACATCTTACAGTACTGGAACTACCGTGATGGAATCAGTGCCATTAATGGACATTTATACAAAGGCCAACGACTCATGGTGCCAATCAACTTGAAAAAGGAAATGCTCAATAAACTACAGGATGCACACCTGGGCATAGTGAAAACACAGACAATAGCACAAGAGCTGTTGGTTGGGCCCAAAATGAACTAGGACATTGAAGACTTTATAGGACAATGTGCAGTTTGTAGCAAGTACAGGAATCTTTGATATCACAGGTGATGCCTTCACGTCCATGGTCTAAAGTAGCTGCATATATTATCCAGTTTAAAGGCTCTTAATACCTCCTGTGTGTTGACTACTACATGTATTCCAAAGACCTATATATGATAGGAGTTGAATTCGGCCCCCATAATTCGCCATTTTTCATAGTGTTTCGGGAACATTAAAATGTTATGTTATTTTTTAGAGGAGTTGATATAAATTATATTTTTACCTATTTATTTGATTTATTTGCACTCACTTGCAGTATATGACGTTAATTAGAAGTGACGCTATTTCTATAATTCAATCAAAATCAGTCAAAAATTGACATTTTCTTTACCTTTTAACGAATGAAAAACATAGAGCGCATGCTTGATAAAGGAACATTTTTTTGTCAGTTATTAGTCTTGGCTAGTTACATCTCTGATTGAAATACTGTGTTTGTTCAAGCATGCGCTCTATGTTTTCTGAAAGAAAAACTGCTTGAAAACAAGCTGTTTTATGCTAAAAATGCAAAAATGGCGGGAAAAGGCTGTCTTCATGATACCATGTTTCTAAATTGTGGGCACTTGAATCAAAATGAACATGATATTAAAACATCACATATATATCTGTACAAAGAAAACAAAGAATTACAGTAAAATGATGATGTTCATTTTAGGGGGCCATTTTAGGCCCTTATCATATATAGTCCTTTTCAAAAATTGTCCGTATGTCGTCAACTCGTCTTGGCATTCCGACAGAACTATTTACGGACAATTAACCTCAGTTCTCAAGTTATGCATTTTAAATTTTAGAAAATTTAAGAAATTAGAAATTAAAGAAATTTAAGAAATAAACTAATGGCATTTTATGTATCTGTTTATCTGGTAAATGTTGAAACATTTGTAAAATAGTTTCTATTTTCCATGCTTTGAGAGCTGTGTCATTTCTTATTTCCTTTATAGCAAGACGATATTGCTTTTTGCAATGTACAAATTATTTAAGAATGAAAACTAAAATCAATTCTAAAATGTAATATAAGAGGCTACTCTTAAACCGAGCAACATTGGCTTTTAATATGCTGAGATAGTAACTGCTTGAAATCTAGTCGATTTTGAGTTTTTATAGCATTGTGATACTTAAGATGTTGCCAATACGTTTAACGACGCTATGTAATAAACATGCAAGATTCAAGCTAAAATCAAACATTAAAAGGAAATATCCTTTTTATAAGGATGCATATATTTGAATTTAAGAAAGATTTTTCCTCGTGGACATACAAGTAGGAAAAAAATTACGTTTGTGAAATTTATATGTACGATATTAATCTAATAAAAATATTCCAACACCCATACAGTATGGTAGTATGAACGAAAGAGTACTGCTGACAATTGAAATCAATTTTGTTATTTCGGACGTAGGAAATAATAAATCAAAAAAAAGATTGTTAGTGGTACAAACGACATTTGTGTTTCCTATCACTTGTCTGTTTTGAATTATTTGCATTTTAAACTTTTTTGAGTTCCTTTTTTTCAATACATAATAATACAGAGTGAATACAAAAATATTTACCAAGCAATAGAAATCTGACTGTGACGGTATATTAAATTTTGTCATCAAGGCGGTGCAGCGAATATACATGGGTATCTCCCTCTAACTATTTTTAGAATCGGTAGGACAACAAAGTAGTGCCTTTAAGCAAAATAGTCCCTATACTTGCAGAGCATATATACATTTATTGGGACATTTTAAATCAGAATGCTTGACACATGTCAGAAAAGAGGATTTGCAATTTCAAAAACAAGTGTCAAAATTGAATTATCATTTGAAGAAAAGAATTGAAATTGTTTGATGTACACCCTTTCCAAAACTGAGAAATTCCCTACTTTTACTTTCATTTTCATCGTTTTTCAATACAGACGCATTTTGCCGGAAGACGAATCTGACTTCACACCACGAAATTTTAACAGGGAAGAGACAATTTGATGAGCTTTCATTCAAGTGGTACCTCGTTGCTGAACGAAAATTAGGGCCGGAGCTATGAACCACAACGTCAACATTACCGCCTATGGAAAATGCATATGTAGACTATACCCACAAAGAATTGGTGGGAATCTCAGAAAAGGACTTTTTTGGCCAAGAAATTGCTTAAACAAGAACTATACGATAGAAAGAGATCAAGTGGACAGTTAATCGGGGTTTATTTACTGATTGTTTATCTAGAATTTAAAAAAAAGGCTAAATACCAAGCACGTTTTAAACGCAAAATGATTTCAACAGTTCTAAAATATACCTTTACTTACAAAATGGATATTGGAGACGTTTCACAGAAAGGCAGGAATGTGAAGATTAATATGTAATAGTTGCCATTTTAAAATCAAAAGAAAAAAATGAAAAATAAAGAATCGTTAATGTATTCCCATCGTTTGTAAAGTGTGTAGATGTGTAAAGTGCTACAGAGCAAGGATAAACGTAAAATGACGTTACAATAAGTTTGTAGTCAATGGATATATAAAAGTTACAAAACATAAACAAATGAAGTCTTTAACTTCAATCACCTTAATAAAAGGTATCCTGGTTTACCTTCTGGTGAACTTTTCATTATTTATCTTTTTTCCCAAGGGAGTAAGAGTAAAAACCGCAATAACTTCCGAACAATCATCGTATAACATTTAAAAATAATATATACAAACTTTTTTTATTTGTTTTGTAAAATATTAAATTGTAAATGAAACGAGAATAAGATCTGCAGTGCGCGACGATAATCTTTCAAACAAAAAAATGACTATTTGAAGAATTTTGAAATGAAGGAGTGGAACAAAATCAGCAACAGAAGAGGGGTGCATCATGCGTCAGGCTGAAGTATGGCGCAGAGGAAACTAAACGAACTACAAACTTGAAACAGTAGGTACTAAGCGAATTACCAATCTGTCGGTACTGGGAAATATATATATGGCAACACGGTGAATTTATTCGGGAGGTGACTGATATGCTAGGGTGGAGAGAAGATGGAATCGGCTATCCGATGCGAGGTAATAACAGGAACAGCTTGTTGGCTAGAGTTAAACAAAAAGCTGAAAGACGGACATAAGTGCCTAATAGATTGCATGACAACGAACTCACAGTGGAAGCGAATGGGGAGTTATTTTCCTTGACATCGTGGAAAGTAAGTGTCACAGCAGTCAACAACTGGTCGCAGTAGAGTTGACAGTGCTAAGAGCAAAAACAACGTAAGACCTAAAATGCACAGACCTGATGGTAGACTGAGTTTCACACGCCTGATTCCCGATGAGGTCAGTAACATACGGTTCCCGACGTAAATTGTTAGATAAAAATAAAATAAAATAAATGTCGTTTAATGCCGTTACACTAGAGTGCACTTAATCTTTTTTTTCTAATACATTGAAATATCTTTATTATTATTTTAACATTCAATTCAACAACAACAAAAAGGAAACAACAAACAGCTACTCCATGAAAGACAGAATGGTTTCTGTGGTGATGAAATCATAGATTTAAAGGGACTTGGACACGATTTAAGATCAAATATTTTATTTTTATTTTTTATGTATAAAATGGTTAACTGGTGCATTTTAAATGATTGACCAAAATATTGAAAATTAAAGTCAAGTTACAAGCGAGATACAGAGGTAAGAATTTGTTGTTATGTAAACAAAGCTCGAGTCTTATAGTTTACAAAAAATGTAATGTAGAGATTACCATTTTTTAGACAAAATGACATGTAAAAAACAATTTAAACTAATTCAATATCTTCATAAATACTATTATCAACAAACGAAAGATACATTTGATTAAAACTTACACCAAAACAACACATATGTAAATAAAAATGAGAATATTGAGCTTTGTTTACAAAACAAAGAATTCTGAACTCTGTATCTTGCTTATAATTTGATATTTGAATTTCAAATTTTGACATAGAATTATAAACTTCTATATTTATCAGTATAAAGGTTGAAAATGGAAAAATAAAATTTAGGAATTTTAAGTTAAATCGTGTCCTAGTCCCTTTAACAACTGTTTAGATAAAGGTTTTTTAAAGGTTTATCGCCCTATCAAAAATACCTTTTTAAAAACTATCTTGTTCAGTTGCTAGCTAGAGTTGTTTTTTTTTCAAGTCGTGACTTTTACGTAATATATTTAATTTATTTACCTGAATACAGATATAAATGCATAGCGATTAAATTTTCAAAGTACGTGTTACAAAATGCAATTATTTATTTATTATTAGCTCTACAATCAAGTCACAGAATTGTTCCCTAATCTTTTTCTATGGATTTGAAATTTAAATTGTTTTATGTCTATAAACGGCGAGGATTTGAAGGACAATATATGCTCCAAGTTACAAAAATGTTACTCATATTAATATTACTTATTTCAGGAACATCAGGTAGTAGAAATCTAATCAACTTTAAGTTAACTATATTTCAAATTTTTGAAGTTTGTATTGTAATATACAAAAAGAAATTGTACTCAATTTTTTTTGAAATTTTTGAAATACTTCTGACATTTTTCTTCAGGAAAATGTTCGTCAAAAGGAGACATTGTCATTCTCTTAGATAAGCCTGGTTCAATTGGAAAAGAAAATTTTGAAATACTGAAGAATTTCATTCTTGACTTCCTTGTGCATTTTGTGATAGGTCCTAACGCCAACCAAATCAGCGTTGTCTCGTTCGATGATGATTCAAAGGAAGAGTTCAATCTAAATCATTACTCATCATTAAATGAAATACGACCTGCTATCTCGGCTATGGAATACTCCAAGAAAGGAGCAAACATTGGAAATGTGCTAAATGTTACGCGCCAAAACTCATTTACATCATCTCGGGGTGCGCGTTCTGATGCTGCTAAAATCGTTATCTTGATAACCGATGAAATTAGTTCTATTTCTAATGAAGCCAAATTACTGAAGGACAATAACGTCACCATTTTCTGTGTTGGTGTGACAGGTGCAGTCAATGAACAAGTCTTGCAGAACGTGTCTTCTCACAGTAGTTATACGTATATAACAGATAATTTTACTGATCTCTCACTCATAACACCAATTCTTGCAGACAGATCATGCGCAGACCGTATGTATATTTTTAAATTTTGAAACTTTAAATCAATAAGCTAACATATTTTACGATTTTCTCTAACAACTGATAGGTTTTAGTGGCCCGTGCATATGGTGGTGTTAGATGTAGTGCTATTTTAACTCCAAAGAAAGGGTGTTGTTCAAAATATTCTACACTTGCTCAAACTTATTGTTGGTTATTTTAGCTCTTAACATAATAT
The DNA here is from genome assembly GCA_015776775.1 of Magallana hongkongensis. Taxonomy (NCBI): domain Eukaryota; kingdom Metazoa; phylum Mollusca; class Bivalvia; order Ostreida; family Ostreidae; genus Magallana; species Magallana hongkongensis. The sequence goes on from CM027471.1 coordinate 15,126,865, forward strand.
TATCAATTTAGTGACTTAGAATCTGTTTTTTGTTTTTATATGGATGCATCGGTTTTCTTGATAACCTAAAATATATCATCTCTAATTGTACAGTTGAATGTTTTTAGATTTATAGATTTTATCAAGAAAAGAAAATTCAGATATTGCATGCATTTGGTAAAGTTTAAACTGTATGATGTAATATGTATGTATAAATAATGTCATAAATGCGATTAAATCGTGAAAACACGGCGATAAATGACAAAAATTCGTGCTTTGAGATATCTGCCTATTTCAGTTCAGATATGAAAATGTTAATGCAGTTAATATTATTTCTTAATATAATATCTTTAAGGAGCGTGAGGTATAGATAGTCGCCGCACAATATCAACGTCATTTCTTGACATTTTTGTTTTGGTAGTACTTCATTATTGAAACCTTTATAGAAAGAAGGCCGCGTTTGTTTATTCATATTTAATCATTTTCTCATTGAGAAATAAAATACTCTTTTTGTGATCGACGGAGTTGTACATTGGATTATTTAATGCGCGATCAGTTTTATCGATCGCTCTTAAAAAGTCACGGACGTAGCTTTATAATGTAGCTGAGGACATACTAACCTAGCTTTATTAATCCTTCAGAGCAGATGTTTTCCGACTATCTTATTTATTTATCAACATGACATATTATTTTATATAGACATTGGAACTACGTTAAGGGTACTTTTTTACTCGTTCTCGCGTTTAGGCTGATAAATCAATTCCTGTGCTTTTTCTTCTAATTTGTTTCTATCAAAACAAAAACTGAATCGTATCACTATTTGCATGTCCAACACTTTTATTCCCTTATCTAAGCAAAAGGGCCCCGCATACACGTAGTTATCCAAAATGGACGGTAACGTTCCCGTTATAAAAACAGACATTTATTTTTGGGGGGAAAAACAAAAAACGTCTATGACATATCTTTTTCAAATTTTGATGCATGTAAATTTATCTGAAATAAAAACCTTTTCTAAAAAAAATGTAAACTCATGACGCAGTGATGTCACGCATATATCATGTTATAAAAATTAATATAATTTTAGTTCTTTAACAACATTTAATCAAATTATTAATTCGAATGTGTTATCATTTTATACAATAAAGCGGCCATGAGATGCAAGGTGCATTGTGTGACATTACTTTTGTATCAATCCTTGTATATATGGTTTTATAAACAAACTAATGAATAATTGGTATCAAAATAATTTTTCAAAACTCTCATTTTATATAACACACGGTTTGGGTTTTGTTTATTAAGATATAGACGACTGTTTAAGCAACCCCTGTCAAAATGGCGGTACGTGCGAAGATCAGTTGGGTAAATACGTGTGTCACTGTAATGGAAATACGACAAGCAAAGACTGTTACATCCCAGGTATGTAATTGTGTCACTTTTCTTGCATTAGCTGAAATTAAAAGCAAAGTACAAGACCAAACCTATATATTTTTAGTCCAAACTTATCATCTATCTCTATGTTGTGGCAGGTAAAGTTATCAAATAGCAAGTGAATGTATCTCGTAATGTTTTTATTGAAGATTCTCCTCAACTATTCATCAATAACATTTTAACGGTTATTGCTTCTTTTAAACCCTTTTCCAAGTCTTCCTTGATGTTTCGGGGGTTTTTTCCGCTTGCCACACATGCAGTGAATATATTGATGAAATTGGTTCCATTTGGATGACAGTTAAATATCATAAACTTGTTTCTTTCATAATTTAGAATCTGGTTGGAAAAAAATGGGAGTTTCATAATTTAAATTTTAGGAAACAATATGTTTGAATATGTCTCAATACGTCAAAATTCGGCATTGTCACGTAAAATTCGAGCCTTTTTCACCAATGCTGATCAAGTTTATCAATTTTGATAGTATTTCATGTATAATGTATTGTATGTAGCAAAACAAAAGACTTTGTAAAACAGTGTTGATATAAAAAATGTTTAAATGGATAAAAGAATAAACAATGGTAGAAATATTATATTGGTATTAAGTCCATTATAAGAACGGAACGGTACATGCACACTTTCACGTCAAAACATGGCTGGGGCAAAATTATTCCCGACTTTTACGAAATAAGAAATAATATGTGAGATGTCTGAATATTCACGTTTGGCAAAAATGGGAGGTCATTTGAATTTTTAATTTGCGTTTTTCTGGAGGGGAGTGGGATGGAAATGCACAAGCTTGATGTTCAAGTATGTGTGTAACTTCGACGTAAACAAAATCTCGTGCCTTGCTGGATGCACCTCCGATTCAAAATTTCGTTTAGAATCAATCATCTGTATCTGAAGTTACGCAATTTTGGAAAGAATACTAGTGTACCAAAGTTAAATTATATAATATAAGCATTACCCAACTCAAAAACTGAACACTTAAAAACTTATGAACATGATATATTTCATTTCCTATTGGACTGTACTACGGAAGCCCATTAAGGACCAATCAAAAAATATTTTTGAATTTGATATAACGAATTCATGAATTTGTTAAAACAAATTTAAATCGTTATAACGAATTGTTGAATCTGTTATAACGAAATAAATTTGTTATAACAAATTTAAGGAATTCGTTATAACGAATTTTATCTGTTATAACAAATTCGCTGAATTCGTTATTTCAAATTTTAAAATCTGTTTTAACAAATTAAATTGTAAATAACGAATTCTTGAATTCAATTTAATGCTGTTTTCGACAGAATAACATCAACAGCATATATTACAAAAATCTCATTTATCTTTGAACTTAGTGCGCTTGTTCTTTACAATTTTAAGTGTTTTTGTCTGTTATAAAAGTACAGCGTTTTTAATGACAAAATGGACAAAAGTGACGTGTATCTCACTTGTCTTGTACTACACATTCTACACAATAAATTAACATAATTACGCACACTGCTGGAGTGCATGCGGGATTTGGATGTTAGAAAAATTGAAAGAATTTGAATTAATCTGAATTTTACGTGTAAGTAAAAATATTTATATAGTTATTTATGTAAGTACATGAAATAAGGAATCATCGTTTGGCGCTAGTGGTGTCCGTACGTGGTCAAATTAAAATTAAATGTTCAAATAACTTACGGAACATGTCAATTTTATAAATGAATTCGCTTTATGATTGATACACACAACATGGTCAGGAATATTGGCTATACAGAATTTGGCAATGAAGATTAAATAATGGAATACCAGTAAATTAAAGCTTTTTGCAAAATGATTCCGTAGATTTGAAGTGTAAATGAAAAATATTATATCAAGAGACAACTGTAAATAATAAACATATATCAAACTAAAATACAAGATTAGAATAGCAGAGACAAATAACTTTTAGTGTAATCAAACTGCGGATGCAAAGTCTATAAAATGCTTAGCGTTTTATAAACGACGATGTCAATTATTCCTATGCATTTTCATGAAAATATAACAATTACGTTTCACTTCTTATTAGATTTTGCAAATATTTGATCTTGTTTCCGTACGCCATAATCTTCAGCTGGGTTCTTGATGCTCTCAGAACGGATCGAAAAGACCGCAGTTTCTCTGTGACATTTGTCTTTGATCCTTTTTCTAGATTGTAAACACTATAAACTAGGAAACCTACATCAAGAACAGCTGTTAAAGGAGGCAGTACAATATCGGCAAATGAAGAAGCGCTTAGGACTACGCGTGCAACTGCTATAGGTATACCCCTGATCATAGACAATGTTCCAGCTGCAACTTGAAGTGCTGTTGCATCCACACCATTTGCATCGTCTGTATGCATTGTCCGTTCCTGTATTACCTGAATTAATTTTTGGAGTTTTTTCAAGGAATCTTCCAAGACTCTAGATCGTTCGCGAAAATTCATGTAATAGCGCTCAAACTTTGCATTTGCGTCCCTGTTTAACACTACTTCGGTTACTGTTGATCCCACGACAGTTACACCACTTAAAGAACCAATAACAGCTCCACCAACTGTCAAACCAAGGGACACTCCCGCTGTAAATGGAGCTGCAATAACTCCTGCAATGGCAAGTGCTGATCCTGCAATGCCTACTGAAGACCCCACAATAGTTGAAATACTTACATTTCGTCTCCGTCCCTCTAATTCATCAATGATCTCGCTACACAGAAATTCTAAAGCCATGTTGCATCTCATCCACATATCCAGTGCCAATTTTGCGGTAGTTAGTGTAGATTTAGCAAGGTTTGTGTCGTAGAATATCCTAAAGTCTTAAAATAAAAGTTTTTATTTAAAACTTGAGTTAGTTATTCATATAAGTGTATAAAATAATGAAATTGCAAAAACATTTCTGAACATATAAAAAATTATTATTTCATGGGTAATTACCTGATTGAATATCATGTTTATGTTTTTGCGGTACAAAAGCCACTGGTGGGTCCATCAAACAGTTACATACTCTGTACCTGGCTGCAATTCTGTGAAATTGTCCTGAAAAGGTCCTGAAGAGAGTAATGTGAAACTTTGAAACATTTTCAGCATCAAATAGGCATTTGTAAACGGCATCTATATGAGCTAAATATTGTTGTCTTCTCAGAAAATCTTTAGGCTGTTTTCGTCTTCTGATTTGACTATAGAGCTTCCATTCTGTTTCAATTCTGTCTTCATGTATGCTAGCACTCAGAACATATATTGGTACTTGGAAACACGTTGCTGCTGCGATCAGTTCTAAATCCTGTAATGTCATCCCGTCTTCAATTCTCTCAGTGAAGAAAGTCGCAGACTCTTTAAGTATTGTATCACGAAATCTAAAAGCATTCAAAACTTTATGGTCTCGGTATGTGAAGTTTTTCAAGGACTCTCTATCAGCACTTTCTTTCTCTGCAATTAGAAGGGGACCATATATGTTTGGATTTTCTTTAATTTCTGCTATTACTTCCTGCATGATTGTTTGGTATTGTTCTTCACTGCCAAATATATCTTTGCTCATGCATCGATACAAGGAATGGGTGTAATCGGAAATCGTGTCTATCATACGGTCTTCCATGTCAGTTCTTTCCATGACAAGACGAAGCTCAGAATGTATCGGAATTATGTTCATTTCTCAACGTATATCATCACAAAACCAGTTTTCAGGAGGGTTTACTGGAAAAAACGTAATAAGCGGCCGATGTCGTTTGTTTTTTCCTATATCTTGATTTTCTGAAACTGTATAAGAATTGAAAACTGAAATTTTACCCAGTATGAGACTCTTGTTTAATATATATTAAATCATATTTCAGCATGAGAGGAAGAAAGAAAGATACAATATTGTAATCAAACATTTTACTTAGTGTGTTGGGTAATATCGATGATTTATGTATTTTAACATAAATATTACAGCATTAAACGCAATCAAAATGCAATAGGAATATTGATATCCATCTTGCTATCGGTTTATCTGTTTATCAATCCATTTGTCTATCTGTCTGTCAGCCTGTCTGTCTGTCTGTCTGTCTGTCTGTCTCATCTACATGTATCTATCTATTTAACTATGAAACATTTTATTGTGATCCTGCTTAAACATTTCACTTTACCATCGACTTTTTTGGCAACATATGGAGGGGCCAGTATACAGTTACATCCAGTCTTTGAAATGATTCGATCAACATATTCTCTTCCATTTTTCTTCTGGACGAATAATGTAATAAAGTATCGGCAATTTTTTGCTTTGACATAGGTCGTTGGAGTTTTAATCTCCCACCTGAAATTTTCCTTGGAGTTTTGAAAAATGTATAATGGAAACCCCGTCCAGTCAGCTGCTATCTGAAGAGACCGTTCGAAATTGTTCTCCGGAAAACTGCATAGAAGTTAAATTTTCCGTCATTTTTATAAACTGAATCGCTACAGTTGATAAAATCTATACTTTGTATCAAACTTTGAAACACACCATTATTTATACGCACCTCATGGGTAATTCTACGTCTTCATTTCCAAATACATCTTTGCTTATGCATTTTGCTAGTGTTCCTTTTCCGCCAAGCAATAGCTCTAATTGCCTCCCTTCTTCTGCTAAAATGTCGTTGATATGTTTGTAGTCATCAGATAGCTCTCCAGGCCATGGTGTATCATCTCTCTGATAGATCAACTTTTCCAGTATGTGTTTGTAATGTTGATGAAGCCCATGACGACTAGAGAGTAGACAACAAGGCATTAATTCTGAAACCAAAATAACAATAAGCACTTTTTTTCTGTTTTTTTGTTTTTTTTATCAATTGATTCGGTGTATATTATTTATAAATAAGTAACTGTTTAACTATTTAATGTAAAACAGAGCTTTCGGGTTTATCCTTTTACTGAAACATTGAGGAATGATTAATTCCTTGTGCACTCTCAAACTATTATGTCAACTTTTGTTGAAATAATTTTAATGTACATTTGACGATGGTATTGTTTTTTCTGATGTTTCTAAATATAATTGTTCATCGATGAATTGGTTTTTGACACTTAAGAAATTGGTTTTAGATCCGACATTTCCGATAATGAAAATATATACTGTAAATTCCTAATTAAACGCGAGGAATTATTATCCGCGTAAAACCGCGAGAAGCATCCTCATCTCGCCATTATTTCCTGAGAGTTGAAAACTATTAGAAATAAGGAAAAAACTTCCACGTTCGCGATTTTATATTCTCGCGATTTCATAAAAACCAGCAGCATCGCAGAATTAAGTACTCGCGTAATATAAGGAATTTACAGTAATTGGATTACCTCTTGGTCAATACATGTGTTGCAAAATAATGTGACACGTGTGTATAATTCTAATTTTCAATTAAAAAAAAAATAGTTTGCCTGTAAGAGAAACCTGCTTCAATATATACTCAATTTTTTTTTTTTATAAATTCTAAATATGATATTTCAACCAAATTTACTCACCCAGCGATCGAATTCGATCAAGATCTATTGTGTTGTTGGCTATGGGGAACTGCCCAATGACTTTTGGAGTATTTTGACGGCAAAGACATTCTTCTTTGAGGTTTATTTTAAAAGATGGACTTTCTTTGCTGCTTTTGAAAACCAAAGGAGATTCAAATGTATACAAGTAACTACCGCAAATTGGAAGATACAAATTTGACTCTTCTCTGCCTGAAACATCTCTTGGAGAAACAACATAAATCGCAGCATTAAAAATACTTGCTAGTGCAAATAAATGTACCGTTTTTGCTGATTTCCAATCAGTCAATTGTTTCCTGAACGCATCTTTTGATAACTGTTTCCCAAGCGTCTCTACATTCTTTTCGTTCTTCTGAATGTTCTCTGAAATATTTTCTTCAACATTTACAAGTTGCATGTAAACCTGTATAAAATCCTCAGTTTCTACGTGTGCTTTTAGGAATTCCTTAACATCCTTCTCTTGTTTTGGAGTTCCGTAAATAATCTGAGCAAAGGGATCATACATATTGGTTATTTCTACTGAAGAAACATCTGAATAGCTAGATGTTGAAAAAGATAAGAATCTTTCATCTTTTGTTAGTAGAAAATGTGTTAAAGTTTCAAAGTTGTTGAGAAACCTTTTGTCAACACATTTTGAATGTTTTCTATTTGTAATTTTTAAACCACAGTCTATATAACGATCGATGTTTTCATCACACCGTATGAAGTGGACATTTTCTCTGTCAAATCGTAAGAAAAGTATCAATGGTGGGTCATTTTTATCGTCCTTCTCACGGATCACAGGTTCAATTTGTATTCCTATGAATCCTTCTTCTTCACATTCATACATTAATACGACGCTTCTGGAGATAACCTCGCTCACTGCATAACATTCACGCAATGATGGAGCAACTACATTTTTCCTTATGCTTCTTATATCTCTTTTGGCGTTTTCAATCCAACTATTTTTCGGAATTTCTATTTGCAGTTTAAACAATGCAAAGTAGAACAAATGTTTCTCTTCATAAGCCGATATATGCTCACGGCATTTTAATATTGTCATATCTTTCTGCATGAGGGGTACAACAATAGAGTATAGCTCATTATTGGCACCATATGCTTGCAATGCTGATACACGTCTTCTCAAATCTTTTAAAATAGACCCTTTGTCATTCATTTTTGAGTTAGCAAACACAATGAGAAATCTGAAAAAGATACATATTTGAAATTAATCTGAGAATAAAAGTTAAGATCTCTCTTTTCGATACAAAACTAACAAAAATTAATTGTTTAACCTCTACTGACATTGTAAAAAAATATGTCCTTTTAAATTTTATGGAATACTTCTACGGTGAATGGCAAGTTGAATTTCTTTTACCAAGTGGTCATTGTCTATATTTCATAAGACGAAAAAAGATCATCTGGAACATTGTTATTTTGTTGTATTTACAGTTTCAGTTATATATTTTTATACTCAACAAGCATTGTTACCCGTCAACACAAAACATTTATAAATCTTTTGTACAACGTTTGTACTTGTTGCTTGAGAGATACGCATTTAAGCATCACTGTTAGTGATCAAAGGCTGATGGGCAAGGCTTTAAGAAAGCATTAACGCTTAAAATCATTCAATGTCCATACTTAATTAAATGAAAACCCTATTCATTTCGAGAGTTTATTTTTTTTTAAGTATTGTAGATTAATAAATTCACACAGCTGGTTAAAAATCCACTATGTTTGGTATTTCAAGGTATAAGGTATGATATAATAATGACTGCAATTTCGAAGTGTATGTTCATAGTACGATTCTCATTGAATGTGAAAAACTATCTTCATATCTGCCATATTCAGGACGCAGAGAATTTCTTGGACGATATGTTAATCAGTCCCTAAGAAGACGACAATACAATTCTCACCCTTAAAGTTTTCTATTTAAATTACAAATTTAAAAGTGTATAATTTTAATCCTTGGAATGGAGCAAGTCAAGTATTAACAAACTTCTAAATACTTCTAAATAAAAAGTCATAAAATGTCTTTATCTACCAACGATCTTCTCTGTATGTACACGAAGGCTGATTATTCATGATATTTATGTATTTGTGGTATCACATGATGAAAACACAGAGTAAAATAAAAATAAAATTGTGTGGCTCAATTTCATGATTAGCGGAATTATACAAGAGAAAAATTTTTCTCCTTGCTCTATTATAATACTTGTAAGGTCTTGGGAAGCTGTATTTAAAAAAATGATTATACGATGTTTGTGTTTACCTGCCGGACCTTTCATCCTTTTAACAACCTGAACTGTATTTGTGCTCTTCAGTATACATCACTCGTTTTCGTATATTACTGCAATGTTAGTTACATAGAATGTGTAGTCTTGCTGAGTGCAGTAATAAATCATTTTGTGTCAAAGGTCGTCAGGACACTTGCAAATCGTGATTTATGTATATATTTTCTTTTTATACCCGCACTTTCTGAAGAAAGTTCGGGTATATTGTTGTTACCCTGTTCCGTCCGTCCGTCCGTCTGTCCGTCCGTCCGTCCGTCCGTCTGTCACGTTTTACTTTCTCAAACTGCTCTTACATCTTATAAACCAGCAAACTGAACTCTTGGAGTTTGATTTGGGGTATCATGTTGTTTTGTAAAAAGGTTTCAAAAATTCTCTGTTAGTCCTGGGGGTCAATTAATTAGTAAAAAATGACGTTTTTTCACAAAAAACCGTCTTCCTCGAACTCCTCCTACATTTTCAACAGTAGACAAATCATCTTTTGGAATATATTTTAGGGTATCCTATAGATGTGCAATAAGGTTTCGGAATTTTCAATGTTGTCCTAGGGGTCATTTAATGGCTGAAAAATGACGTTTTTTTTACAAAAAAAACTGGTTTCAAAAACGTCATTTTTTTTGGCAGTAGCCAAATGATCTTCTAGTATATGATTGGGGGTGTTATATTGAGGCGTGATCAGGTTCCAGAATTTTTTTTTTTTTATTAAGGGGATCAGTGGGCAACAAAAAATGACGTTTTTTTTGCAAAAACAATATGGTTCCCAGAACTCCTCTTACAACTTTTGGAGTAGCTACGTCATCTCTTGGGATATAATTGGGGCTGTCCTATAAATGTGCAATAAGGTTTTAAAAATTTAAATTTCATCCAGGGTGTCAAATAGTAGCAGAAAATTGACGTTTATCACTGAAAAAAAACATAGATCCAAGAGCTCCTCTTATGATTAAATGGATAGACAATCATATCTTGGGATATGATAGGAACTGTTCTATAGATGTGCAGTTAAGTTTTAAAAATTTAAATTTCATCCAGGGAGTCAAAAAGAAGCAGAAAAATGACGTTTATCACTTCAAAAAAAAAATAGATCCTAGAACTCCTTTTATGATTTAATGGATAGACACATCATATCTTGGGATATGATAGGAACTGTTCCATAGATGTGCATTACGCTTTTGAAAAATTAAATTTAACCCTGAGGACCATTACCTACCGGTACATACCTTTTGATGCCCTTTAAGGATCAAGAATATATATGGTTAAGGGGTGGGGATCTCAACCGTTTTCGAGATATTCGTGCACTTCCTGTTCAAGGGGGTCATGACCACCCCCGGGGCCCATGACCTACATACCGTTTGATGCCCCTTGACACAAGGAACAAGAATATATATGGTTTAAGGGTGGGGATCTCAACTGTTTTGAAGATATTAAGGGACGTGCTGTTTGAGGGGGTCAGGACCACTCACAGGGCCCATGACCTACATAACATTTGATGCCCCTTGACATCAGAAACATGAATATATATGGTTTAGGGGTCATGATTATAACAGTTTCTGAGATTTATGGTAATTTCAAATTCCTGGGGGGTGGGGATGACCCCAGGGGTCAGATCCAATAAACCCTTTATATTGCCTGTAACAGCCAATATATGATTATGAAAACCCTATATTATTATCTTTGTCCGTTTTCAAGTTACCATTTACAATAGAGTCTACGATTCTGCCAACAAGGTTCAATGTTAGACCCCACACCCTTTTGACACCCCCCCCCCCCCTCCCCGAAATGTCTAACCGAAAATGAGAAAAATCAAACCAGGGTGCACAACTAGATTTGCAGGCCTTTCATATCCTAGAGTTTTGTACAATTATGTTCAGCCATCTCTGAGAAACAAGTTCAGAGCGGGAAAGAAGAAAAAGAAGATGATGAATAATAATACATCACATTGTATTAAGAACCGTACAAAAACAATAAGTCTCCAAACTTCATTCAGGAGACTTAATAATTAATAAAGATTAAATAGAGATAGGATCATCAAACATCAATAATTTAAAGATAATTGAGAATTTCTGATTCTAAGGGGGTCAGGATGACCCCTTAGGGTCATGACTTACATGCCATAATGATCTGATGCGCCTGCATGACCTAAGGATCAGGAATAATATCTTTGGATTAAGGTGGGGATCTCAATGGTTTTTATTTCTGATTCTAAGGGGGTCAGGATGACCCCTTAGGGTCATGACTTACATGCCATAATGATCTGATGCGCCTGCATGACCTAAGGATCAGGAATAATATCTTTGGATTAAGGTGGGGATCTCAATTGTTTTTATGATATTTTATAATTTCAGGAAGAGCACTTGGGATAATGACCTACATACCATCTTAAATGCCTTGAACAAAGAAACAATAATATAATATGTACATGATATATCATTCAATTTAAGAACCCAGATATAGATCAATCATCTGTTTTGTAATACTTCCCATGTATTTATACATGTACATGTATAAGTTTGTGTTTTGTTCTATACTATTCATGTTCATGACTGTAGTATGGCTTAGTCTTATTTTGAATTACATTAAAAGATTGTCAAATATATGACTTGGAACCCCCACCCCCAAACAAACTCAAATATAAACTGTTCTCCCCCCCCCCCTTAATTGTCGAATGATCAGAATTAAAATCAAAATATAATTTGGGTGTCTAAAAACTTTTATAAACTGGTAAAAAATGTTATTCTTAAAAAAAATTACATTACACCTTGCATAATTGACAAATGATCTATTGAGATACGATCAGAGGTCATATTTCTACCTTGGGATCAATAAGTAGTATTCATTGACAAGTTAAAATTAATTAATAACAATAAATGATTCAAATTATAAATGTTTATATTCCACATTCATCCCCCCCAATCTAACCTGCTTATAAAGATTCAGTCTTCTTAATACATTCTTACATGTGTACAATAGCAAATTTTAAATCATTTCTTGATTGCTTTTTCTCTCGTGATTCACATTAACATTTTGGAAATTGCTTAATTCAATTTTTAAGATTTATAAACAAAATGTTATATGCATCACTGCCATGTGTATTCACCTATTTGGGGCAATTGTAAAGTCTCCTAAACAAAGCAGTGACATCATTAGGCTAGGAATTACCCACATGGATCAAACACTACTGTATAACATATGAATAAGATAAAATACAGATCTCAGAAGTTAACAAAATATACAGTGTATCATATCATTTCCTATTTCATAAAGGCTGGGGGGGGGGGGGGGGTTAAAGACAACACCGTGGGGTCATTAATGTACTTGACACCATTTGATGCATCATAATGACTTTAGAAGATATTTTGTATTTTCCTGTTTCGTGGGGTCAGAACAGTCCCATAAGGTCATGACCTACATTGTATTTGATGCATTATAATACATTAAGAAAGAAATACTCCTTCCTTCATATTATAACTCATATAAAAAATATAAGTGTCTACACTTACTTACATATGTAATACACAAATTTAATAAGAAATTGTTTATACAGGGTCAATATGGGGTCAACTCAACAGTGCATGCAGTCTGACAAATGAAAAAAATAACTTTTGCAACTAAAATGACAGAAACTTTACAAATGCGATAGGATAGGTAACGATGATAAGCTTATTTAAATATTAAAAGATGATGATACAGTATGCTGTCAAAGGGAGATTACATTTAGAAAGTGAAAGTAGAACTTATATACATGTGTATGTATGCTGGCAGGAATCCCATTCTGGCATCTCATCATATTGTACTACTGCTACTACATGTATTATGCTTACCTAAATTGGTCAACATCATAATGATAATCCAATCAAAACACAATAATGAATTCCTTTAGCTGATCTTAACTACCGTAATCCTTTTCAGCATACGGAAAACACAGACATGCATGTATGGGTGTTGCTTAAACGCGGAACGGAAAACGGAACGGAATGGAAAATATCATCACGTTTATCGCTTAAAAAGGGTATAGACTGGCCAGAAACGATTTACTTTGTATCTTTTATTTATATCTAATGAATGATTATCAACATGTTGCTATCTTATCAATATTCATATGAATGTATTCATTCGGCTTTAGTTGAGTACGAAACAGAAAAATCAAATGTCTACGAATTGTGAAACATTAACATGATTAAACGAGCAAATTAGCTATAACTTTTTACTTATTTCTCTTATATGGTATTGCTGGCATATTAGCGTAACGTACACAGTTAATTAAAGCGTTTTATGCGTGTTTTGAGTATTTCTATATTATTTTCAAATATGATGTACACGTATATACCTACATCAAAATTGAATTTTCGGTGTTCTAGACGATCTTTTATCATACAGACGATACAGTATCATTGAGATGGAAGAAAAAAACCGTAGGACTGACGACATTAAAAATTAAAATAGAGTAAACATTAAAATACCCGGTTATTTGTGAAACTAGTAATTTGTGAGACTAGTATTTTTAGCAATGCAAATTTGTTTACGTTTGCATTACAAAACATGCAGTTGTTTATTCCAGCAGCTATATACATATGATCGGAATAGAGAGCTCTAGACGTTGCCTGGTTTGATTTTCCGATTATATATTGTGACTATAGTCTGTCGATCCCAAAATATTCATGCAGCACATTTGGACGATTTATAATGGAAAATTTTGACATCTTTTCTCCATTTGGAAGTCACTCAGAAGACCTTGCACAAATTTTCAACACTATCATCCAGGTCTGTTAAAATGCAAAACCCCGTAGACTTCTTTATTTTTAGCCGTGTATTTATACCAGCTGATAAGCTAGAGAGGACGTTTTAAAGAAAGAATAATGAGAATGTTTAATGCTTCTAAAGGAGAATCGCTTGAACCCTGAGGTATATATCAATATACAGCAACAAGTGAATCGAGGGTATCAGGAGAAAACGTACCCAAGAGAAAACGTACCCAATCTCTAGGGTACGTTTTCTCCTGGAGAAAACGTACCCGGGTACGTTTTCTCCAAGAGAAAACGTACCCTATGAAAATCATAATTATACTACTTAATAGTTTTAATACTTTTAAATACTATTTTCATAATAAATATACAGAAAAGTAATAGTTTTATAGATATATGAATTTAATACTTTATAATTTTAAAGGGGTTGGACATATCAAATAATTTTCAAATGCTACTTTTATGCATATTTCAATGCATAGATGTATAGAAATATATTCATTATATGAATAATATCTTTATAATAATTGTAGCAACTTTTATTGTCTCTGGAAATAATTACCTACCTGTGTTATCAGTCTACTTCTTCTAATTATCCATTTATCGGTAGCCTTACCAATTTGAGTTTCTCTATGCGATATCCCCTGATTTTAATTATAGTGATAATCAATTAAATACCTGAGCAGTTAATTTATTATTATGTAATATTATGTATTGCCTCCCCGCGCAGGAGGTAGAAATATTCACTCTCCACACATTCTACATGTCAGTGGCGTCGGAAGCAAATTGACTGTTCAATGTTACATTTCGTAGTAGTTTCCATATATATGAATCAAACAAATATTTAAAAGACTTCAGTAGACTTGGTTTTATTGAGCAACTTTGTTCTATAAGCTAGATAAATTTCAAAAAAAATGTTAAAAATAACGCGATATCGACTTCTTGACATACTCATCATTTAGTTCTCCAAACGAGATTGCAATATAAACTTATTATTTAACGGTTACGTTTCTGGTGTATTAATTGTCGACTAATTAAACTGCTCAGGCGATGTTCGTGTATGTGTATGTTACAAATTATTGTCTTAATAATTTAAGTACGTGACTATGCATTTAAAAACAACAACAACAAACGATACAAATGTTCATTGTATATTTTATTTTGTTTCATTTAAGAATATCTATGAAACCATTATTTATTATTTTCATAGGGTACGTTTTCTCTTGGAGAAAACGTACCCAGGTACGTTTTCTCCTGGAGAAAACGTACCCTATACATTGGGTACGTTTTCTCCTGGGTACGTTTTCTCCTGGGTACGTTTTCTCCTGGGTACGTTTTCTCCAGCATTCGAATCGAGGATATTTTGGGACAGAATATAGTGGTCAATGCATGTACTGTTAATTTTGAGGAAATAAATATTCTTGAATAAATAATCTAATATTGCTAATCTTTCAAAAAAAATGAAAAAGGTACATAAAGTATATCGTTTTAGCATACTTAACAAATCTATGAGGTAAATAACATTAGATAAGATCTTCCGTTTTCCTTCCGTTCCGTTTTCCGTTCCGCGTTTTAGCAACACCCATGTATGTATACACATGAACCCATCTAATCGAAGAGCTGGGTAAAACTAGTACCCGCTAATGAGACATGCAAATCTGTGTACGTAACTTCAGACAAAGATCAGTCATTTGTAACATGCATGTATTTTTATGACCTATTCTTCAAATCCACTTGCACTATTTTATTAGGTAAATAACGGCTTTAAGGTGGTGCATGACACCTGCATATTGTGATGTACATGTATACTTCATATTGAGATAAACAATAAAGTATGTTGAATATTGATTAAATATTTACCCCCAAATAATGTTACCTAACATTGAAGCGCAATGGGTTAGAGCGTTTACATGTCTGTAAGAGCATTGGGGTCCAAGGTGTATTTTTGGTAATTTACGAATTTTCATGGGGAGGGGGGGGGGGTCTGGACCCCTCACTCCCGCCCCTTCTTTAAATCTGTGCACACGATGATGTTCATGTAGGCACACAGAAGCAAATCTAAAACCGGCAACCGCCACGGGGAGGGGGGCATAATTTAATTTTTAATTTTGTTTGTAATAATTATATAGACCATTATACTTCCTATGAAATAAAATGTAAAGATTATTGATTAACTGAAAATTCACTGCAAACAGTTCTACCCCAAATTGCACAAAAAGTGCTGCTCATGTCACGATGTGTATAATCATATGGGCAGGGATCTCATCCTTCAGTTATGAAAATTATAATTCTTAAATGTACTACCGGAGTTTGCATGTAGCCTTCATTTTTAATTAAACTGGTACAAAACAGTGTTATTTAGGGGCAAACACATGGTGCGGGTATTACTGTCTAATGACAGCATCTAGTTTATAATTTGGGCCATTGCCAAGAACAAACTTTAAATGTTTACATTAGCGTAACGTTATTGGTATTTGAATATTATAATTCTCTTCCAGTACTTTAATATTTTATTTAAAGAAGTCTTTTGTGTTACTATTACTAGGCTGCGCTTTTTATTTTTATCAAGGATCTTTTGAAACGGCACGGTTAAGAACTTATTTTTAAAAGTATTAGGCGACAAAGGAATTTTAGAACATGGATATGTTCAAGTATGTTGTTGACGTTTAAAAGGATTAGAATGCTTTCGTCCATCTTTTTTTTAATCGCGTTTCTCTTTTACCCCGTTTTTGTCAATATATTCTTTGGTATGTATTGTAGTTTACCATGATTAAATACAATGCAATAAATGCAATAAACTACTGTGCAAATTTTCAATCTGCACAGACTTTTTTCAAATCTGCAAAAAAATATGTTCGATTTATATAACTGATCTGTGATAGCGCTTTAAATCACATATAGGCGCTATCAAGTGTTAAATGATAAGGAGTCCATGGAAAAGAAACACAATTTTAATTATTCATAACTGATTCAGGTTCATGACACTTGAGATATGTCTACTTCAAAATTTCTTGCTTTATATACCCATATTTAAGAAAATTGTTTTCATTGCCTTCAAAATAATGTTGGATTTTGTTTCGAGCATTGATACAAATTCCTATCGTAACAGGTAAAATTTGTTTACCAGAGCATGATCTAGTCCGGTAGCTAAAATATGCATTGTTACGTTCAAAATTGTTTTGCACACAGTTTCTATATTTTTTTGCACTATAGATATCAATTTTGTACTAAATGTCAATTTTCTGTATTTTTTAGGATACCATGCTATTGCATAAATGATTTCTAATAACAACTCTTAAATCAATATCTTATTCTTGATTTCGAGTGTGTAAACGCCAACTGCTCGGCACTGACCATTTCAAAAAAACATCAGTTTGACAGAAATTAAACTAAGAGTTACACTGTACAGTAAATAAGACGACAACACACCCACTTGCATTAAGAGGCTCCGTGTCCACATTAGGTTTTGTCCCGGACGTCTCTGGATAAAAAATAGAAAATATTGATCTAAGCTGACCCAAATCGATCGTTTTAAACATGCAGCAAGCTGCACGTCGTATTAAAATCTTTATCTTACAGAAAAAAAATCTATTTTGAAAAATCCATACATTGCCACAGGGGGTGCAATTTCTTAGTAATGGTATTCTGGCTTTTTATACCCCCGCTCCGAAGGGGTATACTGTTTTACCCTTGTCTGTCTGTCCGTCCGTAACAAAAATTCTGTTGCATTTATCTCAGCAACTATTTATCGCAGATGCTTGAAATTTTTACACACTGTTTGTTAAGGCATGTCATATCGTGGGATAAAGAGCTAGAGCCACGAAGCATCAAAAATTGCCCTATCATTAAAAATTACCATATTTTGGTATAATATAGGGTAGAATCTTAGCTTTTCATAACTGTTTTTCTTTTTTCGATATATATCATACTTTTTTATAAACGGAGTTTACAATATGGCATTGTTTTGATGAAAAATGTAGAACAGACGTCATTTTTGTTAAGTTAACGTCACTAAATGATAAAACTACGTATGACTTGAATCTAATGAAATAAACAAAAAACAAATAAAATTATCATGTAGACATTATAATTAATTTATGAAAATCAATTTATTGATGAAAATACCATGAAAAGCTTTTTTACAATAAAGTTTCAAAAATATTACAGGGACCAGTGCTGAAGGTCAATATAGCAGCGGTACATTTAAATATGTCGGTGTGTTAAAAGTTCTTTTTTCTGCAATTTGAAACTGCCTGAAGTAATGCTGATCATGCG
The DNA here is from genome assembly GCA_015776775.1 of Magallana hongkongensis. Taxonomy (NCBI): domain Eukaryota; kingdom Metazoa; phylum Mollusca; class Bivalvia; order Ostreida; family Ostreidae; genus Magallana; species Magallana hongkongensis. The sequence continues at coordinate 15,145,035 of CM027471.1, forward strand.
CAGTGTATAACTGAGGATTAATCATTGAATTCTACCAATGTAATAACAAATTATTAAAATTAAATACGGTATATAAATATGACAGAGATACGGTAATTGAATTTAATAGAGATATATGTAATCTCGAATTTTGATGCATTACTGTAAAAGTCTGTGTACATTATTTTCATGATTATTTTACTTGTTTCAAGGCTTCAATATTTTCACCCAATCCTGGTGCTTTACAGCAGTTAGATGCCAGGGTTCAATCCTTTGAAATGTTAAATTTTCCCATTTTCCCGTGGGCTCACCGTGCGTTCATGTGCGCTCACCTTGCGTTCACTTGCGCTCTCCGCTCCGTTCCCGCTCATCGTTCACAAAACGCCCACCGTGCGTTCACAAAGATTTCGCCTTGCGCTCACTGCGTTCGTTTTGTGTTCACTTATTGTTTAGTCAGATAATATTATATTTAGGCTTATAACAATACAAACATGTAGTTTATTGTTATTATTTCCTGATTACCAACGAAAATTACCTCCCAGGGCACTCCGAATAAATCGTTTATCTTGCGTTCACATAGAGTACATATATCGTTCAACGTTCACTTTGCGCTTGCGTTTGCGCTCTGCGTTCGCCCACAGTTCACCGTTCATAAGCGCTATCCAAATTCGGCTCAGTGTGCACTCACCGCGTTCGTTTAGAGTGCACTCACTGTGCGCTCACCGTTCTCGAACTGTTCAAGTGAAAAATAAAACCTTTTAGCGACTGTGTATATGTAATGGATATACTAGTATGCCGAAAGCAGTTCTGTGTGAAATAATATAAAACAGTTTCGAGGCCCGTTACAGGGCCGAGAACTGTGATATTTTTTATACATAAGTGTTTGAGGCATATATCTACGAAAGCCGAGAAGGATCATTCGAGATTCGAGATTCGAAATACGAGATTCGAAATACGAGATTCGAGATTCGAAATTCGAGATTCAATATCTAAATTAACCAATCAAATCAAGGATCTGAAAATATGTATCCTAGCGACATCAAACTGTTCTAAATAAATTGATAGCTTTAAATCCAGTGGATGAAAGAAAAGGAAAGCAAGTCGGACTCGATGAGTGCTAATACCTGTGTTGAATGAATGGTACAGTAGGATATGCGCAAAAAAGTCCCGTCTACTCTTTCCTACCCTATAATTATTGGAATATTAAATCCGATTATAAGAGTCAAATTAAAAATCAAGTACGGATATGTACCTGTTTATCAAAAGTAAAACTACTCATAATTTATCTACAGTGCATCGTTATGGAGCTACACAGAAAGTTTTATATTAATTTGCCGAGCCGAAACAGAATAACTGACAAATTAATTAGGACTATATAGCCCCCCCCCCCTCCCTCTTGAAATGTATATACTGCAAACAGATATTTGTCGTACAACATCCGCACACAATTTAAAGAAAATTTCATGTTTTTTTTATCATTTTCGCTAGCTAATGTAAGACATCACAAATACCCCAAACCCCCTCACGGAAAAGGAAATGCTAGGTGATGAGAGAGAGAGAGAGAGAGAGAGAGAGAGAGAGAGAGAGAGAGAGAGAGAGTCGATGTAAATCACAGGTGCGCTAACATCGTTAAAATTAAAGCTTGCTAGTTGGTCTGCCCTACCCTAGCTACCTCCTCTCTTTTCTCGTTTTAGAGGCTTAATTATTGTCTATATATGCTTGTAACAAATCAAATCAATTTCAAATTCTAAATCAAACTGAATTTGACACTACAAAACTCTCTCTGTGTCTGTCTGTCTGTCTGTCTGTCTCTCTCTCTCTCTCTCTCTCTCTCTCTCATATCGACAATGGCATTGCCATACCCTACAATACACTATTCTTATCTGGATTTTTGTCTTTGAGGTTGTAAATCATTATATCTTCTATGGTTTAAAACTTTATCATAACCTATATTTTGACATGTCGATTATTTCATTGAGTTTCGTTTCATAGCTAAAACATTTAGATTAAACAGATCTTTCTTCGCGAGCCGATTTTTACACAGTTGGGGCGAATACACTTCGGGTTAAAATTGTTCGGGGGGAAATACATACAGGGCAAACAAAACCACTTAGATTCGCAAAGCCAACAGTGTTATTTCTAATTTAATGGTTTATACTGTGTGGGGTTAATTTATCAATGTTAATTTATCCATTTTATAACCACTATATAAGAGCTATTAAGACATTTATTTGTAGGAAAGAGCATGTACGAATGATCTTTATTTAGAACAGTTTGATGTTGCTAGGATACAGGTTTCAGATCCATGATTTGATTGGTTAATTTAGATATTGAATCTCGAATTTCGAATCTCGAATCTCGTATTTCGAATCTCGTATTTCGAATCTCGAATCTCGAATGATCCTTCTCGGCTTTCGTATATATATCATACTTAAATCACTCCACTGAATATCATTGTTGATTCCTGAGACAGTCCGATTTTAAAGAATAACAGTATTATTAAGAAGCTCTTTAATAATCGGACTGTCACAAGTAAAAATTCTGACTGCTGGAACAAGGGAATGACATTACAGCAGTGTTTTAATGTTCATTAATTAACTGAAAAAAGAATATCGATTTCTTTAAAAATATTCTCATGAGTTAATTATTCCTTATAAATGCCATAACGTCTATTCATTCACATTTTTTCTAGTGATATTCATGTCTTTTGAGAATTGTTCCAAGTGATAAGCTATCCGTAAGAGTTAGAGAGAGAGAGAGAGAGAGAGAGAGAGAGAGAGAGAGAGAGAGAGAGAGAGAGAGAGAGAGAGAGAGAGAGAGAATGTGGGTTTACTATTTTGAAGCGAAGATAGGTTAAAATGAACATTTTTATTTAAAACATCAAGCAGTAGCACATAAATAATGTCGTAAAATTGTCTTGAAAAGTCGAATTTATAGCAAGCATGTAGAATTTGTGTTATCATTTATATAGATTTGTAATGAACCCGGCCGTAAATCCATTTTTTTCAGAGGGTAGGGAAAGGGGGGGTGGTTGAATGGAAACAAATACCGTTTTAAATCTCTCTGTACTCATCGCTTTTTTTAAAAAAAGGGCCCGGCAATCTGAATTTATTTTTATATGCAATACAAGAAAAACTTTAATTAGATTTAATACGCATAAATTGATCAAAGATAATTTCAATCGAGAATTTTATAGGCAAAAGTAAGTCACCGATGTACGCACGTTTAGGGTGTATTTTTTATTTTATTGGACAAATGATCAACAAAGACATCGCAATTAGGATTAGACGTCTATATAGTGCACATGCTAATAAAGTATTCTAAGCTGTGTTTACCAAAAGCCGTCTTCATCGAAACGGACACAATCGATCTTTTAAGAAAGGAGTGTAACTGCATGTAACGGTTCACCGGAAATACATTGACCACGCGACGAATCAACACTGATCAACAGTGGCTGATAAAGAAAAGACGTATGCATTGGCAAAATGTTTTTATACAAGGGGCGATGGCTTAATATTCAATTACAGCTGTACTTAGGAATTAAATAATCAAGTTTTTTGACGGAATAAGTTAAGTTTATCATATATGTAGGCCTACATGTTTACACGTGATGTCGACTGTCTTTCTCCCGCGGTATTCAGGAACACGTACTTGTGTAAAAAAAAAAATCGCTTGCATCTTTCCTTTCGTTTAATGCATTTCACCGTTTGACAAAAAAACCACAACTAGCTACTTATACATGCTATCGCTTATTCTAAAATTATAAAGGTATAGGAATATATATTTACTTACGTATGTACAATGTTAACTTTGCCAATTTAATTTTTTCTGTTTGTTAGCAATGTTCATGTATCTCATACTCTACTGAAATTGAATATTACCGTGGTACATAGAAATAATGCTTTTTAAAAATGCAGACTTTACTGGTAAATTCTATTGGCAAAATACTGAAAGAACTCAAGATTCCATGTACAGATTCAACTGACGTCGCAAACGTCAAACTATAACGTCATTGATGATGCACGTTGTAAGCATGAATCCACAGTATAAAATTACTAGATAAAACATGGTAAAGTTCAGTTTATATGCAATTCTTCCTCAAATATTTAATAAAATAAGGATTTTGTAAATAATCACAAATAATTCTTTATCATTATTAATTAAATTCTGCTATTTCAATAAAAAATAATTACCCTAAAATAGAGTGGTCTGTTTTATTTTCTGTTACTAAAATTTTCAAAATTTGTAAAATACACATTGGCCACACTTGAGTACCTCTACGAAATTTTGCAGGCAGAAGCATTTATGCAATATCTCTCAGTTTTAAAAGTTTCAAAGAGGTACTCAAGTGTGGCCACATTCAAAATTGGGAAATACTGCAGTAAAATCTACAATTTTCAGCTATTTTTAACGATCATAGTATGTTTGATGATGCGCATGTGCTAAACGGTGGGGCCGAAGTGAAAAAATTTCATATGCATAGATGCAGAATGTTGTGCCCTACATTATAAGTAATTACAATTTGTATTGTTTCAAACTTGAGTTTTGTGAAAATTTTAAGGCACATTTTGATGCTTCGTGGCTCTAGCTCTTTGTGTACCTTCCAGTTAAGGTGGAATATCCCTCTGATAAGAGAGATAACTTCTGTAGAAAATAATCTCACTTTGTTTCTGTTAACTCACAATTATTAAGGCATGTAGCAATAAGGGAAGCAGTGTTGGGCCCTTATCCATGTTGGAAGGCAACATTTATTTAATGTTCAATTATAAAAAAAAAAAAAAGGAAATTTGAACCAAACGAACTAAACCCAAACTTTTGGTAAGTGAAAAAAAGTAAAGAAAACTTGCACAAAAAAAATGTAAGAAGCGAATTATATTTATCAAAATTTTAATGAGGCAGTGTCTACATGTATACCCCTTCCCCTCCCCCAATGGATTCATTTTTTTTTTAGAAATATTACTAAATTTTATATACTAGTTCAGTACATGAACAGTACGTGTTTGATGTTTTGGGCCAGAGAATTTTGGATGCAATTTTGCTCTCTCTCCCCATTTATAGCTCGTTCACAAAGGTGAATGATTTATAATTGAAAAAAAACGTGACCAAGACTATTGCAAACTCTAGGCTTAATTATCACCGTTTGAAACATAACATTTCAAATGTTCAAAATTGAATATGGGTTTTCTTATCTGAGAGAGCAGATATGTAACAACAAAATTAAACTAATAATAATATTACATTTTATTCAAGACAATATATCCCTTTAATGAGATCATACCAACTACTGGAAGATCATTCATTTGATCCCCTTTTAGTGTTATAACAAAATGCTCTCACGACTGGTTTACACTTTAAGCATTTCTAAAACATAATGATCCATTCACATGAACTATTATCTTATCCAAATTTAAAAACAGAAAACATTTCTGATTAATTAGAAACTTTGGCAATTTATCAAGTACTGTATGTGAAATATGTATGCAAAATCTTCACTAGTCTTTTTCAGCTGTGTCTTATTTCACCTTTAGAATGTTCCCCAAAAAGACCGTAAACACCATTTTCTGATGTTTGTTTCCCAAAGAAAACCTTTTTCCCGAGAATACTTCCCTTACGGAGGTATATTTAGTATGATGAATTGATTGCAGTCTCTCTATATTATTATGTTACATGTTTAGCATCGCGGTGCATATTAGTTTAGATATTTATAAAATCTATAACAGTGATCTCATTTCCTATATTTCATAGTTGCTTTTGATAATACACTTATAATATTGTCTAAAATTTGTTAATGTAAATATACCTGAGAATATTAATTTTTTTAAGAATAAAATTAACAGGTAGTCGATGAAAAGAAGCAAATACCACAGCTATACGCTATTCAACATCTTTATAGGTGGTTGACGTTACATCAAATAACGTCAAAAAGTATCTGCACCGAGGTGCTTATAACAGTATTATGAACATTTTTGTCACGTTTATAATCCTTCAGGAAGGAATAGTTACCGCAAGCATTTGTACGTAGAGATACGCTCGGTCTACGCTCCTACTGGAATTCTATGGGTCACCTTTTCTGTCCAAATTTTGTACAGCCACCTACATGCTTATGTGACCGGAAGTCCTCTGTATGTATTCTAATACTCGACACAAATTGAGTTTAAACATTTATTCTCATAAACCGTATAGGGAAATTAATAAGAGGATATTAGAAAAATCAATGTTGTAATTTGCTGTGATATTAAATCATTTTATAGATATAAATATTTGTACAATATCAAGCCCGATTTTCATTTTATGAAGGTTTTTACATTTTTTCAATAAAATCACTACCTGAACGATTTGTATGATTAAAAATCTTTTTTAAAGACATGATAACTTTAACTTAGATCATAACTGCTTTTTTAAGAAAAAAAAGTCACTGTAATCTTCAATACAAGTTAAAACACATATAACAGCTTTCAAAGTTCTCACACACCTGTTGTAATTTATGATGTTTTAAAAATAGATTTTGTGTAAGATAAAGCTTTAATTTAAATACGACGTGCAGCTTTTGTTTAACGTGATCAATATGTGTCTCATTCAAACAATAACTTTTACTGTTTATCCAGAATTTTATTGCGGAAACACTTCAGAGCCAATTTTATTTGTGAACACGGAGGCTTGATGCAAATAGGCGAGTACTCGCCATACATTCAGTACAGTGTAAATATTAGTTTGATTTTCTTTGGTGTTTTTGAACAGGTCAGTGCTGAGGAATTGGCGTCTGCACAATCGAAATTAAGAAAAATATGTTGTCTTAAGAGCATTCATATCATGGTATCTAAAAACAAATATACAGATTATCGACATTGTGTACAGACTCATTATTTATAATGCATAAAAAGTTAGAAACTGATTGCAAGACAAAATCAGGACATAAAATTGCGCATTCTAGGTAACAAACTAGAAATGGTAGATATATTTTACTGTTTCGTATATAAATTTTGTATCATCCTAAATCGAAAACCAACATTATATTTTTAAGAAATGAAAACAATTTTCTTAAAATCAAGAAATTGACATATTCGAAGTGTCTTGAAGCTACGTCAGTTATGAATTTTGAGATAAACGAAAGTGCTCGTAAAGAAAGTTAAAAAAAAGTGCATCATTATGATTTAGACGCGCTTTAAAAGATCAGGACGTCGGAACCGGGGGTGGGGGTTGACCAATCCCCCTACTTTTTTTGCCAAGTTTTACAGACCAAAGACTATTTTCGTTTGCTCGTAAAGATTTTTGATAAGTCTAGCCCCACACTTTCAATTTGCTTCCGACGCCACTGTTAAGTTAAAATATTTTTGTAAATAAGAAACCGGGTATTTGGTAAACGTTTGCACAGTTGTGATTCATGTCAATCCATGTGTACTTGAAATTACAATTTACGTTAAAAGCAGACATCCTTAAGTGGCTTATGATATTGTGTTTATATACTTTTACAGAAACATAACAGCTTCATTAAATAGATTGAAACAAGGTAAAACCCGACTTTTTGTAAAGGGAGAGACCGATATAAACACGCCGATTCTGTTTAACAAAGTACGGAAAGTACTGGAAAGCTGTAAGCTATCTTGTTTTTATGTTAAAGCATGGGAATACACGCGTTAAAATTTAGAGGCACTTCAGAGTTCCAATACAAGTTTCGCATTAAAGTTTAAGCTTGAGGTTTTTATTTTATCGTGAAGTAGTTAACCCGGTAGGATGCATATCGGCTTTCTACTGAAATACTACCATACTTAAAGGTAAAAAAAGGGGTTTATAGTCTTGCTCGCAAAGTAACTTGCCTCGCACGACCTCAATATACTACCCCCTGGCGAGACCTGTACAATCCATAGCATCCTCAACTCCCTGGGAAGCATTCAAGCAGTGCTGCGAAATTACGGCGCTCGTGCTTTTTCATCCACATAACCAACTCGTCTCATATGACAGGTACCCATTTTAACCCTTGGGTGGAGAGAGTGAACAAGTAGAGTAAAGTAACTTGCCAAAGGTTACGATGTTGTCGCGAAAGCGGCAGACGGACTCGAACCCGGTGATACCGGGTCCAAATCGCTCGACGCTACTATATGCGCCAACACCTCTAGAACACATGTTGTAGTTGATTTATATTGCTTATTGTAATGTAATTGTTCTTAAAAAATATATGATGAATTCAGAGGAAAGCACTATATGATATATTCGCTTTAGTAAACGCTAAATAAAAACTCCAAAACAAATGAAAAAATCTAATTCTAATACTGTATATTAGTTGATATATGTTTATGATTTACATTTGTCTCTTTATATAATGGTTTACACTTCTTTATATAATGTTTTACACTTAAACGTCAAATCTACGGAATCATTTTGCAAAAAACTTTGATTTATTCCATCATTATTTTAATCTTCATTGCCAACTTCTGTTTAGCCAATATCCCTGACCATAATGTATATATCAATCATAAAGAGAATTTATAAAATTGTCATAAATGTTTTCAGTAAGTTATTTGAAAATTTATTAATGCAATTATTAACACCACTAGCTGCAAACGATGATTACTTATTACATGTACTTCCATAAATACCTTTATAAATAATTTTACTTATACGTAAAATTCGGATTAATTCAAATTCTTTCAATTTTTCTAATATCCAAATCCCGCATGTACCCCAGCAGCTGTGTACGTAATTATGTTAATTTATTGTGTAGAATGTGTAGAACAAGATTGTGCGATACACGTCACTTTTATCCATTTTTGTCAAAAAAAACAAATAAAAGAATTAAAACTGTACTTTTATAACAGACAAAGACACTTGAAATTGTAAAGAACAAGGGCACTAAGGGCTAAAATCGGCCCCAGTTCAAAGACAAATGATATTTTTCTAATATATGCTGTCGATGTTATTTTGTCGAAAACAGCATGGAATTGTTCGAAGTCAATTTTGGGAAAGAATATGTTTGAAGAAATGACCACTCAAATGTCTTCGTACGTTAAAATCCGGCATTATCACGTAAAATTGGAGCCTTCTTCACCAATGCTGATCAAGTTAATCAATTCTGATAGTATTTCATGTGTAATGTTATGTATGTAGCGAAACAAAAGACTGTGTAAAACAGTATTTATATAGAAAAAAATGTTTAAATGGATATAAGAATAAACAATGGTAGAAATATTATTATTAAATCTATTATAAGAACGGAACGATACATGCACACGTTCACGTCAAAACATGGCTGGGGCAAAATTATTCCCGACTTTTACGAAATAAAAAACAATGTGTAAGATGTCTGAATATTCCAGTTTTGTAAAAATGGGAGGTCTTTTGAATTGTTAATGTGCGTTTTTCTGGAGTGGTGTGGGATGGAAATGCACAGGCTTGATGTTCAAGTATGTGTGTAACTTCGACGTAAACAAATTCTCATGCCTTGCTGGATGCACCTGTGATTCAAAATTTCGTTTTGAATCAATCATCTGTATCTGAAGTTACGCAATTTTGGAAAGAAATCTAGTGTACATGTATAGTGAAATTTAATACTGTAGTGACACCATTTTTAAGGTGTGCCCGGTCTGAACGCGTTGACTTTTTAATTTTTTTTTTCGGCTATCGAGCCATTTAGAGGTTCTGCTTTATAAATAATTCTTTTAACCGGTGTTGTAGCATAGACTTTCCCCCAAATACAAGGGTGCATGCGAAAATAAAATAAACGGGCTTGGTTTAGATCCCACAGTGGGTAAGCACTCTGACATAATAGGTATCCCTTTTAAACACAAATGTATCACAATATGTATAGATTTATAGTGATTATTTCTTTGTGGGGAATTCATTACAAGGCTTTTATTTCCGGGGGGGGGGGTGTCCTACCCGGTAAAAATAATAGGGGATGGCTTGTTCTAATTAGGATGGAATTTTATTTTCTTACCAGCTGTATTTTCATAGTTTTAATACATATTTGAATAAGTTCATTATATCTTATTTAAAACCGTATATTCTTTTAGTTTTGGCAATTTTTATGTATTAACAGATGAATACGGCATGACTCTGTTTTATAAAGTACGACAGCCTAGTAGTGTCCATCGAAAAAAGCACAGGACCGTGCGAATCATTCTATGTACAACTTTAAGGGACACAATTTGAGCTCAGAATCTTAAATTTCATTTTTTCCATTTGCATTTTCGGATAAGTTAAAACGGGTATTGAAAGTCAACAAGTTGCTGTCCTTTAAAAAAGGACTACAATACGTGGACCATTTGCATGTGTTTCTAACGAAAACGTGAAAGCCTTAAGATTATCAGAGATTCTACCGACTCTAGCCCTCTGCTTTTAACCACTAAATGTGAACGTTGTATTACGTATACATGTATGTATAGCCCTGCCTTTTTATCTCAGAATTTAAAGGATTTATACTTCTAAATTAATTATGATCTATCTATGAATGAAGTTTGGATGTAAAGTATCAGACATTCGGTGAATTCTACTATTTGCGCACACATTACGATTCGCACTACTTTGTTAACTATGTAGTGACAGCTTTGTGTAAATAAAAATTTCATAATTTGATGCATTTTTCTTGAGATTTAAACTGTTATACAAAGATATAATTATATATTTAATCATACTTAAATGCTTAAAAAAATTAATCGGGAAGTTCTCTATCCTCGCCTACTATAAAAGTAAAGTTAAGTTAGATGTGTATTCGGAAAACAACAAAACATTGCAAATTATGCTTTTTGATGCATGTTGTAGTTTCGGCATAACATTAACTTATTTCATAATGCTGATAGTTCATATCACATGTCAATCATTTCTTTAAAAGGAATACTTTGTTTCTGTACTGTTTACCGAAAACTTTACAATTCCAGCGCCTTTGAACTTATGTATGCATATGGCACGGAATCCCGATCCCGATTCAGATAAACGTGTGCTAGCCTGGTTTCCTGTGCTACCCATTACGCACAGGAACCATGCTAGCTCATGCGCAGGCTGAATTTTCCCCATAACATCCGGTTTAACCTCGCTTATATATTTTCTGCGTGGACCTAAGGGTCCACGCAAATATTGGGTTTTAAGCAATATAGAGAGTTCATTATTCTTTGTTTTGTAAACAAAGCTCTAACCTTGTTATTATTTACATTTGTATTTTATTGGTACAAGTTTCAAACAGATGTTACTTTCTTTTGTTAAAGATACCTTGTTTGATTCATTTTGTCAAAGAAATGGCTATTTCATATTTTAAATTATTTGTACGCTAATATAAAACTCGAGCTTTCTATATATAACTATGATATCTCACCTTTGTATCCCTCTTATAAATCGACTTCTAAGATTCAATGATTTTTCATTCATTCAAAATGCGCAAGTAAATCATTTTATACATACAAATTAGTAATAAAATTTTTGAACTAAAATCGTCTCGAAGTCCCTTTAAAAAGGGTTTGATTGTCATCGCAATTTTTAAACTGCTGAAAAAAAAGTTTTGTATAAGGATTTAGGAAAATATTGAAATTTAAAAGCGTATTTAATTTATTAACGTTCCTGGTCTATAAATCACAATTCAAAGATTCACAAATCATATTTTAATGTTCAATTATAAGGTAGATACGTAAATAAGCTGATTCCTTTGGTTAAAAAAATGTAAAATACGTCACTCAGGTGATTTACCGCCATTTTCTTGAAAACTACAAGACCAGTTGTTACCATTTTGGCTTCAAGCATCTCTATGTCAAGAAGAAGCTACAAGTAAATTGTGAAGGTTATTATCTTACAGCCCCGAGTCCTCATAGGCTTTGGGAAAAGGGCCAAATTTGTAAAAAAAAAAAAATTCTAATCTACTCGTACACATGTTAAAATGAACTAAATCAATGATCATAATGTCCATAAAGCCCTTCACCTAAATTAATAATTCTTCTGTGTTTCTTAGTTGTCGGAGACAAACTAAATGCTATGTCAATATGTCCATAATAGACTCTTCTTGAATTGTAAAATTTATTGTCAATTGGATGGGGCCGGGGTCAGGCTTTACACATGTATTTTTTGAGGTGAGGGGAGAATAGGGACCGAAAATTGTGGCCATATAGTAAACATGTATTGTTTTAGGTAAATTGAGTCGTACGAGTAATATATCGCCCTAGCCGTGCGTCATTTGTTAACAATGCTTGTTACATTTTTTACATCATCTTTAAAATTGGTCATTTGATTGTTACTTTGCTATTTTATATATATATGATTATACCATTTCGAATTGTCCTTTGGAAACTCATTTGAATGATTTTTCAGAATTTATGAAATTAATATGGACAATTATGTCTGAACTTCAATTTCTATGCTCATATTTAAAAAAATATTGCATATGAGGACTTATATCAACCTATTTAAATACCCCGTTGTCAATGTTCAAAAGAGAGGTGCGTCCTATAGAATTAGAAGCAGTGAGTATATGCCTTTTTTTCACGTGATATCCAATATTTAAAACAACATTATTAGAATGTGCGTTGATATTATCTTCAGGGACATTCATCAGAATGCGTAACGGACAAAATATTATATGCTGCACATCTTGCGCTTCTGCGTTTGTATATTTGTGCATTTCTACTTCCGTGACTATTCACGTATGTTAAAAATGTACAGTTACCTGTATTTATTTCTAGTGCACAATGATAAAGTCATCCATACACAACTGTGCAGTTTTTTCTTATCAAAACCTGTTTGTACTTGTATGCGTATGTTTGTCAGTCGTTTGATACTGATCATTTTTGAAGCAACAATTGATCAACTAAAACAACAGTATTTTTCAATGTGAGCATGGAACAAAGTTAATGGTACGTAATCTTTCCTTTTTTACCTTCTAAAGTAAAAATCAAGATGTACAAACATTCCGGCAAGCAATTGAATATTGTGAATAAAACAGACAAAACCACGTGCGTCTGTTCAATCGTAAACACGTTGTAGACCGTCATGCATTGCAACTCATTCAATGGATTGGAGAATCTGTTTGATGAAAATTCTGTCACGTGTTAAATAATGCCATCCATATAAGGTAGTGTACCCGACCTGATATAAACAGCATAAACCATCATTTTTCATTGTATTTGCCAAATCTTAAAGCCCTAATACACCCTTTATTGTATTAAACATAGCTATGGTTATGAGGTACCATTGAACAAATTTACTAGTATGTCATGAATTTCATAGACCTGTAAGGCCTTTCATTTACTAGGCCTCGACCTCATACTTTTTGCGTTTCGTGTACAAAAAAGTTCGTTTTCATTTCATAACTGCAATGTATTTTGTCTGTATAACACCAAAAGATAGCTAATATGCACTGCTCTTTTTGCAATCGGTTTTTAGAGCGCAGTTTGCAATCCAAAATTTATAAATCATATATGGGGCTGGGGATTTTCAGGGTCATTTATTGGTGGTATACCACTACCACTGTGAATATATTGTGAAGAAGTCATCTCTAGTTTTGGGGATTCGGGCTTATTTGTAATTGAAAAGTGAACTGCGATCTAGAGCGCAGTTCGCAATTCAAACTTACATATAAAATTGATATTTGGGGTCGCGTGGAATTTTTTCACGGTCATCTACCAGTGGTATACAAATACCACTGTGGAAATATGGTAAAATGGTCAACATTCGATTCTTAGTGTCGGACCCCACTTATTAAACACTATTTGCAATTGAGCGTTCTAGAACTCTATTTATTTATAATCCATGTTTTGGGCCTGCAATTTTCAGGGTCATCTACCAGTGGTATACCACTATCAATGTGAATATATGGTGAAGTAGCCATCTCTAGTTTTTGAGATTCGGGCTTATTTGCAATTGAAAAGTGAACTGTGTTTTCTAGAACGCAATTCAAGCAATACGCTTCCGTATATATCACACTACTCTGAGATATTATTATTAGTTTAAAATCGAAATTATGAATTTCTTATATCTAAAAAGGAAGTATGTTTTAGATACATGAATCATTATGCAAAGGTAATATCATACATGTGAATTTCCCTAAAGTAAATGTTTTGGAACTTATATGTCTATAAGGAAGAAACTTTTAAATAAATGGGTTATTATGGAAGTTATTATGGAAAGGGCAATTTCCTTGTTCATGATCAATATATTTCGATGTTTATTATAGACCGCTCGCTTAAAGTATTGACAACTTACAAGGTATCAATAGGCTATTACAGAACCATTCGTCTTAATCAGTATCGTTTTCTCATCGAGAAGCTATTTTGATTGGTTTAAAAGTTACCTCTCATATAACATACTAGAATTGAATTTGGTTTTTATGTACCTTCTTAACTGTATAGAAATTGTATAAAGCAATTATATCGTCATGCTTTAAAAGAAATAAGAAATGACACAGTCCCGAAGCAAGAAAAATGAAAACTATTTTACAAATGTTTGGCCATTTACCAGATAAAACAAGCATTCTGAGAGCATTGCATAAGCAATACACGTCCCCTACCGGTTTGTGGAAATTGCGAAAACAATGCACTGTTTTGCATAATATCGAACCCGAACATTAAAAAATTGGGATATAAAAAATTAATTTTCTCGAAAAAATGTCAACCAGACACTACAAAAGTGTAAACTTGATCTGTAGCTTGATATTTTGAAGCTGTTCAGCAAATTTCATTTTATTCCTCAAACGCATAAAGAAAAAAAGTGTGGAAAACTGAAGTGGGACAGACAGACGGACGGACGGACGGACACACGGACTGACGGACGCAGAGGAAAGCTATAGTCCCCTCCGGTGAAAACCGGTAGGGGACTAAAACAAAGAAAAAAATGCCCCAAGTTTAATAAAGTTAATGCTGATATGACTATTATATGTTAAAGTTCAGAATAATTAATTTCTATATTGGTAAATATTTGTTCAATATCAAGCCCATTTTTCATTTTATGAAGGTTTTTACATTTTTTCAATAAAATCACTACCTGAACGATTTGTATGATTAAAATCTTTTTTAAAGACATGATAACTTTAACTTAGATCATAACTGCTTTTTTAAGAAAAAAAGTCACTGTAATCTTCAATACAAGTTAAAACACATATAACAGCTTTCAAAGTTCTCACACACCTGTTGTAATTTATGATGTTTTAAAAATAGATTTTGTGTAAGATAAAGCTTTAATTTAAATACGACGTGCAGCTTTTTGTTTAACGTGATCAATATGTGTCTCATTCAAACAATAACTTTAACTGTTTATCCAGAATTTTATTGCGGAAACACTTCAGAGCCAATTTTATTTGTGAACACGGAGGCTTGATGCAAATAGGCGAGTACTCGCCATACATTCAGTACAGTGTAAATATTAGTTTGATTTTCTTTGGTGTTTTTGAACAGGTCAGTGCTGAGGAATTGGCGTCTGCACAATCTAAATTAAGAAAAATATGTTGTCTTAAGAGCATTCATATCATGGTATCTAAAAACAAATATACAGATTATCGACATTGTGTACAGACTCATTATTTATAATGCATATAAAGTTAGAAACTGATTGCAAGACAAAATCAGGACATAAAATTGCGCATTCTAGGTAACAAACTAGAAGTGGTAGATATATTTTACTGTTTTGTATATAAATTTTGTATCATCCTAAATCGAAAACCAACATTATATTTTTAAGAAATGAAAACAATTTTCTTAAAATCAAGAAATTGACATATTCGAAGTGTCTTGAAGCTACGTCAGTTATGAATTTTGAGATAAACGAAAGTGCTCGTAAAGAAAGTTAAAAAAGTGCATCATTGTGATTTAGACGCGCTTTAAAAGATCAGGACGTCGGAACCGGGGGTGGGGGTTGACCAATCCCCCTACTTTTTTTTGCCAAGTTATACAGACCAAAGACTTTTTTTGTTTGCTCGTAAAGATTTTTGATAAGTCTAGCCCCACACTTTCAATTTGCTTCCGACGCAACTGTTAAGTTAAAATATTTTTGTAAATAAGAAACCGGGTATTTGGTCAACGTTTGCACAGTTGTGATTCATGTCAATCCATGTGTACTTGAAATTACAATTTACGTCAAAAGCAGACATCCTTAAGTGGCTTATGATATTGTGTTTATATACTTTTACAGAAACATAACAGCTTCATTAAATAGATTGAAACAAGGTAAAACCCGACTTTTTGTAAAGGGAGAGACCGATATAAACACGCCGATTCTGTTTAACAAAGTACGGAAAGTACTGGAAAGCTGTAAGCTATCTTGTTTTTATGTTAAAGCATGGGAATACACGCGTTAAAATTTAGAGGCACTTCAGAGTTCCAATACAAGTTTCGCATTAAAGTTTAAGCTTGAGGTTTTTATTTTATCGTGAAGTTGTTAACCCGGTAGGATGCATATCGGCTTTCTACTGAAATACTACCATACTTAAAGGTAAAAAAAAAAAGGGGTTTATAGTCTTGCTCGCAAAGTAACTTGCCTCACACGACCTCAATATACTACCCCCTGGCGAGACCTGTACAATCCATAGCATCCTCAACTCCCTGGGAAGCATTCAAGCAGTGCTGCGAAATTACGGCGCTCGTGCTTTTTCATCCACATAACCAACTCGTCTCATATGACAGGTACCCATTTTAACCCTTGGGTGGAGAGAGTGAACAAGTAGAGTAAAGTAACTGGCCAAAGGTTACGATGTTGTCGCGAAAGCGGCAGACGGACTCGAACCCGGTGATACCGGGTCCAAATCGCTCGACGCTACTATATGCGCCAGCACCTCTAGAACACATGTTGTAGTTGATTTATATTGCTTATTGTAATGTAATTGTTCTTAAAAAATATATGATGAATTCAGAGGAAAGCACTATATGATATATTCGCTTTAGTAAACGCTAAATAAAAACTCAAAAACAAATGAAAAAATCTAATTCTAATACTGTATTTTAGTTGATATATGTTTATGATTTACATTTGTCTCTTTATATAATGGTTTACACTTCTTTATATAATGTTTTACACTTAAACTTCAAATCTACGGAATCATTTTGCGAAAAACTTTGATTTATTCCATCATTATTTTAATCTTCATTGCCAACTTCTGTTTAGCCAATATCCCTGACCATAATGTATATATCAATCATAAAGAGAATTTATAAAATTGTCATAAATGTTTTCAGTAAGTTATTTGAAAATTTATTAATGCAATTATTAACACCACTAGCTGCAAACGATGATTACTTATTACATGTACTAACATAAATACCTATATAAATAATTTTACTTATACGTAAAATTCGGATTAATTCAAATTCTTTCAATTTTTCTAATATCCAAATCCCGCATGTACCCCA
Organism: Magallana hongkongensis; assembly: GCA_015776775.1. NCBI lineage: Eukaryota > Metazoa > Mollusca > Bivalvia > Ostreida > Ostreidae > Magallana > Magallana hongkongensis. The sequence goes on from CM027471.1 coordinate 15,162,323, forward strand.
GCAGTGTACGTAATTATGTTAATTTATTGTGTAGAATGTGTAGAACAAGATTCGCGGGGGTGTTAAGGAAGCATATGGAATCTGAGTTACATGTTATTCCGTGAAATCACAAATCTTACTAATTATGTACATATTCAAATATCTTAGCAAAGAAACGTAGACCAAAAACTAATAAAAAATACTGAAGACAATTTTTTTTCAGAAATTAGTTTGTATTACGTAGATTTACACATTGATGACGTCATGACTAAAAGTTGAATGTCGTGTGAATTTGATCGGAAAGCATTGTAAACAGAGTCAAAATATAACTTATCTAAGAACTCTTATAAAGTATTGTGGTGTGATTTATTGAGAATTGAACATAAGAGTACTGGGAAAGAAGTTAGTTTTATCAATCATTCGCTAAAAGGTATGTAAATTTGCTTTTATTTATCGGCCAGGCTTTCCTCTGTCGTTGTTTACGATATAAAAATCCGCCTAGAACAACACTACCCCGTATATATTGAACTTGATATTTTATACGTATCGTTAGTTTGATCAATGCTTTATTTGAAAAGTGCTGCTAGAATCCCATGTTTTGTGTTGTTTTGATGGAACATACCGTTTTCCGTGCAAACTTAATAAAAGTTGGGAAGGTTTTACGAGAGCCGGATGAATAACTATTTAATTAAGAAGAACATAGAATTCTAGCAGCGGTTTTGATTAAACTGAGATGATTTGCCTTCGCTTGGTATGTTTATTTTATTTTAGAAACCGCGGGGTAGTGTTGTTCTATCACATTTTACGTTAAGGAATATACGTAAGCTATTTTTAGTTGTCACGTGATAATGCACCGATGTGGCAGTAATGTACTACCCGATTTTATTGCACGGACATCTGTTTTTAAGGATAATACTAAGTTTTTGATCTTATTCAAAATATTAATTTAATTTCACGATTTTAAATATAACAGTCAAAATAAGACGCTAAATTGTCCATATGCTTCTTTAACACCCCCGCGTTGTGCAATACACGTCACTTTTATCCATTTTTGTCAATAAAAACAAATAAAAGAATTAAAACTGTACTTTTATAACAGACAAAGACACTTGAAATTGTAAAGAACAAGGGCACTAAGGGCTAAAATCGGCCCCAGTTCAAAGACAAATGATACTTTTCTAATATATGCTGTCGATGTTATTTTGTCGAAAACAGCATGGAATTGTTCGAAGTCAATTTTGGGAAAGAATATGTTTGAAGAAATGACCACTCAAATGTCTTAGTACGTTAAAATCCGGCATTATCACGTAAAATTGGAGCCTTCTTCACCAATGCTGATCAAGTTAATCAATTCTGATAGTATTTCATGTGTAATGTTTTGTATGTAGCGAAACAAAAGACTGTGTAAAACAGTATTGATATAGAAAAAATGTTTAAATGGATATAAGAATAATATTATTATTAAATCTATTATAAGAACGGAACGATACATGCACACGTTCACGTCAAAACATGGCTGGGGCAAAATTATTCCCGACTTTTACGAAATAAAAAACAATGTGTAAGATGTCTGAATATTACAGTTTTGTAAAAATGGGAGGTCTTTTGAATTGTTAATGTGCGTTTTTCTGGAGGGGTGTGGGATGGAAATGAACAGGCTTGATGTTCAAGTATGTGTGTAACTTCGACGTAAACAAATTCTCATGCCTTGCTGGATGCACCTGTGATTCAAAATTTTGTTTTGAATCAATCATCTGTATCTGAAGTTACGCAACTTTGGAAAGAAATCTAGTGTACATGTATAGTGAAATTTAATACTGTAGTGACACCATTTTTAAGGTGTGCCCGGTCTGAACGCGTTGACTTTTTAATTTTTTTTTCGGCTATCGAGCCATTTAGAGGTTCTGTTTTATAAATAATTCTTTTAACCGGTGTTGTAGCATAGACTTTCCCCCAAATACAAGGGTGCATGCGAAAATAAAATAAACGGGCTTAGTTTAGATCCCACAGTGGGTAAGCACTCTGACATAATAGGTATCCCTTTTAAACGCAAATGTATCACAATATGTATAGATTTGTAGTGATTATTTCTTTGTGGGGAATTCATTACAAGGCTTTTATTTCCGGGGGGGGGGGTGTCCTACCCAGTAAAAATAATCGGGGATGGCTTGTTCTAATTAGGATGGAATTTTATTTTCTGACCAGCTGTATTTTTCATAGTTCTAATTCATATTTGAATAAGTTCATTATATCTTATTTGAAACCGTATATTCTTTTAGTTTTGGCAATTTTTATGTATTAACAGATGAATACGGCATGACTTTATTTTTAAAAGTACGACAGCCTAGTAGTGTCCATCGAAAAAAGCACAGGACCGTGCGAATCATTCTATGTACAACTTTAAGGGACACAATTTGAGCTCAGAATTTTAAATTTCATTTTTTCCATTTGCATTTTCGGATAAGTTAAAACGGGTATTGAAAGTCAACAAGTTGCTGTCCTTTAAAAAAGGACTACAATACGTGGACCATTTGCATGTGTTTCTAACGAAAACGTGAAAGTCTTAAGATTATCAGAGATTCTACCGACTCTAGCCCTCTGCTTTTAACCACTAAATGTGAACGTTGTATTATGTATACATGTATGTATAGCCCTGCCTTTTTATCTCAGAATTTAAAGGATTTATACTTCTAAATTAATTATGATCTATCTATGAATGAAGTTTGCATGTATAGTATCAGACATTCGGTGAATTCTACTATTTGCGCACACATTACGATTCGCACTACTTTGTTAACTATGTAGTGACAGCTTTGTGTAAATAAAAATTTCATAATTTGATGCATTTTTCTTGAGATTTAAACTGTTATACAAAGATATAATTATATATTCAATCATACTTAAATGCTTAAAAAAAATTAATCGGGAAGTTCTCTATCCTCGCCTACTATAAAAGTAAAGTTAAGTTAGATGTGTATTCGGAAAACAACAAAACATTGCAAATTATGCTTTTTGATGCATGTTGTAGTTTCGGCATAACATTAACTTATTTCATAATGCTGATAGTTCATATCACATGTCAATCATTTCTTTAAAAGGAATACTTTGTTTCTGTACTGTTTACCGAAAACTTTACAATTCCAGCGCCTTTGAACTAATGTATGCATATGGCACGGAATCCCGATCCCGATTCAGATAAACGTGTGCTAGCCTGGTTTCCTGTGCTACCCATTACGCACAGGAACCATGCTAGCTCATGCGCAGGCTGAATTTTCCCCATAACATCCGGTTTAACCTCGCTTATATATTTTCTGCGTGGACCTAAAGGTCCACGCAAATATTGGGTTTTAAGCAATATAGAGAGTTCATTATTCTTTGTTTTGTAAACAAAGCTCTAACCTTGTTATTATTTACATTTGTATTTTATTGGTACAAGTTTCAAACAGATGTTACTTTCTTTTGTTAAAGATACCTTGTTTGATTCATTTTGTCAAAGAAATGGCTATTTCATATTTTAAATTATTTGTACGCTAATATAAAACTCGAGCTTTCTATATATAACTATGATATCTCACCTTTGTATCCCTCTTATAAATCGACATCTAAGATTCAATGATTTTTCATTCATTCAAAATGCGCAAGTAAATCATTTTATATATACAAATTAGTAATAAAATTTTTGAACTAAAATCGTCTCGAAGTCCCTTTAAAAAGGGTTTGATTGTCATCGCAATTTTTAAACTGCTGAAAAAAGAGTTTGTATAAGGATTTAGAAAAATATTGAAATTTAAAAGCGTATTTAATTTATTAACGTTCCTGGTCTATAAATCACAATTCAAAGATTCACAAATCATATTTTAATGTACAATTATAAGGTAGATATGTAAATAAGCTGATTCCTTTGGTTAAAAAAATGTAAAATACGTCACTCAGGTGATCTATCGCCATTTTCTTGAAAACTACAAGACCAGTTGTTACCATTTTGGTTTCAAGCATCTCTATGTCAAGAAGAAGCTACAAGTAAATTGTGGAGGTTATTACCTTACAGCCCCGAGTCCTCATAGGCTTTGGGAAAAGGGCCAAATTTGTAAAAAAAAAAAAATTCTAATCTACTCGTACACATGTTAAAATGAACTAAATCAATGATCATAATGTCCATAAAGCCCTTCACCTAAATTAATAATTCTTCTGTGTTTCTTAGTTGTCGGAGACAAACTAAATGCTATGTCAATATGTCCATAATAGACTCTTCATGAATTGTAAAATTTATTGTCAATTGGATGGGGCCGGGGTCAGGCTTTACACATGTATTTTTTGAGGTGAGGGGAGAATAGGGACCGAAAATTGTGGCCATATAGTAAACATGTATTGTTTTAGGTAAATTGAGTCGTACGAGTAATATATCGCCCTAGCCGTGCGTCATTTGTTAACAATGCTTGTTACATTTTTTACATCATCTTTAAAATTGGTCATTTGATTGTTACTTTGCTATTTTATATATATGATTATACCATTTCGAATTGTCCTTTGGAATATCATTTGAATGATTTTTCAGAATTTATGAAATTAATATGGACAATTATGTCTGAACTTCAATTTCTATGCTCATATTTAAAAAAATATTGCATATGAGGACTTATATCAACCTATTTAAATACCCCGTTGTCAATGTTCAAAAGAGAGGTGCGTCCTATAGAATTAGAAGCAGTGAGTATATGCCGTTTTTTCACGTGATATCCAATATTTAAAACAACATTATTAGAATGCGCGTTGATATTATCTTCAGGGACATTCATCAGAATGCGTAACGGACAAAATATTATATGCTGCACATCTTGCGCTTCTGCGTTTGTATATTTGTGCATTTCTACTTCCGTGACTATTCACGTATGTTAAAAATGTACAGTTACCTGTATTTATTTCTAGTGCACAATGATAAAGTCATCCATACACAACTGTGCAGTTTTTTCTTATCAAAACCTGTTTGTACTTGTATGCGTATGTTTGTCAGTCGTTTGATACTGATCATTTTTGAAGCAACAATTGATCAACTAAAACAACAGTATTTTTCAATGTGAGCATGGAGCAAAGTTAATGGTACGTAATCTTTCCTTTTTTTACCTTATAAAGTAAAAATCAAGATGTACAAACATTCCGGCAAGCAATTAAATATTGTGAATAAAACAGACAAAACCACGTGCGTCTGTTGAATCGTAAACACGTTGTAGATTGCATTGCAACTCATTCAATGGATTGGAGAATCTGTTTGATGAAAATACTGTCACGTGTTAAATAATGCCATCCATATAAGGTAGTGTACCCGACCTGATATAAACAGCATAAACCATCATTTTTCATTGTATTTGCCAAATCTTAAAGCCCTAATACACCCTTTATTGTATTAAACATATCTATGGTTATAAGGTACCATTGAACAAATTTACTAGTATGTCATGAATTTCATAGACCTGTAAGGCCTTTCATTTACTAGATCTCGACCTCATACTTTTTGCGTTTCGTGTACAAAAAAGTTCGTTTTCATTTCATAACTGCAATGTATTTTGCCTGTATAACACCAAAAGATAGCTAATATGCATTGCTCTTTTTGCAATCGGTTTTTAGAACGCAGTTTGCAATCCAAAATTTATAAATCATATATGGGGCTGGGGATTTTCAGGGTCATTTATTGGTGGTATACCACTACCACTGTGAATATATTGTGAAGAAGTCATCTCTAGTTTTGGGGATTCGGGCTTATTTGTAATTGAAAAGTGAACTGCGATCTAGAACGCAGTTCGCAATTCAAACTTACATATAAAATTCATATTTGGGGCCGCGTGGAATTTTTTCACGGTCATCTACCAGTGGTATACAAATACCACTGTGGAAATATGGTAAAATGGTCAACATTCGATTCTTAGTGTCGGGCCCCACTCATTAAACACTATTTGCAATTGAGCGTTCTAGAACTTTATTTATTTATAATCCATGTTTTGGGCCTGCAATTTTCAGGGTCATCTACCAGTGGTATACCACTATCAATGTGAATATATGGTGAAGTAGCCATCTCTAGTTTTTGAGATTCGGGCTTATTTGCAATTGAAAAGTGAACTGTGTTTTCTAGAACGCAATTCAAGCAATACGCTTCCGTATATATCACACTACTCTGAGATATTATTATTAGTTTAAAATCGAAATTATGAATTTCTTATATCTATAAGGAAGTATGTTTTAGATACATGAGTCATTATGCAAAGGTAATATCATACATGTGAATTTCCCTAAAGTAAATGTTTTGGAACTTATATGTCTATAAGGAAGAAACTTTTAAATAAATGGGTTATTATGGAAGTTATTATGGAAAGGGCAATTTCCTTGTTCATGATCAATATATTTCGATGTTTATTATAGACCGCTCGCTTAAAGTATTGACAACTTACAAGGTATCAATAGGCTATTACAGAACCATTCATCTTAATCAGTATCGTTTTCTCATCGAGAACCTATTTTGATTGGTTTAAAAGTTACCTCTCATATAACATACTAGAATTGAATTTGGTTTTCATGTACCTTCTTAACTGTATAGAAATTGTATAAAGCAATTATATCGTCATGCTTTAAAAGAAATAAGAAATGACACAGTCCCGAAAGCAAGAAAAATGAAAACTATTTTACAAATGTTTGACCATTTACCAGATAAAACAAGCATTCTGAGAGCATTGCATAAGCAATACACGTCCCCTACCGGTTTGTGGAAATTGTGAAAACAATGCACTGTTTTGCATAATATCGAACCCGAACATTAAAAAATTCGGATATAAAAAAAATTAATTTTCTCGAAAAAATGTCAACCAGACACTACAAAAGTGTAAACTTGATCTGTAGCTTGATATTTTAAAGCTGTTCAGCAAATTTCATTTTATTCCTCAAACGCATAAAGAAAAAAAGTGTGGAAAACTGAAGTGGGACAGACAGACGGACGGACGGACGGACGGACGGACGGACAGACGGACTGACGGACTATAGTCCCCTCCGGTGAAAACCGGTAGGGGACTAAAAACAAAGAATAAAATGCCCCAAGTTTAATAAAGTAAATGCTGATAAGACTATTATATGTTAAAGTTCAGCATAATTAATTTCTACATGGAATCCCGCAAATTAGTAAAAGGTGTGTTTGGAAAACTGTACTGAAACCTCGCAGAAAAGTGTGTGAGTGTTGTCTGTCATCATTTTTGGATTTCTGAACTTCGGTATCGATTTTAATAATTGCAAGTTTTTATATAGCGATTTTAAAATGGGCGAACCATTTCTCAGAGGGCTTTACAATTATTACCCCAGCAGACCTTAAAGCATTCCAGAGCATTCTCATTGCGGCAGCCGTTAATACGCTCAAACACTCACATTCCGACAATATCTTTCACTGTCTCTAGCCAGGTACCCATTTTACACTTGGGTGGAGTGAGGAAATGCAAGTAAAGTGTTTTTCCCAAGGACACAACGTCGACTTGCCGCGGCCAGGATTCGAACCCACAACCTTTCGCTCATGAGTCCTGAACCTTAACCACTCGGCTACCGACGCCATTTTGTGATAAGGATTACATCGGACTGTCTGTGCTAGAACTTCCACACGTTATCAAGTTGTTGCATCGATATTTTGAGACTCGGTAAACATTAGAATAACATGTAATGTTCTTAAAATACAATTTCTTGATTTTTTCATTTGTTTTGGAGTTTTTATTTAGCGTTTACTAAAGCGAATATATCATATAGTGCTTTCCTCTGAATTCATCATATATTTTTAAGAACAATTACATTACAATTAGCAATATAAATCAACTACAACATGTGTTCTAGAGGTGTTGGCGCATATAGTAGCGTCGAGCGATTTGGACCCGGTATCACCGGGTTCGAGTCCGTCTGCCGCTTTCGTGACAACATCGTAACCTTGGGCAAGTTACTTTACTCTACTTGTTCACTCTCTCCACCCAAGGGTTAAAATGGGTACCTGTCATATTGGTTATGTGGATGAAAAAGCACGAGCGCCGTAATTTCGCAGCACTGCTTGAATGCTTCCCAGGGAGTTGAGGATGCTATGGGTTGTACAGGTCTCACCAGGGGGTAGTATATTGAGGTCGTGCGAGGCAAGTTACTTTGCGAGCAAGACTATAAACCCCTTTTTTTTACCTGTAAGTATGGTAGTATTTCAGTAGAAAGCCGATATGCATCCTACCGGGTTAACAACTTCACGATAAAATAAAAACCTCAAGCTTAAACTTTAATGCGAAACTTGTATTGGAACTCTGAAGTGCCTCTAAATTTTAACGCGTGTATTCCCATGCTTTAACATAAAAACAAGATAGCTTACAGCTTTCCAGTACTTTCCGTACTTTGTTAAACAGAATCGGCGTGTTTATATCGGTCTCTCCCTTTACAAAAAGTCGGGTTTTACCTTGTTTCAATCTATTTAATGAAGCTGTTATGTTTCTGTAAAAGTATATAAACACAATATCATAAGCCACTTAAGGATGTCTGCTTTTGACGTAAATTGTAATTTCAAGTACACATGGATTGACATGAATCACAACTGTGCAAACGTTTACCAAATACCAGGTTTCTTATTTACAAAAATATTTTAACTTAACAGTGGCGTCGGAAGCAAATTGAAAGTGTGGGGCTAGACTTATCAAAAATCTTTACGAGCAAACAAAAATAGTCTTTGGTCTGTGTAACTTGGCAAAAAAAGTAGGGGGATTGGTCAACCCCCACCCCCGGTTCCGACGTCCTGATCTTTAAAAGCGCGTCTAAATCATAATGATGCACTTTTTTAACTTTCTTTACGAGCACTTTCGTTTATCTCAAAATTCATAACTGACGTAGCTTCAAGACACTTCGAATATGTCAATTTCTTGATTTTAAGAAAATTATTTTCATTTCTTAAAAATATAATGTTGGTTTTCGATTTAGGTTGATACAAAATTTATATACAAAACAGTAAAATATATCTACCATTTCTAGTTTGTTACCTAGAATGCGCAATTTTATGTCCTGATTTTGTCTTGCAATCAGTTTCTAACTTTTTATGCATTATAAATAATGAGTCTGTACACAATGTCGATAATCTGTATATTTGTTTTTAGATACCATGATATGAATGCTCTTAAGACAACATATTTTTCTTAATTTCGATTGTGCAGACGCCAATTCCTCAGCACTGACCTGTTCAAAAACACCAAAGAAAAACAAACTAATATTTACACTGTACTGAATGTATGGCGAGTACTCACCTATTTGCATCAAGCCTCCGTGTTCACAAATAAAATTGGCTCTGAAGTGTTTCCGCAATAAAATTCTGGATAAACAGTAAAAGTTATTGTTTGAATGAGACACATATTGATCACGTTAAACAAAAAGCTGCACGTCGTATTTAAATTAAAGCTTTATCTTACACAAAATCTATTTTTAAAACATCATAAATTACAACAGGTGTGTGAGAACTTTGAAAGCTGTAATATGCGTTTTAACTTGTATTGAAGATTACAGTGACTTTTTTTTCTTAAAAAAGCAGTTATGATCTAAGTTAAAGTTATCATGTCTTTAAAAAAGATTTTTAATCATACAAATCGTTCAGGTAGTGATTTCATTGAAAAAATGTAAAAACCTTCATAAAATGAAAATCGGGCTTGATATTGTACAAATATTTATATCTATAAAATGATTTAATATCACAGCAAATTACAACATTGATTTTTCTAATATCCTCTTATTAATTTCCCTATACGGTTTATGAGAATAAATGTTTAAACTCAATTTGTGTCGAGTATTAGAATACATACAGAGGACTTCCGGTCACATAAGCATGTAGGTGGCTGTACAAAATTTGGACAGAAAAGGTGACCCATAGAATTCCAGTAGGAGCGTAGACCGAGCGTATCTCTACGTACAAATGCTTGCGGTAACTATTCCTTCCTGAGGGATTATAAACGTGACAAAAATGTTCATAATACTGTTATAAGCACCTCGGTGCAGATACTTTTTGACGTTATTTGATGTAACGACAACCACCTATAAAGATGTTGAATAACGTATAGCTGTGGTATTTGCTTCTTTTCATCGACTACCTGTTAATTTTATTCTTAAAAAAAATAATATTCTCAGGTATATTTACATTAACAAATTTTAGACAATATTATAAGTGTATTATCAAAAGCAACTATGAAATATAGGAAATTAGATCACTGTTATGGATTTTATAAATATCTAAACTAATATGCAGCGCGATGCATATACATGTAACATAATAATATAGAGAGCCTGCAATCAATTCATCATACTAAATATACCTCCGTAAGGGAAGTATTCCCGGGAAAAAGGTTTTCTTTGGGAAACAAACATCAGAAAATGGTGTTTACGGTCTTTTTTGGGAACATTCTAAAGGTGAAATAAGACAGAGCTGAAAAAGACTAGTGAAGATTTTGCATACATATTTCACATACAGTACTTGATAAATTGCCACAGTTTCTAATTAATCAGAAATGTTTTCTGTTTTTAAATTTGGATAAGATAATAGTTCACGTGAATGGATCCATATGTTTTAGAAATGCTAAAAGTGTAAATCAGTCATGAGAGCATTTTGTTATCACACTAAAAGGGGATCAAATGAATGATCTTCCAGTAATTGGTATGATCTCAATATAGAGATATATTGTCTTGAATAAAATGTAATATTATTATTAGTTTAATTTTGTTGTTACATATCTGCTCTCTCAGATAAGAAAACCCATATTCAATTTTGAACATTTGAAATGTCATGTTTCAAATGGTGATAATTAAGCCTAGAGTTTGCAATAGTCTTGGTCACGTTTTTTTCAATTATAAATCAATCACCTTTGTGAACGAGCTATAAATGGGGAGAGAGAGCAAAATTGCATCCAAAATTCTCTGGCCCAAAACATCAAACACGTACTGTTCATGTACTGAACTAGTACATAAAATTTAGTAATATTTCTAAAAAAAAAATTAATCCATTGGGGGAGGGGAAGGGGTATACATGTAGACACTGCCTCATTAAAATTTTGATAAATATAATTCGCTTCTTACATTTTTTTTGTGCAAGTTTTCTTTACTTTTTTTCACTTACCAAAAGTTTGGGTTTAGTTCGCTTGGTTCAAATTTCCTTTTTTTTTTTTTTTTATAATTGAACATTAAATAAATGTTGCCTTCCAACATAGATAAGGGCCCAGCACTGCTTCCCTTATTGCTACATGCCTTAATAATTGTGAGTTAACAGAAACAAAGTGAGATTATTTTCTACAGAAGTTATCTCTCTTATCAGAGGGATATTCCACCTTAACTGGAAGGTACACAAATGTATCCCACTTTATGACATGCCTTAACAAACACTGTGTAAAAATTTCAAGCATCTGCGATAAATAGTTGCTGAGATAAATGCAACAGAAATTTTTGTTACGGACGGACAGACAGACAGACAGACAGACAAGGGTAAAACAGTATACCCCTTCGGAGCGGGGGTATAAAAAGCCAGAATACCATACT